>CM033998.1:44812605-44843798 GCA_019603395.1 Cyrtorhinus lividipennis
CGTAAATACTCCGAAAAGTGATTTAAAGAACACTGAATACGTGAGCTTGCCACAAAACAGCAACAAAAAAGCGAGAAAATGTTTATTTTTCTGTTTTCTTCCTTTTTGGTGCCATCGTCGTACGTACTTCTCAATAGAGGAAGGTACGTCAACAAATTTGTGCCTATGCCGCTTGTGTGACAATGTTTTTGACTTTTCATTTTTAAAATCCCTTTTTTGTGACAAAATGACGAAACCCCTTTAAAAGTAGCCCGTGTCGTACCAGTAAAAAACCTCCTCGTTGCTTGTTTTTTTGCAATATAAAACGCTTTAACTGTTTGTCATGTGGTACAAATTCTGCCTTTGGCCGCGAGAAAATATTTAACCCCAATTAATCAAATTACGGGAACGCAGCATGCAATCGAAGTGCAGGGCTAAATATACATTTTCTAACGCTTATGTAATTTGACCCTTCGTGTAAATACAGTTTTCCAAATATAGAACACTAATATCGCATTTTAAACGTCAAATTTTATGACTACATTCATTTTTGCGTTAAATTGGTGGTTTTTCGTGTCAATTTTTATGTGAAACCATTTTCGGTTGCGTGTTAAACCTTCATTTTGACGATTGGAGTCTTCCATATGACGTGTAAATGCGATAAATCTATACCTAATTGCGATGTTGAAGGACATTTTTTTAAATTGAAATTTTCAATTTGCTTATAAAGTCCACTATGGAACACCGCGCTTGTTTCGGTCGTCGAGCACGAAATTGAATTTTTTGATAACATTGTAAATATTTCAACTTTTGACTGGTAGAAAAATTTCACTGTTTAGTTTCTTCTTCAGTGGATAACGTTTCAAGTAACTACCCTATTCACCGCTGTACATACTCTATTTCTTTCTAATATGATGATTGAATGTAATGGTTCAGAAAAGCGTTGGACAATGAGGGTCAAATGTGGTTGTCCAGCAAAATTGTCCTAAAGTCGAGGATTTTTGTAGCATTGAGTTGACGTCTTTAGGTACGTCAGAAAGATATTGCAGGGTGACTGAATGGTGACAACAAGGGAAATTTGATTAGGGGTTGGCAACAGAACAACATTGAATGAGGGTTTGGGCTTGAAGATATTTGTAAAGTTGCTCATTGGGTGCTTCAAGTCAGTGATCAGCGATTTTTCAGGCTGAAGAATGAGTGAATCAGTTGAATGAAAGCGAGGGAAAAGTGATGACAATAAGGACAGTTCAAGAAAACGCTGCAAATTCTTTCATAGGGGTTGGTTGTTCCTCAGACCAGGCGCATGGAGACTCATTTCAATCGATTCAGCGTCCATAACCTCTTCTGGTGGGTGCCAATCGTTCCAGGACCCGTCTCATTGGATTCAGCGCCCAAAATTTAGTCGAAAATGATACCCCACACGCCTAGGTACCAGAAATCTCAAAACCACACATTCAAAATGGGTAGGTAAATACCCATTTTGGCCCATAACCTCTTCCCATTGGTGCCAACCGTTCCAGGACTCGTCTCATTGGATTCCGTGTCCAAATTTAGTTAAAAATGATACCTCACAGATCGCCAAAAATCTCGAAATCCATTTTTTCAAAATACGAATTTTTGGGAAATAGGTATGTGAGATATTATTTTCAGCTAAATTTTGGACACTGAATCCAATGAGATGGGTCCCACCTTGGAATAAGTCCACTGTTTCCCTCATAATTTGCAGCGTTTAGCATCAAAAGGGATCTGACTGTCCTCTTAACAATTCTACCTTCTTGAGTAGGTTGAAAAAGACGTTCAAATGACTTGATGTGCCTTGTTTTTTGGACTAAAAACACGCCAGATGGGAGTCTATAGATGTGCTTGGCAAACCCACTGACAAGAGATTGATTTTCGATTGAAGTTTACTCATTTGCTGAACATTTGAAAACGAATTGGGGTTTAACCAAGCGACATAATGCACCGTTATCGTCATATTACGTAGGCAGGATGCACACTTGGCTGGCAATATGGTTTCCGCAGAAGACTGTGGATCAGAATGCCTTTGTCCAGTGAATAATCAACGCAAATATGAATGCAGGTCAGGTACTTCGTGGAGTAGGTCAAGTTGCCAAGTAGGTCGACTCATTTCCAGACATTGTAAGCAGTAAAAACTCCCTCCAGTCACTTTACCATTTCATCGTAAAAATTCTCCATTTTGCAACGAGGTCACCAAGTGGTAATTTCAAATTCATACGTTCGACCCTTCCGGGTGGAAAGTGGCCTCTGAGGGCCTAACAGAAGGGAAAAAAGTAGTTCAAGCTAGTTTACGCGAGAACTGAAGCGCTTCGTGTTAACGGAGTGGTTTAATAGGACCATTATGATTTCAGTGGGCTTGAAGAGAGCTTTTAAAGGTGGATGACTCCCGGGATTATGTAAAGTAGGGTGAAGGATTCTCCAACCTGACTGAGAAAGGAAGGGACTTCAGGAGAAAACGAGCTCACGTCGTTTTAACCTGAATTTTGTACGAAGGGGATTTTCACCTTTTTTCTCATTCTAAGATTACTATAAATTAAGAAGTTGCTATACTGCCTGTGTATACGAGATATCACATGGGACAAACAGTTAGGGGTTGGGGATGACGATGGACACGTGAGTTGCCATCACGCTTGCCCTTAATATTACCTAAAATTGGAGATCGTTGCAAATTCTTACACAGGGGTTGGTTATTCCTTGGATCAGGAGCAAGGACACTCATTCCAGTCGATTCAGCGTCCAAAAATTAGTGGAAAACGATACCCCACACGCCTAGGTGCCAGAAATCTCGAAAACACATTTGAAATGGGTAGATAGACACCCATTTTACCCATAACCCCTTCCAGTGGGCACCAATCGTCCCGGAACCCGTCTCATTAGATTCAGCGTCCAAAATTTAGTGGAAAATGATACCCCACACGCCTAGGTGCCAGAAATCTCGAAAACCCATTTGAAATGGGTAGATAGACACCCATTTTGACCCATAACCTCTTGTGTCATTATCTCTTCTGTATGGTGTTGCCCCAAGATTTTCAAAAACGACAAAGTTGCAGAGCTTACAACAGCGATAAAATCTTGCTTGAGGTCCTAACCTGAACGCTATTCTTTCACAAGGGTTGTTTACTGTTTGGAGCAGGGGTACAGGAAAAACAGTGATTGGACTCATTCCAATCGATTCAGCGTCCAAAATTTTGTTTGGACAAGATCAAGTAGGATCGCCATTTTGGGATCAAGGATCATCAAGTTTGGGGTATCATTTTCCAATAAATTTTGGACGCCGTATGCATTGAGATGAGTCCCATTTTGAATGTGGATTTTCGAGATTTTGGGGACCTGAGCGTGTGGGGTGTCATTTTCCACTAAATGTTGGACGTTGAGCCAATTGGGACGAGTCTGGGACACTCCATATTCACTGTTTTCTCCATGCTCCTAGTCCAAGGAATGACCAACCTCTTTGAATGAATTTGCAGTGGTTTTTGATTTTGACATCTTGGAATGTATACAACAAATTTTTGGGGCCATACAGAGTTGGTCGACTTTTCATGGCCTTTGGCATGATTATATAGGTCAAAGAATAACCAACCGAAATTGGTCAATGGCGCATGCTCGCCTGATTTTGGGCTCCAACATGTTTTTTCATTACAAACTACTTACCGTGAAGCTGCAAAATTGAGAAATTTTAGGGTAGGTGTTGGACAACTCATTGTTCATTCTGTTTTAAGAATCCATCTTGGAATGAGGATTCAATTTGGCTTATTTTCCATGCCAAATCCATCCTAAACACATGACTGCTTGATGGGATATCTGCTAGGTATTCATATAATATGGCGCATCGTTAACTTTTTCATTGCACGTTGCAGACATAAGAGTAGGTGTCAGCATCATGCGCCTTTAGATTAGTTACACAGGGGTAAAGGGGGCGTCCATCACCGTGCCCGCACTTAGACCTAGTGGCCCATTGTGCTAACCCGTGGAGCTCATCTTGGCCGAAGCTCCGTGTTCCAGACTAGGTCCAGCAGAGCTCCGACCAGGTTCTCCTGGATGAGGAAGTCCCCTCGGTCCAAAGTTCCCGAAGGTTCTGAAACGCCTGTGTTCCAGGGCAGGACAATTGAAGACGATGTGAGACGCTGTCTCCTCGTCTTCGCCACAGAATCTGCAGTCAGGGGTACCATTGCGCACCCCAATCCTGCAGAGATGCCTCCTGAAGTCCCCGTGTCCTGTAAATAAGCCAACGGTGAGTCTCAGGGAAGCTCTGTTAAGGTTAAGGCATCTCGTGGCCATTCCTTTGTTAGGACCAGTCATCATAATATGACCGTGTTCTTGCCGTGGCGTCCGCTCCCAGTGCCTCTGGTGCTCCAGAGGCACTGGGAGCGAACCCAGTTTGCCACCCACCCCGATAGTAGGGTGCGGGAGATTCCTAGGCATGGTTCAGGTCCCGTAAAAACAGTCCCCGAACCACGCCTAGCCAGAGCGTCAGCTCGGTCATTACCCTCAACCCCTGAGTGACCCGGGACCCATGTGAGGACAACCTTGTTTGTTCCACTCAGTAGTTGGAGGGCTTCCCAGCACTCGAGCACCAGCCTCGAGTTGGAGCTCGATCCCATTGAGTCCTTGAGTGCTGCTTGGCAGTCAGATGTGGATCCGCCTACCTTGGTAGGCCCTCCTCATGTTCTCCTCAGCACATTTCTCTATTGCGAGCAGCTCAGCCTGGTATATTGCAACCCAGCTCCCAAGGGAGAGCGAAAGCTCCCATTTTGGCACCAGGCCGTACACCCCCAGGCCGGATCCGTTCCCCATCTTGGGCCCATCCGTGTACCATACCAGATCTCCTGGCAGCACCCCTGGGTCCAGGCTCCTCTCCTTGGGATGACCACATTGAATCTCCTTCCGGTAGAGGTTTCCTCTTGCTTAAGTCATCATGCGTCTTTGCCATTGCAAAGTTGCTGAGGGAGCAAACCAACATTAGTGATGCAGAATTTGTTAGAGCGTACTTGAATATTCATTTAAGAAACACCTAAGGATTTGTGGATTGACGTATGAATTCCAACAAACTCACCTAAACATTTTTGTCCTCTCAATCAGCTCCATCTGGGTATTTCAACATTGTGAATATGTATCATTAACCCATAGTTTTCCTTTCCATAGAAATAAATGTATCAAAATGTGAGCTTTTTTTGTAGGTACCAGTTTAGACAATTGTTTTAGATTGCCTGAACAGTCCCAATAGTTGTCAACGTCAAAATCAACGGCATTGTAGTCCTATAAGAGACTTTTTGCCATATCAACATAGAGTTGCATGCGCATGACGTTTTCATGTTTCGTCTTAGATCAACTTTATATAACATTAGGCGAATTATTTACACGTGGTCACTATTTTCGAGTGTACCACTTGTAAGGAATTGTTTGTGTAAGTTTTGTAATCAAGGTATTTCGTGAATTTACATCTCTGGCTGGATTTGTTCCAGAAGGAACACGAACAAAGGCGAAGGAGGAAGAGCAAGGCGCAATTTTTTGAAATGATCCAAGAAATTAGGAGGTAAGTGTCAATCATGTTGACGCATGAATGAATAATACGTCTGATTTTACTGTATCAGGTGGTTTAGCACGATTAGCAATAACAACAGGAATGATGAAGGATTGTTACTGACATGATCAGATGTCCTTTTGAGGACAAAAACGGATTTTAGGTTTCGCTCATGGCCTATTGATGAGAGAAATTGGGTTTGAAGAATTGAAGTCTTGACCAATATGTCCTACTTGAACTAGCTCTGGACGAATGTTTTATAGGACTGAAGTATAATGAAAATCAGTAAAATTTGGGTTTGCGCTTTTGCTTTTGACAAGTCTGGCGACATGAAAAATTGCTGGATATGCCACAGAGGTTGGTTATTCCTCGCATAAGCAGCATGAAGACTCCTTCCAATCGATTCAGCGTCCAAACTTTAGTGGAAAATGATACCCCACATGCCTGGGTACCAGAACTCTCAAAAACACATTCAAAATGGGTAGACATATACCTCTTTTTGACCCATAATCTCTTTTGGTGGGCACCAACTAAAGCTGCAAACGGGTCCCTGACCCTTATTTTAGATTTGTAGAAACTGTACAGACGTTGCTGAAGTACTGTGAAATTGGGCACAGTGTGATGAAGATGTGGCTGGGTGCACTGTGCAATACTTTTTGGGGTCCAGGTGCACTATGCAAGAGCCAACTTAGTAGGTTCTCAATCCCCCAGAGACTTTTGTCTAGGTGCTGCACCTAGACAGCTGTACCTTTAACCAGAATGCCTAGTGGCTGCAGTCCTAGAATGATTTTGCCACACAGAGGCAGCTGTTACATTACCCAGAGACCTCAGTCAAAGTGCTGCAGATGCCGCTCTATCTTTATCCAGAATGCTCAGTCGATGCAGTCCTGGAACAATTTTGCCACACAGGCAGCTGTTACTTTACCCAGAGACTTCTGTCAAACTGCTGCAGCTTCTGCTCTATTTTTAACCAGAATGCTCAGTCGATGCAGTCCTAGAATGATTTTTCCACACAGAGGCAGCTGTTACTTTACCCAGAGGGTTCAGTCAAAGTGCTGCAGCTTCCGCTCTATTTGTAACCGAAATGCTCAGTGGCTGCAGTCCTAGCATGATTTTGCCGCACAGGCAGCTGTTACTTTACCCAGAGACTTCAGTCAAGTGGTGCATCTGCTATTCTATCATTAACCAGAATGCTCAGTGGCTGCAGTCCTAGCATGATTTTGCCGCACAGGCAGCTGTTACTTTACCCAGAGGCTTCAGTCAAAGTGCTGCAGCTGCCGCTCTATCTTTATCCAGAATGCTCAGTCGATGCAGTCCTAGAACAATTTTGCCACACAGAGGCAGCTGTTACTTTACCCAGAGACTTCTGTCAAACTGCTGCAGCTTCTGCTCTATTTTTAACCAGAATGCTCAGTCGATGCAGTCCTAGAATGATTTTTCCACACAGAGGCAGCTGTTACTTTACCCAGAGGGTTCAGTCAAAGTGCTGCAGCTTCCGCTCTATTTGTAACCGAAATGCTCAGTGGCTGCAGTCCTAGCATGATTTTGCCGCACAGGCAGCTGTTACTTTACCCAGAGGCTTCAGTCAAAGTGCTGCAACTACCGCTCTATCTTTATCCAGAATGTTCAGTCGATGCAGTCCTAGCATGATTTTGCCAGCAGAGGCAGCTGTTACTTTACCCAGAGGCTTCAGTCAAAGTGCTGCAGCTTCCGCTCTATCTTTATCCATAATGCTCAGTCCATGCAGTCCTGGAACAATGTTTTGCCACCAGAGCAGCTGTTACTTTACCCAGAGACTTCAGTCAACGTGCTGGCAGCTTCTGCTCTATTTGTAACCAGAAATGCTCAGTAGATGCAGTTCCTAGCATGATTTTGCACAGGCAGCTGTTACTTTACCCAGAGGGCTTCAGTCAAAGTGCTGCAGCTTCCGCTCTATTTGTAACCGAAATGCTCAGTGGCTGCAGTCCTAGCATGATTTTGCCGCACAGGCAGCTGTTACTTTACCCAGAGACTTCAGTCAAAGTGCTGCAGCTTCCGCTCTATTTGTAACCGAAATGCTCAGTGGCTGCAGTCCTAGCATGATTTTGCCACAGGCAGCTGTTACTTTACCCAGAGACTTCAGTCAAAGTGCTGCATCTGCTATTCTATCATTAACCAGAATGCCCAGTGGCTGCAGTCCTGGCAGTATTTTGCCCCACAGGCAGCTGTTACTTCAACATTTACCAGAGGCCATGTTGATTACTTTTGTTTCGTAATTGTTTCCACCTGATACAGTGAAAATCAGACGCCAAAATCAACTGTGCTAAGGGCATGTCAAACAAAGAACTAGCTTGCTAAGATGTATCTCTAGCCAATTTCAGTTTGTATCACTCACAGTACATGAAGGAAAGCAATCAGTTAAATGTAAACCTCACGAGAATACACAATTCTCTTCACAAAAATAGATCACCTGCTCAATATAGTTTCTGAATGCTGAATTACGCATGCATACAAAGCGAGACTACATCAAGACTTCAATTAAATTGAGTTTAGAAAATTAATTTTTGGCGCTCAATGGCCTATTCAACACTCAATTTCCTTCTTCATTGATGAATTATAGATTTCAAAATGTCATCTCAAAATGCAATGATATTTGCATATATGTAAGAAGAGCTGTTTATGAACCGCTCTCATTTTGGAGCCTAGCTTTCCACAATTTATCAGTAAATTATGTTAGTTTGTCTGCAGTTTAGTTTTGTACAAGATGAATTTGTGTCTCACATTGCATCAGACATTTTGTGTTATTACTCAAGTTGAATTAAAATTGTTCTGTTGGAAATTGTAATTTGTTTTTTAATTAACGGCTTGATTCGTTTTGTCATTATTGCATTTAAGTGATGAGTCGGTCTTTTGTCTGTGCCAAATGGGTTATACTATGGCAGAATTGTGGACCCTAAGGGCTTTGAATTGGTTGGACATTGTGTCCTCTGTCTCCTGTCCCTTATCTGCTGACCTCCCACCTTAGCCTGCCTGTGAGGGATTGTTCATTTTGGGATCAACGAGCTTGCTTCAATTTGCCCCTTCAAATCATTCATCTCAATGCCATGATTGCTTCTGGCAAAAATGATGTGATGACTATGCGGTTTGGGAAGCTAGGTATCAAAAATTATGACGTCTGGTTGATGGCCAACTTGTAGTTCATCAATCCTGCCATACACAAGCAGTTTTTTCGACCGGTTTTGTGGATTTTGTGGAAACCTGTAGGTCTGTCAGTGGAGGTAGCCAACCTAAGGTTCCAAAGAGCAAAGACCCTTCTATCGCCTGACACAAGCAGTTGTGGCTAAGAGAAAACCACTGTTCTCCACCTACAGTTTTGAGAACTGCGTGTTTGGTGGCAGTCAAACCATCTGTAGAACCACAAAACCTGTTGCTTCAGCCTCAGACCCGTCGAAAATGTTCAACAGACCAGGACCCACGGCTTTTGGATATCAAAAACCATGGATTTCCCCACTCATGTACAGTTTTGTACTCTTGGCGGGTTTTCCAGCAGGCGAGAACTGCTAATAGACATAGCAATGTCTTTCTTGACACCCAACATGACCATTTCTGCATACGAAGCGTCCACTGCTCTCTGATAGCTTCAGTTCTTGATACAACAATAGTGTGAGATCAGCCACATTCTGACTTCCTTACTCTTGAAAAATATCTACTCATTTGTGTTGGACTGCCCTGCAGGCTCCCCTCACAACCCCATTCACTATCCACAACAGTATAACATCAACCTGAAGATACAAAGACTGCTATACTCTTGAATACTTCTTCTGTAAGTCTGCTTTGCTCTCAGCCAAGTGTTTTGGTTGATGTCCTTCCTCCATTCAGTAATCTTCCAGACATATTGAAGCGCCCTCTGTCCAGCAACGAATTAACTTACATGAGTAGGCTTTTACTACAGTTGTTCCTGTAGTGACCTTCTGAAGTGGTTGCATCTTGCCAACATGGGTCACCTCTGACTCTCAGCCAAGTGTTCTGGTTGGTGTCCTTCCTCCATTCAGTAATCTTCCAGACATATTGAAGCGCCCTCTGTCCAGCAACGAATTAACTTACATGAGTAGGCTTTTACTGCAGTTGTTCCTGAAGTGGTTGCATCTTGCCAACATGGGTCACCTCTGACTCTCAGCCAAGTGTTCTGGTTGGTGTCCTTCCTCCATTCAGTAATCTTCCAGACATATTGAAGCGTCCTCTGTCCAGCAATGAATTAACTTACATGAGTAGGCTTTTACTACAGTTGTTCTGTAGTGACCATCCTGAAGTGGTTGCATCTTGCCAACATGGGTCACCTCTGACTCTCAGCCAAGTGTTTTGGTTGGTGTCCTTCCTCCATTCAGTAATCTTCCAGACATATTGAAGCGCCCTCTGTCCAGCAACGAATTAACTTACATGAGTAGGCTTTTACTACAGTTGTTCCTGTAGTGACCTTCTTGAAGTGGTTGTATCTTGCCAACATGGGTCACCTCTGACTCTCAGCCAAGTGTTTTGGTTGGTGTCCTTCCTCCATTCAGTAATCTTCCAGACATATTGAAGCGCCCTCTGTCAAGATTACTACAGAGTGGTTGCAGTGTTCGAAGTGGTTGCATCGCCAACATGGGTCACACTTTGAGCGCCCTCTGTCCAGCAACGAATCCTCTGCAGTCAAGTGTGCATTGGAAAGCTGCCTCTCCTCATATCTCCAGAATGTGAAGCGCCCTCTGTCCGCAACGAATTACTTCAGAGTTTCCTGTAGTGACCTTCCTGAAGTGGTTGCATCTTGCCAACATGGGTCACCTCTGACTCCTCTGCTATTCAATATGTGCAATTGAAATGCTGCAGAATGCATTGTTTCATTTGGCATTCTCACATTGATCTATAGAGAAAGATCGACTCATCCAGAGCTTGAGTATTAATCACTTATTAGACTGCTTTGTTACAGCTTGTGTATGACAAAGTGCTGTCAGAGAAAAGATCATATTTTTCTCGTCAGCCTTTTTTGTGATATTTAGCTTTAGTCGCTGAGAACGTTTTAGCTGAGCATGGATCTGATACTTGAGATGATCTTAAGCGTGTCCCTTAGGGTGCAGCAAGAAGAGAAGCAAAACTCCCTCAGCATGTCGGACATAGAAGGTGCCAGCGGAAGCCCAAGTCGAAACGCTCGAAGCCCTCAAATTTACGGGACGGTGGATAGAGCAAAACGCGTCCCCAGCAGGTACGTATTATATTTTATTCGGTTTTGCAGCTCTCATTACACGTAAGACAATTCGATTTGCATAAGCGCACAGTAATAGGTGCAATCGATCATCAAAACTGCATCGTTGCTAGGCACCACGTGGTGAAATGTTCACTATCTGCACCAAAATCAGGTTGCAATGTTTCACACATTCAAGTCTTCGATTTTCTGGTTACAGGCTGGAACTGGCACGGCGATTCAGCAAGGATGTCTTCAGGTCAAAGAGCTCGAGCAATTTAGAAGCCAGAAAATTTTCGTCGGATATAAATTTCTCATCGCCGAGATTTTTCGAAGCTCACAGCTCTCAAGCTATTGGGCGCAGGTAAATTTTCAAACAATTTTTTTTTCTCTCAATTGGCGATAGCAGAGTATACCACAATTCCTAAGTGGCGAGAAAAAAAATCCTGCTTACTTATACAGCCATTGATGAGCCTGTAATGTCCAATGCAGGGCTGCAGGAGCGAAGTTGAAGTGGACATTCTGCTAACTCCTGCTAACCAAAGAGCAAATATACTACTAGCAGAGGGTTTTGAGAATTCAGGGAAAGCATAGGACGAATAATTCATGTTTGATGCCAAGAAAAATTGCTGTCCTGTCTGAAGCTTTGTTAAGAAGTGGACTTGGAGAGCCAGACGCGACTGCTTCAAGCATTGTGCTGTTCGTAATGTGCTCAACATGGCGTTTAAGGTCGATATCCATCAAAGGGTTGATTTTACGAATTCATTTGCAACAAAAAGTGTCTCCAGAACTTTTCTATTTGGAGGCTTCGTTTCCGAGTTATCCACAATTCAAGATTTTTGTGTATTTTCGACCTGACGTCACTAAAACGGCTATAACTCCCTTAATTCAACAGATAATCTCAAATCTAAGTACACTTTTGGAAACAGCGTAGAATTTCCCTCCTGATGGGCTCCTCAACGTCTCCAATAATTGAATATTGGTGTTCACAAATTTAGCCTGAAGTTGGGAAATTAATGAAGATTCGACCTTGTCAACATTTAGCCGGGTAAAGGAAACACTTGCCCGAGAAAATTTTCCACTTTTATTCGTGAAAAACCATTACCAGAATACCAGCTTTTTAGCGGGTATATTCAAAATAATTTTGGGACGAATAGTGAGGGTGAAAATTTAGAAAATGAGGAAAATAATGGTGAATTTTGGCGAAAACCGTAGTTTTCTCAAGAAATTTGTTGAATAGGTACTACAAATTTGAAAAGTGAGCGCCAACAATTGAATTATTTTTCAAGCACCTCTGAAAATGGGTTGGTAAAGTGCTAATAAACTCGAGGTTAGGTTAGGGGTACCGCACCATGATGGTGTATTTGCGGTGTATATGGCGCTCCCCATGGAAATATCTGTGCTGTCTGTGCTGGTAATCAATGCAAACAAGTCGCAGTACGATTTTGTTTGCTTTTCGCCCTTCATGCGACCCATTGGCCGCGAAAAGAGGAATACAAATTAAAACACCATTTGGGATCATGTAACAGATATTATTCAAGAGATGTGTATTGAATAAAATATACATTATTAAGAAATTCATAGGAAATTATAGAAGTATACAACGAAAATCACATTATAAGATTTGTAGTACTGATGTAATAGTCGGCACTCTCAAGTACAACTATGGACATGTATCACTGCTTTCAAGTATAGGTAAAATGATGGAAAAACTCTGCAAATTCATTCACAGGGGTTGGTTATTCCTCGGGCCAGGAGCATGGAGGCTCGTTTCAGTCGATTCAGCGTCCATAACCTCTTCTGGTGAGTGCCAATCGTTTCGGGATTCATTTAATTGGATTCAGCGTCCAAAATTTAGTGGAAAATGATACCCCACTCACCTGGATCGCCCAAAATCTCGAAAATCCATTTTTCAGAAAACATATTTTGACCCCTACCCCGCCCAAATTTGGTCCGATCGGGCTGACAAGTTTCGAGGACCATCCTAGGCCGGGAACAGACCCCTGACTCAAATTTCAGATTTTCAGAAAATGTTCTACTACCTGACCTTTTGCATGAAAACATATGTTGATTATTGAAGGAATTATTCAAGGAATAACCAACCAAAAATAAGTTGTAAAATTCACCCCTCAAAGGCTGTCAACTACAAATGGTAATTACTTGTATACATGTTAATTTTCTCTTTTTCAAATTCGTATTTAAAATTCATTTTGTGAAAAGAGAGTTTTGGCAGAAAGACAGACACGAGACATTAATTTCACGTTGAGTTATTCAATTATTCTATTTTAGTGAATTTATTCTGAAGGTTGACACTTCTGTTTGAGGTGGAAAGTGTATTCTAGTGTCACTAGTGACGTGTTTGTGAGAGGGTTTCACTCTTGAATGAACTGCATTGCTTCACTAGTTGACCCTTTCGCTTGGTTTTAGTTTGAAAAGCGCTCATTACCGCCAGGGAGCGCTCAGTCGACGCAGCCTCTTCAACGTACTCGTTGAATTTCCACTGGAAATTTTCATTTTGGTTTTAATTTTCCAGACTCAGCCGCGACACCAACTTGAGTCCACCTGATATTAACTCCCGCCGAGCCAGCCACTTGGTTTTGACACCAGAACTGAGCGTCGCATCGAGCGAAGGGATTGAAATTGCTCCAAAATCGCCTTATTTGTCGTTACCGCATCAGAGAACCTTCTCCGGTCACAACCAACACTCGAGTTTCTCTTCAGGTATGTGTGTTCATCTCCTTTTAGACGAGGATTTGATTGGGTTTAGAAAATCACGCTTTGGGTGAATGCAGGGGTAATTCAGTAAGCGATTCTGGGAGGGCAAAAGGGATGCATTTCTGAGTAGATACAAAATTTTGGCTCCAATTGCTTGAGAAGATATGATAATATCGATTTTCTCTGAAGCTGGGAAAGGAATGCTGGTGGAAGGTCTTCTGCTCCGCTGTTGCCACCCCCCCCCCCCCCCCCCGTTCAGGCAGGCAGGTAGTGATGAAGGGGGACACAAAGGCATTCCTCCACACTCCCCCCAGGGAAACCAGGATGAATTTTGTGGGACGTATTACGAGACAAAAAACGCTGCTAATTCTTTTACAGGGGTTGGTTATTCCTCGGGCCGGACGGAGACTCTTTCCAATCGATTCAGCATCCAAAATTTAGTTGAAAATGATACCCCACACGCCTAGGTACCAGAAATCTCAAAAACCCGGATTCAAAATAGGTAGATGGATACCAATTTTGGCCCATAACCTCATCCAGAGAATCGTTCCCGGGCCCATTTTATTGGATTCTGCGTCCAATGAACAACCAAAAATGCGCATTTGTATGGCTAAAACTAGTAAGCAAAAATGTAGAGAGCGCCTCTGTAGTCCAGTTAGAAATTTTGTGAATCGTGTTGCTGTCACATTTATTCGTTAGACCCCACGAAAGAGTTCTTATTTATAAGAATTTATAAGTCTTACTTATAAGTCTCTGAAACTTTGTAAATATATATATTAGAATTTATTGGTTTGTTCAACGAGTTAGTTCTGATTGTCCCCAAACTGGCCACGCCTCTTTTTGAGTGTTTGAGGAGCCCAAAAACTATCTAGAACTTGTCAAACTAACCTGTTGTTCGAGGATCCTATGACGCCCCTAATTACCTATTGGAAATTTTGTTCGTACAACTGGACATACGCTTCATCACTTGTTAAAAAAATGACATTTTGATTGAACATGATTCTTGAATGAGGACGTTGTTGGTGTGATATTCGTCTAGCGACCTTAAGGATTTGATTAGAGTGAAATTATGCGTTTTTCTGTAGAAACGTTTCATCGGAATGTCTTCTCAGTGGTCCTTGAAGATATTTTGGCTCATTTTAGTATATGTGAGGACAAAAAGAGACGCGAAAGTTGATTTATTCATAAAAAAAATCCAAGAACGTGTATACCGTATGCTAATTACATTAACAGCTTTCCTTCTACGTTTTCAACAACCGCACACTTCTGAAAATCAAATACTGTCAGCCACAAAACAAAACCTTCACAACAATCTAACCCGTGCGCCCAGAAGCCCGCACAACCTTTTTCCCGTCTTCTTTTAGTACCTTCCCCTACTAGAGCTTCATCCATTTGGTACTTGGTTTGTCTTCAGTTCTGGATCCCACAGTATAATATACTATTATAATATCATACTATAACAACGCTTCTCCTCGTTGAAAATAGCATATTTCGGGCAGTTTTGGGTTATACTGGTACCATGACGTAGCATACTGGATCTTTGGCGGCAGGCTGTCCCGTGGCAGCGGGCGTGGTTGTTACTTGGATTGGTGACCGGTTATTGAATCTCTTCTCTATGTTTGAATATACAATTTTTTCGATCAAACGCTCAAACAACACAACTTGAATTCCAAAAAAACTGTCAAACGACTGTAATTTTTTGACAATGTGAAGTTTACGACCTGAAATTGTGCCATAAATATCAGATAGGGTTATTTTGAAAAGGCCCAAACCATACCCAGCTTTGCCCCTGGTCCTACGGGCCACTGCCTTCATAATATGACCTATGGACGATCCTTCCAGGTCTTCTCACTAATTGCCCTTTGTTTCCGTCCGTTTTTAGCTCTAAGTCTCGATTCCCCTCCAACAACCAGCGGAAGACTCAGCCCTTATGACATGCCCGCGTCGTTCTTCTGAGGTTTAATTGAAATCAGAGTAAATTTTGTTTGACATTCCCCCGAAATTTTATCAATTTCAATGAGATGGTAATCGTACGAACCATTCTCATTTATTTTTTTCAAAATCTTACTTTTAAATGATCTAATAAATTATTTACCAACAATAAAATGCCATAAAACGCATTTTTTTTCAACCTCTTAAAATTTGTGATTAGTTATTAAAATTGTAATACCTAATGTTTATTCTTTGCATTCTTTGGTAAGGCCTCAAATAAGTGGACAAAATAGTTAACTTTTGATAATCTTGAGATCAAAGTGCGCAACCTAACAATCGATAAATCACTACCTTCGATGTATCGATATAAATCTACGATCTCTCGTTGCATCTCGTGCGCATGCGTCTTGCAATGGTCGTACGTCATACCCTGATCTTAAGATTAGCCTCAACATTTACTTGAATTTACCTGCCTAAATATCTTCCAGAACACGCAGCTTTCTGATTGAGCAATGTACAGCAGCATGATCAATTCAGCATCCCCGATAGCTGATTTTTATTTTGTTTGCCTGGCCTGTGGTTGTTGAAAACAATCAAATCACTTTTTTTTATTTTTTTTTTCAAGGGAGCAACACTCTTGGGAAACAGCTCAGCTTACAAGAGCACACTCTGGCTGCAGCTACGTCGAGAAGCGTTGACGACCGATTGGCGCCAAATCACCATCAGCCAGCCTCCAAACAGAGCTCTTTAGGTGAAAGGTCGTCCGCAAGCAGTTCAAGTTCCCATCACCATCATCAGCAGACACTACCACTGCAGCACCACATGCCCAAGCAGTCCAGTCTTCAAGAAAGATCTTCTGCTGGTGAGTGGACTCGAGCATGCACGATGGCAATGCTGGTTAATTTGTTGCCTCCACATTATAAAAATGAAAATATGCTTTCTGCTACAGGCTACAGCCACAGCATGCCGAAGCAAACCAGCCTGCAAGAGCCACCACCTGAAATCAACGTCCACCCTCCACCAACGCCACGTCGTGTGACCTCGCTCTCTGGTGCCCCTCTTGGACTACCGCCTCCTCATCCACCAAAGCGACCAATTGACACTCAGAAGTAAGTTGAACAGCAATATTGTAATATAGTCTTGTTGTACTCGTTGACTCCTTTTAAAATTATGATGCATAAAAAACGCTTTCACCATCCAATCCAATACCAGAACTAGGACCACTAGGCGCTCCTTGACACACCTAAGAAAGCTCTGAAAGTACATTGTACATAGTGCTGGTTGTTGACATTGATGCATCATTGTTGCTATGATGAGGAAACTTGAACATTAAACGCAGCATGGGTTGACTCTGTAGTACCATCCATCACATTTTTTGTGTCCTATTTGCCCTTTGCTCAATCTCCTCTTGGCCAGATAAGTTTTAGATGACAATTTCATCAAAGGCTGTAGTACTGCAAAGACGGTGTTGCAGCAGCCCATACGCTCTGCGTTTCTGTATGATTGCATTCTGCTGATGATACAACCATCAGTCACAACACTGATTAGTATTAAGGACTAACATGTCTTGTTTTGCTTAAGTATAGCAGCCATGTTACCCCACACTTCAACCCAGAGGAAAACTCTCAGGATTCAACTCCACCAGTTTCCAGTTCTGAGTGTACTACAAATCAGCCTGCTGTAGTATTTACCCAGTTAGATAGCAGGGCCTGCCAAATGAAAAGCATTGCTGATGAAGACCCCACCCTGTTTGGTAATGCACTGATCAAGGGACATACAGGCTGTTCTCCTTCATTCTGACCTAAGATGCCTGGCATCTGTGCATGAGCAGTTCTTCTGCCTCTTTCTGGCGTCTGCCTACTGGTTGGTCAGCCCAGCGTGGACGTTTTTGACAAGTCACGTTATATGGGAGGTTCTTTTTAAAGTAGGGCTTGCCAAATTGTTGTGGTCAACGCTTTTGCTGGGCAAATTGTGCAGGCATTGCGTAGCACCTTGTACAGATCCAGTCTACAAGTGGACAACTCACCTGTCATCAACACTATTTGTTTTCATTCTTTCCTTCTGATTTCCTCCCAACATCACCAAAATTTGTACGACTCCCCCTGTCTCCTGCACCTTCTCTGCATGTTGGTGTTCCCCAATGTGATATAGTATCCTGCATGCGCAGCCAACGGTTGGCACCTTACAGGAACACCGCTTCTGTGTGGCCTGTTGCCCAATTGTGTTAAGTGCATTGTACAGAAAACAACTGCTGCTTAGTACAGCTCACAGACTTGTTACTGCGTACATGTAAAAATGAACGCCTCTGTCCCGTAACGCCATATTGTCGAAATGCTCAAAACATTTGTCCCCTGGAAATTGCTCAAATTGAACAAAATTAACAATGCCAGTAAAAAAAAGAAGAAAATTTGAATCCGTACTACTTTTACCACTTATTGAAACATTTTTCCGAATCTGTTGATTCTTCAGCCCTGTTACGAGCTGGATGAGAGCAACCAGCCCGTTGTTGGGGAACCCATGGATATTCATAAGTAAGCAATATGGTTAATAAGTATTGATCGAGATCAAATCTTCCAACAAACCGTCAGACTTGGGTGAATATTTGGTCTCGTACAAAACAAAATAGGGGTAAAGGTTGGACAAACAAATTTGGAACTCTCATGCTGGGCTGCTGGTTTGGATGGATTGTTGTTTGTTGATGAACAACTCGCCTGTAGAGGCTGAGTAGGCAGTGCTTAAGTTGGCTTTAAAGCCTAGGTTTGAGGGCTAGTAGCAGTTACTTTGAAAATTTTGAAGCATTTAGCTCTAGTGCAACTTCCAGACAGATTAGTTCTGGGTGTTCATACATTTCATGCCCTGCTGCAGCATATGGCAGGAATTTTGGGCTTTGTCGACATTTTACAGCAACTGTGTACAAAAAGTTTCATACTCCAGCTGGCCATTTGTTGGTAAAACCATTTCGGTCAATGGTAGCAGAGCTACTATTCTGTTAGACTCCCCCTCCCTCCCGTTTGACAGGCAATGAGGAGTATTGCACTGTTTTCTGCCCATATTGTCCGCACCCTGTGGCTAAATAAGGTAGAACGATGCCTTCCTCGCTTCAGCAAGCTCTTCTAGAGCATGAATGAAACGTGTGGCGATCTTAACCTTGAAAGGCCAGTAAGTGAGGATCTCCCACTTTGCCAATTTCTTGCGCATTGGCTTTGGAGAAGCTCTTCCTCCTGACATATTTATTTCTTCTAAAAGCATCTGCGAGGATCCTCTACAGCGTTTGTTGGTATGGCTCAAGCCGACCACTGTTTACTGCTCAAAACTCACTACTGCTGTCATGCTTTGTTGCTGCCATTTGAGGTCCAGTGTATTTGAAGCAGCTCTGTTTATCCCATCTGTTCTGGGGCTGACATGAGCACCTAAAAACACGGCCTGGCTGCAGTGCAACGACTTAAAATGGGGGTATGCCGATGTATCATCTTATTCTCAAGTTTTGGGGAAGCCATTTATTCTGTTAGCGTTTATTGATTATACAATGTCAAAATGTTTATTCAATTATTGGGTTCAAATTTAAATTCAACGACGAAGCAAACAACAATCTGTCCACATCAGGGGTTGAGTATGATGTTGTTCTCATCCAAAGACCCCCCCATTACCCTTAAATGAGTACGACCAGTCTAAGGCCGAAGGTGCTTTAACTGAATGGTGATTTTGTTGGTTACCAGGTTCAGCTATGTCGACACAACTTCACCGAGCTTCAGGGAGAGGATATCGAAATACGCGGAGGAAGCGAACAACACCATCTCGATGAGCGCTGAAGAGCGACGCCGCCACGCTCCGAGCCTCCTCGAACAGATATCCTCAATGCAGGAACAGTTTCCTTCGAAACCCAAAGTGGTCTCAGTTAAGCCCAAAGTCCCGTCCAGGGACGGAATTCCGGTCTTAAGGCAGGTCCAGTCTGCCGACGGCGACCCCAATGTGAGCAGTAGGAAACGGACTCTCAAGGACAAGGCTTCATGAGGACTGGATCGCCGTTTTGAGTCCGTTGATTTTGGGCCTTTCTAACAGATAGGACCCTTCTTCATAGCCCAGGTTACGCATAGTGTAGCCTTATAGTATTCCTGACGTCAAAAGATGATTTTATCGTCAATATAAAGCATTTTGAGGTTATTGTACTGCCAAAGCAATCCTCGTCTGTAGACTTTTGATTGCATGTTGTGAGGAGATTGCCAACTATGGAGGGAAGTAAACAGGAGTTTGAGGAAATTCTTGGCTTCTAACGTTCTGCAAGGCTGTGGACCAATGTGACCACTGTTGGCTGATTTGGCATTCCACTTCCAAGGTGGCTACTGTTAGCTGATTTGGCATTCTGCCATCAAGGTGACCACTGTTGGCTGATTTAGCATTCCACCACCAAGATGACCAACATTGGCTGACTTGGCGCGTTCCATCTACAAGGTGGCTACTATTGGTCAACTTGGCATTTCACCTCCAAGGTGGCTACTGTCAGCTGATATGGCATTCCACCTATAAGATGACACTGTTAGCTGACATGGCATTCAACTTCCAAGGTGACCACTGTTGGCTGATTTGGCATTCCACTTCCAAGGTGGCTACTGTTAGCTGAATTGAAGTTTCACCACCAAGGTTACCACTGTTTGCTGATTTAGCATTCCACCACCAAGATGACCAACATTGGCTGACTTGGCGCGTTCCATCTGCAAGGTGGCTACTATTGGTCAACTTGGCATTTCACCTCCAAGGTGACCACTGTTGGCTGATTTGGCATTCCACCTCCAAGGTGGCTACTGTTAGCTGATTTGGCATTCCACCTCCAAGGTGGCTACTGTTAGCTGATTTGGCATTCCACCTCCAAGGTAACCACTGTTGGCTGATTTGGCATTCCTGCTGGCCTGCTGACCATCCAAATCAAACTGGCCTTTGTCACCCTCGTCATCCACTGCCACTGTACGATCGCATTTCTGTGACGTTCTTTCACCCAAGATGGCCTTTGTTGATTACTGTGGAGCATCGACTTCTTCCCCTACTGCTAACAACTAATCAAAGCAGCCATCCTCAGTAAATCTCACAACTAGCTGTATTCAATTTGACTCAACTTCCCTCCATATTCAAGGGCTTGGCTACATCTGTCGCCCTCGTTGGCATTCTGTACTGTTCGTTCACTAAGTCGTCTCAATTATTACATCGCCCCAGTGTCTACGACTTGTGGATTTCAAAAACCCTTAAATTAGAATTACACAATTTTTTACAATGTCATCAAATTTTTATGAACACCATTCAAACAGATCAATTTTCGTCTCAACAGTTTCTTCGCAAAGTAGTCTAAGGTCTAAATATAAATTGACACAATTCTCTCGTGTAAAATATAATTAAAAATTAAAAAAATAGTAATTATAAATGAATATAAAACTCTTAACGATACAAAACAACACTGAAAATTCTAGGATGTTGAAAAAAAAAACGAAAAATTATTATAAATAATATATTTATATAGTTGATAGTTGATAAACGAGTCGAGTAGAGATGGCACAATCTTACCACTTGAGCCTTCGACTATTTTAATTTTCCTATTTAATTCGTTTGTTGTATTTAAACGATGACATGTATAAATACGTTATTACTGTCGCAGGATCGACATTAAACAAGGAAAAAAGAACGTGTGATAGAATCCTAGCTGTTCGTAGATTTTAAACAAGAAAAATCGAAGAAAAACTTGAACTTTACAAAAATAAGAAATGTAGATTTTTAGCTGATTTTTCAGGAGGTTTTTAATTAATTTATTTATTTTTGAGGTTGATCTAATTTTAACTTGCTGAAGTTAGTTAGATTTAGGGCCATTGGAGGAATATTTCCCTTAAACCAATTTCGTGTTCTTAATTGACTTATCAGTCAGTAAAACGGGTAAACTAATTCGTATTGTCTGCAAGGAACAATTTACATCTATGTACATTAATTTTCGGAATGGAAGAGTTTGATGGGATAGAAGGTGTTCCAAAGGTGAGCGTTTGTTGTTTATGTTTTATGGCGTTGGGGTTGTAATTCTGAGTCTCCATTTAGTATTCTGTGTCAAGTGTTCTGTTGAACAGCCATCATGAGATCCCTTGTTCTACCCAGAATCAAAGGAGTTCTGCCCTCTGTCTTCAAGGCTTTACCCCATTGGCAACCCTGCATGTCCATATTCTATACACCATCCTTGAACCTGTAGAAGTGTCCTACAAGGGAAGATTCAGGGCATATTTGCTGCAACAGCTGTGTATTATGAGTCTTCACCTCTCCTTCGTCCTCATTCACTACACAGCATACTCCCAACATCAATGGTTCCTGGCATATCTTGCGTTGAGTGTTCTGTTGAACTTGGTTTCAACATGAAATCCCTTGTTCTACCCAGAATCAGAGGAGTACTGCCAACTGTCTTCAAGGCTCTCGCCCCATTGGAAACCTTGCATGTCCATATTCTATACTCCACCCTTGAGCCTATAGAACAGTGTCCTACAAGGGAAGATTCAGGGCATATTTGCTGCAACAGCTGTGTATTCTGAGTCTTCACCTCTCCTTCGTCTTCATTCACTACACAGCATACTCCCAACATCAATGGTTCCTGGCATATCTTGCGTCGAGTGTTCTGTTGAACTTGCTGCCAACATGAGATCCCTTGTACCCAGAAGCAGAGGAGTTCTGCCCTCTGTCTTCGAGGCTTTTGCCCCATTGGCGACCTTGATTGTCCATATTCTGGACACCATATTTGAGCCTATTGAACAGTGTCCTACCAGGGGAGATTCAGGGCGTATCTGCTGCAACAGCTGTGTAGTCTCTACCCCCCCTACGTCCTCATTCACCACACAACTTACTCCCAACATCAATGAACTCTGAACAAGCACCATCAGGACACTAATGACGTCACCTGTAGCCTAACCTCACCACTCCACAATCCATATCCTTAAATCACAAACCGCTTCAACGCTCACGGATCAAATCTACACCACCAACCCCTTTTGTAACGTCCCCCTCTCCACTCGTAGCGTAGACAAAAATAAAATATTCGCATTTCTTCAGCGACTGTGCAGTGATTACTTTATCAGTGCCTAGTCCCTATAAACTTCCCAAATCTTTTAAAACCAAAATGTAAAAAAAAAAAAAAAAAATTTAACGGAAAAAACTTGATAAAACTTGTCACTGTATCCAAAGAATTCCTTAATGTAAAAATATTATACCCCCGACATTTTAAAATTTTAAGAAATTACTACAACGAAAATTCTATTTAATTCTTTTAAAGGCTAAATTTTGAAGAAAAAAACGAAAATATGAGATAATCAGATTAGAAGGGATCAGTGAATTATTACATTATTATTACATGGTCTGTTTTTATTATTGAAATGTTCCATTTTTGTTGTATTTACTGTAACGTAGCACTTAAGTGTTTTATTAATTATGTTTTAAAGCTTATATTACGTAGTTTTAAGATTTTTATAAGGCGGCAAAACGCGTTTTGTACATCTCTGGTTCGCTTTTGTGTTAGTGACACTTAATTTTTATTTGCCTTTTGCATCTTCTATCGTAAAAAGAAATTTTTTATAACAACTCAAAAAAAAATTATAAGCTGCAGTTTGGCTGAAGACTCGGTTGTGGGTCGTATTTAAATTTTAAACGCACGTTTCGAATCATTTTTATTTATTTATTTATATTTTTTAAAGCTTGAAATAAGCAAAAGCCTGCAACTTTTGGCCAAACTTAAAAAAAATTATTAATCACGAAGATCTCATGAAAAATTAACGAGATCCAAAAGGAAACAGTTCTGCTCAAATTGAGATCCATTAAAAAATGAAAATTAATCGATTTTTTCTACGTCGTGTGTATTTTATGCGGAATTAATTAAGGTTTTTTTTAATTTTTAAAGGTAATTTGTGTTGGGTAACGTTATGATTTGAGAATTTTTGTTTTGTATTATTCTGTAATTTGCTCAAAAGATGAAACTGAAAATGAAAAGAAAGAAAAAATGTGCAAAACGTGCCAAAGTTGAGACATTTATGGTTAAATTTCACACTGATCATTTCGCAATTTTGGCAGTTCAAAGTTCAAATGGTAAAAATATATATAAAATAACGCGTTAAACATAAACTCGCATAGCGAGGTAGATAAGTAGACCAGTCAACGTTGCACACTTATGTAGCCACACAGGGATGAATATACCAAAATGGTCTTGTGAGTGTGAAAATGAATTTCAATTGGTACTTATTTATTTTAAACTATTGGTTATGGTTTGTCGAATTAGGTAACGATAATGTTGGTTTAGGTTTGGATACTGTGGTCATATCTCCAGGGCTGCCACTGGTGAGTTGCACTTGCACAGGCAAACTCCACGATAAAAGTTGCCTGGCAGCAGTGGGGCAAGATGGAGGATAAGTTCTGGAGGGCATGCAGAAATTAATATATCAGCAGCAATATCATCAGCCTGGGTAACTATCAGGATTGAGCCTAACCAGTGAAATTCTAATTGTGCTATGAAGCAGGCTGTTGCGAAGTTTGCCACATGAGAAAGAGAATTTCAGAGGCTAAGGATCACTCCACAATGGATGAAGCCTAGCAGCAACGAGGCAAGATGGAGAAGTAATGAAGAGCCTGCAGAAATACCAGCAAGCGGTTCTGGAGGGTATGCAGTAATTACTATATCAGCAGCATAATCATCAGCCTGGGTACCTAACTATCAGGATTGAGCCTAACCAGTTTGAAATTCTAATTGTGCTATGAAGCAGGCTGTAGTGAAGTTTGCCACATGAGAAAGAGAATCTCAGAGGCACAGGCTCACTCCACAATGGATGAAGCCTAGCAGCAACGAGGCAAGATGGAGAAGTAATGAAGAGCCTGCAGAAATGCCAGCAAGCGGTTCTGGAGGTTATGCAGAAATTATTATATCATCAGCCTGGAGGGAAACTATCAGGATTGAGCCTAACCAGTGAAATTCTAATTGTGCTATGATGCAGGCTGTTGTGAAGTTTCACATGAGAAAGAGAATTCAGAGGCAAGGATCACTCCACAATGGATGAAGCCTAGCAGCAACGAGGCAAGATGAGAAGTAATGTAGAGCCTGCAGAAATGCCAGCAAGCGGTTCTGGAGGGTATGCAGTAATTACTATATCAGCAGCAATATCATCAGCCTGGAGGGAAACTATCAGGATTGAGCCTAACCAGTTTGAATTTCTAATTGTGCTATGAAGCAGGCTGTTGTGAAGTTTGCCACATGAGAAAGAGAATCTCAGAGGCACAGGCTCACTCCACAATGGATGAAGCCTTGCAGCAACGAGGCAAGATGGAGAAGTAATGAAGAGACTGCAGAAATGCCAGCAAGCGACAGTCATTTCCACACAGGAGGTCGCTTTGAGTTGCAAAACAGGAAGCCTGGTCGCACTCAGGCAATCACTGAGCCAAAAGGTTCTAACCTTAGATAGCAGGGAATGTATGGTGGTTGCAGCAGGTTGTTTAACGTCTGAGTCCTTGACGCCCATTCTCCCTTTGTCCAATCTCCTCTTGGCCAGATGGGTTATATATGATTACAGCCATATTGCAGGCTAAGAACAGTGTTGGCTTTCCATGCTGCAGCAGCCCATACGCTCAGGAGCTTTTCTGTATGATTACATTTTGCTGATGATACAGTTTCTGTCACAACAATGATGAGCATTGAGAACTAACAGCTGGTATGATGCAGTCTTGTATGATATTGGCTGTATCAGTGTTTCATTCCTATCAAGAACCATAATCCACCGTTTTATACAAAAACAACCAGGTCAAAATTGCTGTGCTGTAGGAGCAGACCCACAGGGGTGGCTCTGCAATGTCACAGTCTCAGCACTCCTGGTGACAGTTGGAGGAAGTTCACCACACCCCAGGAACATCATGATTACTCTTATCAGTGGTGTCAATGCGGTATCTTGCTTGCAATTGTCAATTTTGTGTAATTCTTTCTGTGATTTGGTTTTGTGATAATGCCTGTAGACAATGAATGGGTCTTATCCTCACAGAATGGACAGAAAATGTACTAAGAGAAAACCAAAGCCAAAGCAACATGCTACAAGTGGGAAGATGGATATGGGCATTCACACTACCAAATTGCCAATTCAATAAAATCTTTCAATCTTCATCCAATCTTCTAACTTTGTTGAAATCAGTATTTTTGTGCGACTGAGTACTATTTGGTGACTAGGTTGGTACCAGTCAAATTCTGGCTGGCTAATGCTGGAGAAGAGCAGAAGTTCTGCTGTACAGAGAATTCCAGACAATATGTTGCAAACCCAAGAAACTGTCAAGATTGTCAGTGATATAATGTGAAAGTACAACTGGCAGGTACAAAAACCAATTAATTAATCTACTCAAGAAGCTGTGAAATACAAGCAAAAATGTTGTCTTTGGACCTGCTGCACCACCATACACTCCCTGCTATCTAAGGTTAGAACCTTTTGGCTCAGTGATTGCCTGAGTGCGACCAGGCTTCCTGTTTTGCAACTCAAAGCGACCCCCTGTATGGAAATGACTGTCGCTTGCTGGCATTTCATTACTTCTCCATCTTGCCTCGTTGCTGCAAGGCTTCATCCATTGTGGAGTGAGCCTGTGCCTCTGAGATTCTCTTTCACATGTGGCAAACTTCATAACAGCCTGCTTCATAGCAGAATTAGAAATTCAAACTGGTTAGGTTCAATCCTGATAGTTTCCCTCCAGGCTGATGATATTGCTGCTGATATAGTAATTACTGCATACCCTCCAGAACCGCTTGCTGGCATTTCTGCAGGCTCTTCATTACTTCTCCATCTTGCCTCGTTGCTGCTAGGCTTCATCCATTGTGGAGTGATCCTTAGCCTCTGAAATTCTCTTCTCATGTGGCAAACTTCGCAACAGCCTGCTTCATAGCACAATTAGAATTTCACTGGTTAGGCTCAATCCTGATGGTTACCCAGGCTGATGATATTGCTGCTGATATATTAATTTCTGCATGCCCTCCAGAACTTATCCTCCATCTTGCCCCACTGCTGCCAGGCAACTTTTATCGTGGAGTTTGCCTGTGCAAGTGCAACTCACCAGTGGCAGCCCTGGAGATATGACCACAGTATCCAAACCTAAACCAACATATTCGTTACCTAATTCGACAAACCATAACCAATAGTTTAAAATAAATAAGTACCAATTGAAATTCATTTTCACACTCACAAGACCATTTTGGTATATTCATCCCTGTGTGGCTACATAAGTGTGCAACGTTGACTGGTCTACTTATCTACCCGCTATGCGAGTTTATGTTTAACGCGTTATTTTATATATATTTTTACCATTTGAACTTTGAACTGCCAAAATTGCGAATATCAGTGTGAAATTTAACCATAAATGTCTCAACTTTGGCACGTTTTGCACATTTTTCTTTCTTTTCATTTTCAGTTTCACTTTTGAGCAAATTACAGAATATACAAAACAAAAATTCTCAAATCATAACGTTACCCAACACAAATTACCTTTAAAAATTAAAAAAAACCTTAATTAATTCCGCATAAAATACACACGACGTAGAAAAAATCGATTAATTTTCATTTTTTAATGGATCTCAATTTGAGCAGAACTGTTTCCTTTTGGTCTCGTTAATTTTTCATAGATCTTCGTGATTAATATTTTTTTTTAAGTTTGGCCAAAAGTTGCAAGCTTTTGTTTATTTTAAGTTTTAAAAAATAAAAATGATTCGAAACGTGCGTTTAAAATTTAAATACACCCACAACCGAGTCTTCAGCCAAACTGCAGCTTATAATTTTTTTTGAGTTGTTAAAAAAATTTCTTTTTACGATAGAAGATGCAAAAGGCAAATAAAAATTAAGTGTCACAACACAAAAGCGAACCAAGATGTACAAAACGGTTTTTGCCGCCTTATAAAAATCTTAAAACTACGTAATATAAGCTTTAAAACATAATAATAAAACACTTAACGCAATGACGTTACAGTAAATACAACAAAATGGAACATTTCAATAATAAAAACAGACCATGTATAATAATGTAATAATTCACTGATCCCTTCTAATCTGATTATCTCATATTTTCGTTTTTTTCTTCAAAATTTAGCCTTTAAAAGAATTAATAGAATTTTCGTTGTAGTATTTTCTTAAAATTTTAAAATGTCGGGGGTATAATATTTTTACATTAGGAATTCTTTGGATACGTGACAGTTTTATCAAGTTTTCCGTTAAATTTTTTTTTTTTTTTTTTACATTTTGGTTTTAAAGATTTGGGAAGTTTATAGGGACTAGGCACTGATAAAGTAATCACTGCACAGTCGCTGAAGAAATGCGAATATTTTATTTTGTCTACGCTACGCATGGAGAGGGGGACGTTACAAAAGGGGTTGGTGGTGTAGATTTGATCCGTGAGCGTTGAAGCGTTTGTGATTTAAGGATATGGATTGTGGAGTGGTGAGGTTAGGCTACAGGTGACGTCATTAGTGTCCTGATGGTGCTTGTTCAGAGTTCATTGATGTTGGAGTAAGTTGTGTGGTAAATGAGGACTTAGGGGGGGGGGGGGTAGAGACTACACAGCTGTTGCAGCAGATACGCCCTGAATCTCCCTGGTAGGACACTGTTCAATAGGCTCAAATATGGTGTCCAAATGGACAATCGGTCGCCAATGGGGCAAAAGCCTCGAAGACAGAGGCAGAACTCCTCTGCTTCTGGGTACAAGGGATCTCATGTTGGCAGCAAGTTCAACAGAACATCGACGCAAGATATGCCAGGAACCATTTGTTGGGAGTATGCTGTGTAGTGAATGAAGACGAAGGAGAGGTGAAGACTCAGAATACACAGCTGTTGCAGCAAATATGCCCTGAATCTCCCTTGTAGACACTGTTCTATAGGCTCAAGGGTGGAGTTAAGAATATGGACATGCAAGGTTTCCAATGGGGCGAGAGCCTTGAAGACAGTTGGCAGTACTCCTCTGATTCTGGGTAGAACAAGGGATTTCATGTTGAAACCAAGTTCAACAGAACACTCAACGCAAGATATGCCAGAACCATTGATTGGGAGTATGCTGTGTAGTGAATGAGGACGAAGGAGAGGTGAAGACTCATAATACACAGCTGTTGCAGCAAATGGCCCTGAATCTTCCCTTGTAGACACTTCTACAGGTTCAAGGATGGTGTATAGAATATGACTGCAGGGTTGCCAATGGGGTAAAGCCTTGAGGACAGAGGGCAGAACTCCTTTGATTCTGGGTAGAACAAGGGATCTCATGTGGCTGTTCAACAGAACACTTGACACAGAATACTAAATGGAGACTCAGATTACAACCCCAACCCATAAAACATAAACAACAAACGCTCACCTTTGGAACACCTTCTATCCCATCAAACTCTCCCATTCCGAAAATTAATGTACATAGATGTAATTGTTCCTTGCAGACAATACGAATTAGTTTACCCGTTTAACTGACTGATAAGTCAATTAAGAACACGAAATTGGTTTAAGGGAAATATTCCTCCAATGGCCCTAAATCTACTAACTTCACAAGTTAAAATTAGATCAACCTCAAAAATAAATAAATTAATTAAAAACCTCCTGAAAAATCAGCTAAAAATCTCCATTTCTTATTTTTGTAAAGTTCAAGTTTTTCTTCGATTTTTCTTGTTTAAAATCTACGAACAGCTAGGATTCTATCACACGTTCTTTTTTCCTTGTTTAATGTCGATCCTGCGACAGTAATAACGTATTTATACAGTCTCGTTTAAATACAACAAACGAATTAAATAGGAAAATTAAAATAGTCGAAGGCTCAAGTGGTAAGATTGTGCCATCTCTACTCGACTCGTTTATCAACTATCAACTATATAATATATTATTTATAATAATTTTTCGTTTTTTTTCAACATCCTAGAATTTCAGTGTTGTTTTGTATCGTTAAGAGTTTATATTCATTTATAATTACTATTTTTTTAATTTTTAATTATATTTTACACGAGAGAATTGTGTCAATTTAATTTTAACCTAGACTACTTTGCGAAGAAACGTTGAGACGAAAATTGATCTGTTTGAATGGTGTTCATAAAAATTTGATGACATTGTAAAAATTGTGTAATTCTAATTTAAGGGTTTTTGAAATCCACAAGTCGTAGACACTGGGGCGATGTAATAATTGAGACGACTTAGTGAACGAACAGTACAGAATGCCAACGAGGGCGACAATGTGCCAAGCCCTTGAATATGGTGGGAAGTTGAGTCAAATTATTGAATACAGCTTTGTGAGATTTACTGAGGATGGCTGCTTTGATTAGTTGTTAGCAGTAGGGGAAGAAGTCGATGCTCCACGTAATCAACAAAGGCCATCTTGGGTGAAAGAACGTCACAGAATGCGATCGTACAGTGGCAGTGGATGACGAGGGTGACAAAGGCCAGTTTGATTTGAATGGTCAGCAGGCCAGCAGGAATGCCAATCAGCCAACAGTGGTTACCTTGGAGGTGAATGCCAAATCAGCTAACAGTAGCCACCTTGGAGGTGGAATGCCAAATCAGCTTACAGTAGCCACCTTGGAGGTGGAATGCCAAATCAGCCAACAGTGGTCACCTTGGAGGTGAAATACCAAGTTGACCAATAGTAGCCACCTTGCAGATGGAACGCGCCAAGTCAGCCAATGTTGGTCATCTTGGTGGTGGAATGCCAAATCAGCCAACAGTGGTCACCTTGGAAGTGGAATGCCAAGTCAGCCAACAGTTGTAGTCATCTTATACGTGGAATGCTAAATCAGCCAACAGTGGTCACCTTGATGGCAGAATGCCAAATCAGCTAACAGTAGCCACCTTGGAAGTGGAATGCCAAATCAGCCAACAGTGGTCACATTGGTCCACAGCCTTGCAGAACGTTAGAAGCCAAGAATTTCCTCAAACTCCAGTTTACTTCCCTCCATAGTTGGCAATCTCCTCACAACATGCAATCAAAAGTCTACAGACGAGGATTGCTTTGGCAGTACAATAACCTCATAATGCTTTATATTGACGATAAAATCATCTTTTGACGTCAGGAATACTATAAGGCTACACTATGCGTAACCTGGCTATGGAAGAAGGTCTATCTGTTAGAGGGGCCAAAATCAACGGACTCAAAACGGCGATCCAGTCCTCATGAAGCCTTGTCCTTGAGAGTCCGTTTCCTACTGCTCACATTGGGGTCTCCGTCGGCAGACTGGACCTGCCTTAAGACCGGAATTCCGTCCCTGGACGGGACTTGGGCTTAACTGAGACCACTTTGGGTTTCGAAGGAAACTGTTCCTGCATTGAGGATATCTGTTCGAGAGGCTCGGAGCGTGGCGGCGTCGCTCTTCACGCTCATCGAGATGGTGTTGTTCGCTTCCTCCGCGTATTTCGATATCCTCTCCCTGAAGCTCGGTGAAGTTGTGTCGACATAGCTGAACCTGGTAACCAACAAATCACCATTCAGTTAAAGCACCTTCGGCCTTAGACTGGTCGTACTCATTTAAGGGTAATGGGGGGGTCTTTGGATAGAACAACATCATACTCAACCCCTGATGTGGACAGATTGTTGTTTGCTTCGTCGTTGAATTTAAATTTGAACCCAATAATTAATAAATATTTTGACATTGTATAAATAAACGCTAACAGAATAAATGCTTCCCCAAAACTCTGGAACTTGAGAATAAGATGATACATCGCATACCCCCATTTTAAGTCGTTGCCACTGCAGCCAGGCCGTGTTTTAGGTGCTCATGTCAGCCCCAGAACAGATGGGATAAACAGAGCTGCTTCAAATACACTGGACCTAAATGGCAGCAACAAAGCATGACCGCAATAG
>CM033998.1:44843823-44926467 GCA_019603395.1 Cyrtorhinus lividipennis
TCTTCGTACTAGTTACTTCAAATGTCTTGATTTCGTACATACTCAGGTTACCTAGGGGCACTAGGTGATAGGAATCAGATTTATCAAGGAATACTTGCGAGTAAAAAAGATTCTACACCGTTGGCTAAACCCAAGAATATGGACTTGTCGCATTATCAACTGATAGCAATGATATTGCGCATATGGCGATAATCGATAATCGAAAGTTTTTGTTGTTGCCTCCTTTTTGTCTCCTCCTGCTATCTTCAGTCACTTTCTTAGTGAAGCTTTTTAAGTGTTTCAAGTGGTCCTGATACTGGGGCCCACAAATGCATTGAGGGAACATGGTCCACTATCAAGCGTGGAATTCCCTCCAGATCTGTCACTACTCATTTTGATTCATACCTCTCCAAATATATTTGGAGGAGAACGAAAAGTGAAAGTGATGATCTGAGGGAATTTCTCAGGATGTGGCCAATGTCTATGGCCAGATGGCGGGAGTGAGAGGCTTAGTGAAGCTTAATATTTTCCAAAGATTCAATTTCAAGTCAATTTCATTTCTTCACGTTCACTTCTTCCAATATATTATTGATTTACATTTTACGCCAAAAGTACGAAGTAAGTTTATTTCAATTTATTTATTTTATTTCATTTGTATTTTCCCTCCTTTTTTAAAAAACAAATATGGCATAAATATTTGCGTATATATCGATAGTGCATATCGACAGAGCGTACTATCGATATCAGCTGATAATGCGACAATGGTCCATATTCTTGGGTTTTACCCGCTTACAGACCTGCTATATCCAAAGACATTTTTGCTTGCATTTCACTGCATAAACTAACCTGCTATATCAGTTGACTGTTGTGATGTGGTACTCAGGTGACTGTGTATTGCATCTTGTCATGTAGGAAAACTTGTATTCATTATCTTGTTGGCTGAACTAGTGGAAAGTTGTAGAGAGAAATGAAGATTCTAACAAGATCTGTAAAAAAGCTAACAGTCTTAGAATTCTGATGCTTAAGCATTTTTTCCAGTTCAGTTGTGTATTGAACTGGAGGAATGCAGGATTTACTTCTTTGTGACAACCATTCCATGCACATTCTTGCACTACTTGGTTGTACATTAACAAGCCTCCATAATAATTTTTTTCGCTGCTCTAAATAGCCTAAAATACAAGGAATTCTCATTAAAACTTCCACAGTCTCAACAGATATTTATTTATCTTTCCAACCAACCCAACAATATTTTCACCATCACAGTCCACCACCACACCGCTAAACTATGTACATTTTGTTCGGTTTCCAACCCTTCGAGATAATAATATATCCTAACAATATTTACAATTTTCAACTGGCAATTTCATCGCGATAATTCCTTTTTCTTCATAATATTTATATATTTCATTTTTAAATATTATTTTATGTTCTGTTAGACGCTAAAAATTTCTTACGTACTAATAAAATACTCGAAAACAATCAAGTATATATTTATTTATATTTTTTTTAATCAATCATTTGTTCTTTAATACCGTGAACCAAACGAGGGTATCAGCTATCGAAAGACTGTTACTCTATTTAACATTGAAACAACGAAGTTAAACACAAACTCACCCCTGAGTGCTAACGTTCTTTTAACCGTCAATGGTTTTTTAAAATTGTGGAAGACATTACAGTTAATTTGTTTCCAATAATTCACAACATTTTTAACCATAAATCCGTTGGTTTTATTTTGAGAAATGTTAAATCTAGATAAGGTACGGCTAATGCTATTATTTCTTGGTGCGTTAAATTTTTTAATTTTTTTATGGGGGTAGTTTTAAGAAGTGTACAAAGTATCAAGTTGATTCGAAAAAAAATGAATTAGTATTTCTACGTCAACTTGTATCTTAAGTTTTTATGGAAATTGACGATTTTCATTACAAAAACATTATCAGTTTGAAAAGTGGACGAGAAAGTTACAGTTTTTGTCAGAAAGATGTTATGTTGAGTGTGTAATCCTGCCGTGATAAAAGTCGTAGACATTTTAAATGCGGAAAAGATATTTACGAGTTAAAAGGTTAAGTGACATTGGACATTTGTAGAAAATTTGACTTGAAATGTTGGCTTTCAAGTGTAGGTAGGTACATATTCTCTAGGATAAGTTTCTATCCAATTGCAAAACAAATCAAACGACCAAACAGAAAATGAATTTAGAGACAAATATACCGCTAGTTCTCATGAATATGAACCTAATTATGGTAGAATGGGCAAAAAGGGCTGTAGTTGGAAGAGATCCAGAGAAAAGTGTCACTACAGCTCTTAGCGTGTGGGTTAGCGCTCCTGGTGCAGTGGGAGGAAGCTCACCCTACACAACACCACTCTAGATAGCGCCTAATTGTTGAAACATTGGGTACCTTATCACTGAAGATTGGGACAGAGTTCCCAATAGAACATTTTTGCTTGCATTTCACCACTTACTGATGCTGCTGGATCCAAATAGGACATTTTTGCTTGCATTTCACTGCATAAACTCATGAATATGAACCAGAATGAGCAAAAGGGCAGTTGTTATGGTTCTTTGTTGAGCTCTCAACAACCGTACCCCGCCATTTTATACAATAACAACAACAAGGTGAATATTGCAGTAGTTGGAACAGATCCAGAGAAGAGTTTCACTACAGCTCTTTAGCGTGGCGTTAGCGCTCCTGGTGACAGTGGGAGGAAGCTCACCCTACAACACCAACTCAAGATAGCGCCTAATTGTGAAACATGGCACCTGTTATCAATGAAGAGTAGGAAATTTTGGCTTGCATTTCTTTGCTACCAAGCTGCTTAAACAACCTGTTATATCCAAGACAACATTTTTGTTGCATTCACTGCATAGACTAACCTGCCAAAGAAAGTGGTAGATGTCCTCCATTTTCCCCGGTTGATTTCTCACCATTAAGAATTGAAGTGAATAGCCGATCTCATGTACTATACTACCCAATATATCGTGAGTAGTGAGTACTAGCCCTCACTACCCATCAGGTAGGCAGCTGATACGATTCCACTCGAACTCACGCCATCTTGGGACGCCACTTCTTGCTCTCCTCTTGTCTTCTCACTCTCTCTGAAATACTACGCTTGCTAATAACCCATCTTGCTGAATTCATCCTGTTTAATACTTGGTTTTCTCGCTCTACTGAAGAAATACATCCTATGTTGAGAACAAGGTAGTTTACTCAGTTTCAAGTAATGTAGACACCAGGTTATTCAGTGAGTTCTTCAGTACTTGAGTATTTCAATATCTCGATTGTACATACACAGGTTACCTAGGGGCACTAGGTAATAGGATCAGATTTATCAGAATACTTGCGAGTAAAATATGATTCTACACCGCTTTACATAACCTGCATAATCCAAAGACATTCTTGCTTGCATTTAACTGCATAACATCATGACCTGCTATATCAGCAGAATCAGAAAAGTTCACTAAGCTTTCAGTGTGCATTAGCGCTCCTGGTGCAGTGGGAGGAAGCTCACCCTACAAACACAACTAAGATAGCGCCTAATTGTTGAAACATTGGGTACCTGTTTCACATGAAGAGATAGGAAATTTGTCTTGCATTTCTTTGCTTACCAAAGCTGCTTAAACAAACCTGTTATACAGGTTGTTTAACGTCTGAGTCCTTGACGCCCATTCTCCCTTTGTCCAATTTCCTCTTGGCCAGATGGGTTATATATAATTACAGCCATATTGCAGGCTAAGAACAGTGTTGGCTTTCCATGCTGCAGCAGCCCATGCGCTCAGGAGCGTTCCTGTATGATTACATTTTGCTGATGATACAGTTATCTGTCACAACAATGATGAGCATTGAGGATTAACAGCTGCTATGATGCAGTCTTGTATGATATTGGCTGTATCAGTGTTTCATTCCTATCAAGAACCATAATCCACCGTTTTATACAATAACAACCAGGTCAAAATTGCTGTGCTGTAGGAGCAGACCCACAGGGGAGGCTCTGCAATGTCACAGTTTCAGCACTCCTGGTGACAGTTGGAGGAAGTTCACCACACCCCACCAACATCATGATTACTCTTATCAGTGGTGTCAATGCGGTATTTTGCTTGCAATTGTCAATTTTGTGTAATTCGTTCTGTGATTTGGTTTTGTGATAATGCCTGTAGACAATGAATGGGTCTTATCCTCACAGAATGGACAGAAAATGTACTAAGAGAAAACCAAAGCCAAAGCAACATGCTACAAGTGGGAAGATGGATGGATGGATAGATGGGCATTCACACTATCAAATGGCCAATTCAATAAAATCTTTCAATATTCATCCAATCTTCTAACTTTGTTGAAATCAGTATTTTTGTGCGACTGAGTACTATTTGGTGACTAGGTTGGTACCAGTCAAATTCTGGCTGGCTAATGCTGGAGAAGAGCAGAAGGTCCTGCTGTACAGGGAATCCCAGACAAAATGTTGCAAACCCAAGAAACTGTCAAGATTGTCAGTGATATAATGTGAAAGTACAACTGGCAGTACAAAAACCAATTAATTGATCTACTCAAGAAGCTGTGAAATGCAAGCAAAAATGTTGTCTTTGGATATAACAGGTTGTTTAAGCAGCTTTGGTAAGCAAAGAAATGCAAGACAAAATTTCCTATCTCTTCAGTGATAACAGGTACCCAATGTTTCAACAATTAGGCGCTATCTAGAGTTGGTGTTGTAGGGTGAGCTTCCTCCCACTGTCACCAGGAGCGCTAACGCCACGCTAAAGAGCTGTAGTGACACTTTTCTCTGGATCTCTTCCAACTACAGCCCTTTTTGCCCATTTCTACCATAATTAGGTTCATATTCATGAGAACTAGCGGTATATTTGTCTCTAAATTCATTTTCTGTTTGGTCGTTTGATTTGTTTTGCAATTGGATAGAAACTTATCCTAGAGAATATGTACCTACCTACACTTGAAAGCCAACAATTTTCAAGTCAAATTTTCTACAAATGTCCAAATGTCACTTAACCTTTTAACTCGTAAATATCTTTTCCGCATTTAAAATGTCTACGACTTTTATCACGGCAGGATTACACACTCAAACATAACATCTTTCTGACAAAAACTGTAACTTTCTCGTCCACTTTTCAAACTGATAATGTTTTTGTAATGAAAATCGTCAATTTCCAATAAAACTTAAGATACAAGTTGACGTAGAAATACTAATTCATTTTTTTTCGAATCAACTTGATACTTTGTACACTTCTTAAAACTACCCCCATAAAAAAATTAAAAAAATTTAAACGCACCAAGAAATAATAGCATTAGCCGTACCTTATCTAGATTTAACATTTCTCAAAATAAAACCAACGGATTTATGGTTAAAAATGTTGTGAATTATTGGAAACAAATTAACTGTAATGTCTTCCACAATTTTAAAAAAACCATTGACCGGTTAAAAGAACGTTAGCACTCAGGGGTGAGTTTGTGTTTAACTTCGTTGTTTGTCAATGTTAAATAGAGTAACAGTCTTTTCGATAGCTGATACCCTCGTTTGGTTCACGGTATTAAAGAACAAAATGATTGATTAAAAAAAATATAAATAAATATATACTTGATTGTTTTCGAGTATTTTATTAGTACGTAAGAAATTTTTAGCGTCTAACAGAACATAAAATAATATTTAAAAAATGAAATATATAAATATTATGAAGAAAAAGAAATTATCGCGATGAAATCTGCCAGTTGAAAATTGTAAATATTGTATAGGATATATTATTATCTCGAAGGGTTGGAAACCGAACAAAATGTACATAGTTTAGCGGTGTGGTGGTGGACTGTGATGGGTGAAAATATTGTTGGGTTGGTTGGAAAGATAAATAAAATATCTGTTGAGACTGTGGAAGTTTTAATGAGAATTCCTTTTATGTTTAGGCTATTTAGAGCAGCAGAAACAAAAATTATTATGGAGGCTTGTTAATGTACAACCAAGTAGTGCAAGAATGTGCATGGAATGGTTTGTCACAAAGAAGTAAATCCCTGCATTCCTCCAGTTCAATACACAACTGAACTGGAAAAAATGCTTAAGCATCCAGAATTCTTAAGACTGTTAGCTTTTTTACAGATCTTGTTAGAATCTTTCATTTCTCTACTACAACTTTCCACTAGTTCAGCACAAACGATAATGAATAAAAGTTTTCCTACATGACAAGATGCAATACACAGTCACCTGAGTACCACATCACAACAGTCAACTGATATAGCAGGTTAGTTTATGCAGTGAAATGCAAGCAAAAATGTCTTTGGATATAGCAGGTCATGTGAAGCGGGTAAAACCCAAGAATATGGACCATTGTCGCATTATCAGCTGATATCGATAGTACGCTCTGTCGATATGCACTATCGATATATACGCAAAATATTTATGCCATATTTGTTTTTATAAAAAAGGAGGGAAAATACTAAATTGAAATAAAATAAATAAATTGAAATAAACTTACTTCGTACTTTTGGCGTAAAATGTAAATCAAATAATTATTGGAAGAAGTGAACGTGAAGAAGTGAAATTGACTTGAAATTGAATCTTTTGGAAAATATTAAGCTTCACTAAGCCTCTCACTCCCGCCATCTGGCCAATAGACATTGGCCACATCCTTGAGAAATTCCCTCATCAGATCATCACTTTCACTTTTCGTTCTCCTCCAAATATATTTGGAGAGGTATGAATCAAAATGAGTAGTGACAGATCTGGAGGGAATTCCACGCTTGATAGTGGACCATGTTCCCTCTATAGCATTTTTGTGGGCCCCAGTATCAGGAACCTTGAAACATTGATGATGAACCTTGAAAAAGCTTCACTAAGAAGTGACTGAAGATAGCAGGAGGAGACAAAAAGGAGGCAACAACAAAAACTTTCGATTATCGATTATCGACCATATGCGCAATATCATTGCTATCAGTTGATAATGCGACAATGGTCCATATTCTTGGGTTTAGCCAAAAAGCGGTGTAGAATCATATTTTACTCGCAAGTATTCCTTGATAAATCTGATTCCTATCACCTAGTGCCCCTAGGTAACCTGAGTATGTACGAAATCAAGAATACTGAAGTACATAACTCACCCAATAATCTGGTGTCTATGTTACTTGATACTGAAGTAAACTACTTTGTTCTCAACACAGGATGTATTTCTTCAGTAGAGGCAAGAAAACCAAGTATTTGAAACAGGATGAATTTAGAAGATGGGTTATTAGCAAAGCGTAGTATTTCAGAGGAGAGCTGAGAAGACAAGAGGAGAGCAAGAAGTGGCGTCCCAAGATGGCGTGAGTTCGAGTAGGAATTGTATCAGCTGAAACCACTGCCTTCCTGATGGGTAGTGAGGGCTAGTAATAGGGTAACGATATACTGGGTAGTATAGTTATGTGCATGAGATTGGCTATTCACGCCATTCCCAATGGGGAAAATGGGAGGACATCTACCACTTTCATTTGGCAGGTTAGTTTATGCAGAGAAATGCGAGCAAAAATGTTCTATTTGGATCCAGCAGGTTTGTTTAAGCAGTGAAATGCAAGTAAAAATGTTGTCTTTGGATCCAGCAGGTTGTTTAAAGCAGTGAAATGAAAGCAGAAATGTTGTCCTTGTGTAAGCCTCTCTCGAATTAAAATCTGTTATAATTTTAATTTGGGTTTCTTCGGAGGTTTTGAATGGACCTAGCGAGAGGTTACACAATGTAAGTCCGAGACTTACGACTGAGCAATTAGGGATACCAAGGATGAGCATAAAATACATTGATACAAAATGAATTATAATTGAAAATAAGGACACTTGCAAAGGAGAATATGCCTCAACCTAGGCTAGAATTGATACAAGACAAAGTAATTTGACAAAGTAAATTAGACAACATGTGGAGCATAAAATACAATTAATACATGATACATGAAATGATGATATACATGAAATACAATTAATGAACAAGCACTGACAAAAACGGCGTCAACGTCAAAGGGAAAACTGGAGGGGGCACGCTGTCCCAAAGGTACACAGCGAGGCTTAATTAACTTGAGTCCTTTATCATCTCATGGGGAACACAATATTACAGCTTTGGTCGACTTCAGCACAGTAGCAGAGTTCACTTCAGAGCAAGCACAGGACAAAGCCAGGATGGACTGAGTGAGATGCTTTTGCACGACAGGGTTACAAAATATATATGACTCCGACATGTTGGGCGCCTCAACAACAACTGCCCAGTTGGGCGCCTTGGCTGGAGCTCTCTCCAAAATGCTGCACGCGCATCCTGGCGCATGCTCCCTCCCTTCTGGAGGCAGCAAGCCTGGGGGCTTACACTTGGATATAGCAGGTTAGTTAATGCAGGGAAATGCAAGCAAAAATGCTCAATCAATCAATCTGCTCCTCCATTTCCAGCTCTCGTTTTTCCCTCTTCACTTGTTCCAATTTGGTTTTGATGTTCAGTTTTTGTGTTTGGTTGATGACGTCCCTTGCTGCTCAAATTATTCTCCTTTTCCAGAATTCTTCTTCCTTCCGAGGACGCACTCATTCTATTTTTCTTGATCTCATTCCTGCTGCAGACGCATTAGCCCTTCTTCTCGAGATTTCCTTTCATTTTCTCTGACAACTTTCAGCTCAGCATCTTTCCTGCCTACTTCTTCAAGAGCTTTTTGAGCCCTAATTTTCTTTTCTTCCACTATTTCAGACGCCTTTTCCTCTTTACTCAAAGCCTGTTTGACCCTGACATTGTAGCAGTTCTTTCATCACTGAATTCTCATCTTCTAGTCTTCTTAGTTCCTACTGGCGGTCCTTTTTCTGGTCTTCTAAAACCACCTGTTTCGAGTACTCGCACTGTTCTTCCCCAATTTTCTCTCAGCATCTTCCTCAGTGATTATCTTTTTTCATTTCAGCTAGCACCTTTTCTTCCTCGTCTCTTCTTCTGCTATCTGTTATTCAGCTTGCACCTTCTCTTTCACTTGTTTTGTCTTGGCTTCTTCTTCAACGCTTTGGAAAAGAACAAGGTGTCATCAACAACAGCAATTGATTTTCGAAATTTTTCGCGATCCAGGCGTGTGGGGTATCATTTTCCACTAAATCTTGGACGCTGAATTCATTGGAATGACTCTCCATGCGCCTGGTCCTAGGAATAACCAACCCCTGTAAAGAATTTGCAGCATTTTATTCATTGTTTAGGTCCTGTTTGTTTCTCCTTTTTGTCATGGGTACTGGCACTGGTAACATCATAAGGCCCCTTTGCATACAAGGATCATTTTTATTTTTAGAAAAAAATCATCTTATTTTACAGCGACACAAGTAAGACTAGGTAACTACTATGTTTCAAATGTACACGAAAAACCAAAAATAAAAACACTAGTCTCAACATCAGGCGACAGCAGCGGATCGCGGGTAGGACAATAAGTCTTTACACTTCTTATACGCCAGTTCCAATTTCACCTTGTCGTTTGCCCGTTGCTCAATGAAGGCCTAAAATTGTACGAAAAGAGAACCAAGTTAGTAATGGAATTGTCTAGAAAGGTTGAAATCAAGTGATAAATAAAAGGTTCTTACTTTTACAAACTCAAGCTCGGAGCCTCTTTCGTATTTGTGATCGATTTTCGCTTCAGGGTGAAGAATATTGAATAATTGCAAAGACCAAATGGCATCTTCTAACCTGAAACAATTGTTTTAAATGATCAGGTTGATGGGACATCAAAGGTCATTATCAAGGTATAAGGTTCATTCGTGTTCGACTAAATTTTGGACGCTGAATCCAATGAGGCGGGTCCCGGAAGGATTGGCGCCCTCTGGAAGAGGTTATGCGGCGAAATGGGTATCCATCTACCCGTTTTGAATACGTGTTTTCGAGATTTATGGCACCTAGGCGTGTGGGGTTTCATTTTCCACTAAACTTTGGACGCTGAATCCAATAAAATGAGTCCCGGGACGATTGGCGCCCACTGGAAGAGGTTATGGGTCAATATTGGGTATCTATCTACCCATTTCGAATTTGTTTTCAAGATTTCTGATACCTAGGCGTGTGGGGTATCATTTTCGCTATATTTTGGACGTTGAATCCAACGAAATGGGTCCCGGAACGATTGGCGCCCTGTGGATGAAGTTATGGGTTAAAATGAGTGCCTATCTACCCATTTTGAATATGTTTTCAAGATTTATGGCGCCTTGGCGTGTGGGGTATCATTTTCCGCTATATTTTGGACGCTGAATCCAACGAAATTAGCCACGGAATGATTGGCGCCCACTGAATGAAGTTATCGGTCAGAATGGGTATTTATTCATCCATTTCGGATGTGTGTTTTCAAGATTTCTGGTACCTAGGCGCGTGGGGTATCATTTTCCACTAAATTTTGGACGCTGAATCGATTCGAATGAGTCTCCATGATCCTAGTTCGAGGAATAACCAACCCCTATTCTAGAATATCCAGCGTTTTTCCCTTCAGCTATTTCCTGATGAAGTATTGCCATCGCTGTACCACGTACTCCGAATACATAAGTAGCAACTTTCATTTCTTGTTGTGCTGTAGAATCCCAAATAGGGCTCTTCACATTTGTATGCTAACAGCTATTACAACACTTCCAGCAAAACAGAGGCCCATAAGTAGTAGCTTAAGTGTGTGCAATAGTTAGCTAAAGCCTTTTTGGAGCATTTAAATTTCTAATTTTGTTTCAGGAGTACATCACAATTACAAAATTGCAAATAAACCCTGTTACAAACTCCCCGTTGCCCATGTCCTAGCTCGACTTTTACCTTTTATCATTCGCGTAGGAATCTATTGTAATCTATCGTTCCTTGCGTCTTTTCTCCATCCTAGCAACAATATGTTCCTGCGTCTGCCAAGGACATTCGTTCTCGATTCGTTTTGGTTGGTTATTCCTTGAATAATCAACTTATGTTTTCATGCAAAAGGTCAACCTCTCCGATTCGGCTCAAAATTTTTTTCTGGACGTTTCAAGGTGTCTAGATCAAAAACGCTGCAAATTCTTACACAGGGGTTGGTTATTCGTCAGACCAGGCGCAAGTAGACTCATTTCTTCAACATGGGGGAAATGGGGATAACGGTGGGTGCGGCGGGTCCCAGACCCATTCCAATCGATTCAGTGTTCATGATTTAGTGGAAAATGATACCCCACACGCCTAGGTTCCAGAAATCTCAAAAACACATATTCAAAATGGGTAATATATACCCAATTTGACCCATAACTTTTTCCAGTGGGTGCCGATCGTTCTGGGACCCATTTCATTTGATTCAGCGTCCAAAATTTAGTGGAAAATGATACCCCACTCGCCTAAATCGCCCAAAATCTCGAAAATCCATTTTTCAAAAAACACATTTTGACCCCTACCCCGCCCAAATTTGGTCCGATCGGGCTGAAAAGCTTGGAGGACCGTCCTAGGCCGGGAACAGACCCCTGACCCAAATTTCAGATTTTTAGAAAATTTTCTACTACCAAAAACGGCATGGACGGCGTACGGCGGACGGACATTGACCTTTTGGTTGGTTATTCCTTGAATAATCAACCTATGTTTTCATGATAATGGTCAACCTCTCCGATTCGGCTCAAAATTTTTTTCTGGACGTTTCATGATGTCCTGATCAAAAAAGGTCAATGTCCGTCCGCCGTCCGCCGTCCGCCGTACGCCGTCCGCCGTACGCCGTACGCCGTACGCCGTCCATTGTCCACGCCGTTTTTGGTAGTAGAAAATGTTCTAAAAATCTGAAATTTGGGTCAGGGGTCTGTTCCCAGCCGAGATGGGTCCTCGAAACTTTTCAGCCCGATCGGACCAAATTTGGAGGGGGTAGGGGTCAAAATGTGTTTTTTGAAAAATGGATTTTCGAGATTTTGGGTGATTTAGGCGAGTGGGGTGTCATTTTCCACTAAATTTTGGACGCTGAATCCAATAAAATGGGTCCCAGAACAATTGGCACCCACTGGAAGAAGTAATGGGTCAAATTGGGTATTTATTACCCATGTGGGTGACTTCAGCCGAATAGACAAACAAAACACATCGTCATATCCTGTTGTTTATAACCAGCTGTTTAACTTAGCAACCAATTTTGAGCAGTTGCCTACAATTCTTTTTACTGTCCGAGCTTTTTATTCGTACCATTCAATTCGATTTAATACAATTATTATAGCCTTCTAAATTACCTACGTTTTCTCAATATTATATTAGTAAATTTGTGTCGTAGTGCCCCATAGATACACCCATCTTGAATGTGTTTTCGGGATTTCTGCTACCTAGGCGAGTAGGGTGTCATTTTCCACTAAATTTTGAACGCTGAATCCAATAAAATGGGTCCCAGAACAATTGGCACCCACTGGAAGAAGTAATGGGTCAAATTGGGTATTTATTACCCAATTTGATTATGTGTTTTCGGGATTTCTGCTACCTAGGCGTGTGGGGTATCATTTTCCACTAAATTTTGGACGCTGAATTCAATGATGTGTGTCCCAGAACGATTGGCACCCACCGGAAGAAGTGATGGGTCAAAATGGGTATGTATCCACCCATTTGGTATGTGTCAGGATTTCTGGTACTTGTTGAATATTCGTTTTCGAGATTTCCGGTACCTGGGCGTGTGGGGCATCATTTTCCACTAAGTTTTGGACCCTGAATCGATTGGAATGGGTCTGGGACCCGCCGCACCCACTCTTGTCCCCATTTCCCCCATGTTGAGGAAATGAGTCTCCATACGACTGGTTCGAGGAATAACCAACCCGTGTGTAAGAATTTGCAGCGTTTTTTAATCTAGACATCATGAAACGTCCAGAAAAAAATTTTGAGCCGAATCGGAGAGGTTGACCATTTGCATGAAAACATAGGTTGATTATTCAAGGAATAACCAACCAAAAGGTCAATGTCCGTCCTGATATACCTGCGCTAGACTGTTCCTGAGGCCATGTGGCCCATTACAGTCTATCCCAGTCGTGTTTTCCCTTTTTCTTTTCTTTGCGCTAGATCATCTGGGAGCCCCGCTCTATGGCTCCATGGCTTCCCCGTATATCAGGCACCCCACCCTCTTCCGGCGTCCGCCTGCCTGTGGCAGCCCAGGGTGGATCTCGTGGAGGTGCCGGGTTTTCCAAGGGGTCTTTTAGTTCAATCTTTTGCTCTGCTAGGCCTCCGTACTAACGCGCCTCTTCTTGTGCTTGCAGTCTTCCATCATTGGCATGTAATGAGCTTTAGGGTGGGGGTGGCTGTGGAGCTGTTGGGACTTAGTGCTTAATGTGGTGGTGGCGGCACTTACTCGCCACATTACTGGGCTTCACTGAACGTACAGGCATTTTGTAGGGGTACCTAAATAGAAAAACACCCCACCTGTGTCCTCCACTCTAGTTTATTCTTCACCCTTTTCTTTGTGCTCCACAGTCCTGCGAAGGAGTCCTTTGCTAAAACGCTGTAGGTAGGGCGAGTACTAGGATATTCCTCCCCTGCCTGGATAAAAACCTAAATTTAACTATGCCTAGCCTAAAAGAGAAATTATCACAGGCGCATATCACATTTTATTTAAAAGACTAGGGGGGGAAGAGAGTACTTGTTATTCCTCCTTCCCCAAAGGCTTAGGTCTAGACCAACCCTGAGCACACCCACCACCTGGCCGGTAGGGAGGGGGATAAATCCCCGCCAGCCAGCCGAGCCCACCCTTCCTAAAGTGGCCCTCCTGGTTCCCGTCTTGTAGGGTTTCCCGTACTGCAGGGTGTTACTAGCCCAGAAGAGCCGACAGCCCAGGAAAAAAAAAAATAAAATAAAATAAAAAAATAAAACATAAAAATGAATAAATAAATAAATAAAATTAAAATCAATAAATAAGGCCCCTGCGCCAGGCACAGAAATAGCCAAACCTAACCAATATGCTGCCTCCCCAGAGACTGGCAGGGTCCCCCAACCAGCGACACAAACACTTACTAATACTAATATCACGTCGCTTAACCTATACGCATCCAGTCACATATATTCACATTCACACAGATGAATAAATATAGAGGCAAACATACTGGGGAGAGGAGAGTACTGGTATAATTTCCTCCCTCTCCCTTCTAAAAGAACCTATCCTATGAATAAAACCTACGTAAAAACAAAACCCTTTATTGATGGTAATTCGTCGCTCTACCTCATGACGTGGACTCCTTCGCCTCTTAGTGCAGCCCAGGCCAACGCAAACTTTCTGAATGCCCCAAATTTCTGACACGTGTCAATCAGTTCAGAGAGTTCGCCTGTCGTGTCAGCCCAGGACTGCAATCCGGGTCAATGTCCGTCCGCCGTCCACGCTGTTTTTGGTAGTAGAAAATTTTCTAAAAATCTGAAATTTGGGTCAGGGGTCTGGTACCGGCCTAGGACGGTCCTCCAAACTTTTCAGCCCGATCGGACCAAATTTGGGCGGGGTAGGGGTCAAAATGTGTTTTTTGAAAAATGGATTTTCGAGATTTTGTGCGATCTAGGCGAGTGGGGTATCATTTTTCACTAAATTTTGGACGCTGAATCCAATGAAATGGGTCCCGGAACGATTGGCACCCACTGGAAGAAGTTATGGGTTAAATTGGGTATATACTACCCATTTTGAATATGTGTTTATGAGATTTCTGGTACCTGGGCGTGTAGGGTATCATTTTCCACTAATCATGGACACTGAATCGATTGGAATGGGTCTGAGAACCGCCGCACCCACCGTTTTCCCCATTTCCCCCATGTTTTTAAATCAGTTTCCATGCGCCTGGTCCGAGGAATAACCAACCCCTGTGTAAGAATTTGCAGCGTTTTTAGCTAATTCTTCTCGATGTATTCCTCAGTATCTATCTATCGTTATTGTTCATTTAAATTGTTTGTCTATAATATTAATAAAAACGTTCTTAGAACGCATCGAGCTCCGCATTCTTGTCGGTTCACACTTACAAATACTGTTCTACAAACACATATAAACCGATAGAACCTACAGATTACATACACCTAAGGATTGAGTCTAAAAAGTGAACCTATTTTGGACATTTTTGTATAATATTTGCTAGTAGTGTTAATATTTTGGCCAATTTATTCAACTTATAGTACCCTTAATAACTTTTAAACTTAATTTTTGGTTGGTTATTCCATGAATAACCCCGATTCCGTACGCCATCCACGCCGACATGGGTAGTAGACCATTTTCTAAAAATTTGAAATTTGGGTCAGGGGTCTGTTTCCGGCCTAAGTCGGTCCTCGAAACTTTTCAGCCCGATCGGACCAAATTTGGGTGGGGTAGGGGTCAAAATGTGTATTTCGAAAAATGGATTTTCAAGAGTTTTGGCAATTTTGGCGTGGGTTGTCATTTTCCACTAAATTTTGGACGTTGAATTCAATGAAATAGGTGTGAAAGAATCATCATCCAACCCATGAAGGAATTTGCAGCGTTTTTACACATGAAGTCAGAAAAACATTGGCGCTCGCTAGTCCTTCCTTCAGCTGCTCAAAATGAAGAGTACAGGGGAAGACTGGTTCTCGTCCAATGTTTACCAAAAAAATATATGAGAGCCATCTGTTGCCTATTTACCGTAGCTGGCAACTTGTATTATCGATTATTAAATAGTTATGCAGCATGCACAAATTTTTATTTTTTGAATTTGGATGGTACCCTTGTCTCTCTATGCGTTTTGAAACCTTAAAAATGGTTTTTCTCGAAATCAAGTTTCAAGGACATGTATCATTCTTCCCCTTTACTCTTCAAATGTGCAAAACCTTCGGTTTTCCATCATCACGAAATTTGTCATTTCATTCTGCGTTCAAGACGTTTCAAGCTTCGCTCACTTATCGGTTTCGAGATTTTCTATGATGAGGTTGTCGAGGTTGTTCGTCAAAGTCAAATGAAACACGAGCGGCCCGAAGTGTCTCGTTGAACGAAGCGATTCAAATTCTTTTGACGAGTTGACGTGTTCGTATGTCTTCCTCGTCACTCTGGAAAAAAATAAATTGTGTTAATGTGTACTCTACAAATACAGATTCAAATATGACCTAAATACTCGCTACTTATAAAAACGCTGCAAATTCATTCATAGGGATTGGTTATTCTTCGGACCAGGAGCATGGGGACTCAGTCCAATCGATTCAGGGTCCAAAATTTAGTGAAAAATGATACCCCACACGCCTAGGTACCAGAAATATCGAAAAGACACATCCGAAATGGGTGGATGGGCACCTATTTTGACCCATAGCCTCTTCCAGAGGGCGCCAATCGTTTTTGGACCCATTTCATTAGATTCAGCGTCCAAAATTTAGAGGAAAATGATACCCCACACGCCTAGGCACCAGATATCTCGAAAATAGACATTCAAAAATCCGTTTTTCGAAATGCACATTTTGATCACAATATATACAATTTTCCCCCTAAATTTGGTCCGATCGGGCTGAAAAGTTTCGAGGACCAACTGAAGCCGGAAACGCGACACTGACCAAAATTTCAGATTTTCAGAAAAATTTACTATAGCAAAATCGGCGTAAACGGCGGCGGAATAAATTAATTTTCGAGATTTTTGGCAATCTAGGCGTGTGAGGTATTGTTTTCGACTCAATATTGGACGCTGAATCCAATGAAATGGGTCCCAAAATGACTGGCGCCCACTGGGTGAGGTTATGGGTCAAAATGGGTGCCTATCTACCCATTTCGAATGTGTATTTACGATTTTCTGTTACCTAGGCGAGTGGGGTATCATTTTCCTCTAATTTTTGGACCCAGAATCGATTGGAATGAGTCTCTACGCGCCTGGTCCGAGGAATAACCAACCCCTGTAAAGAATTTGCAGCGTTTTTGATCTAGGAATCATGAAACTGGAGTCTGTACAGTCTAATTCCGGGGAGGTTGAACTTTGGCATGAAATAACCAACCAATAAGGAAAAAAGCGCATGACTAAGTCCACCTCCATTGTCAATCTTTACTGGATTTGAGGCACACTTGCCAAATTTCTAGCGCCAGTAACTCGACCATTTAGGGGGGAAATCCCCTCAGAAAATCCCACCTGATATATTCCGGATCGTCAGGCTCAAACTGCAAACAGGCTCTGTCCAAGACGAACTCGTAGTTCTTTTTGTCGAGAAGAACCTAAAACAAAAGGAAATTCCAGTCATTGAGGAGAGAAGATTCGTCAGTTGGGAGAAGGTTCGTCGTGAGTTGGGATTCGTCAAGAGGAATTCCAGCGATTTTTCATCGGTGGAGGCCTTCGTCGCGCTCTATGTGGCCCTCGTTCGTCCCATCTTGGAGTACTGTACAGTACTTCCGCTCTATGGAAGCGGCAGGATGGAAATGGAGCGGGTTCAGAGGAAATTCTTGCGATTTGCCTCATTCAGATCTGGAGTTGCCTGGGAGGACTTCCACGTGGATGAGGCGCTGAGACTGTGCAGTTTGAGGCCTCTCGGGGAACGTAGACGGAAGTCGGACGCCTTGTTTCTGCATAGACTGGTCTTCGGTTCTGTGGACTGCCCTGAACTCCTTTCCCACTTCAATTTTTTCGTTCCACCGCGCAATACGAGGGGCGGGTGACAACTCACACCCGCTGGTTCATTTTTGACAAGGGACGAGGGAAAATGTGGTGGGGGAATGTTGCGATTGACACCCGGCGGATGCAAGTGAGAGCAAAAATCGGTAGTTGTAACTGACACCCAGGCCTGCAGTGAGCGAGGGAAATTTCCCTGTTTACGATCATACACTTTCCCCTCTTGTCGATTCCTGGCGATGTTCTTGCTTATTCCGTTGTCTATTGGGGGTCATAGTCTAGGGTCACCGTGATAATATCAGTCCCACCGTTGATTACACTTGTGTTGTCAGTCAGTCAGTTGCAATGGAAAACGTACAAGCAGTAGCTGGTGGTTCTCAACGCGGAGGAAATTTTTGTACAGCTGTACACCATTCACGGCTACTTGAACGGATTCTATGTCCCTCTCGTCTTTTGCCTGCTGCTCAGCAAAGAATGTCAAATTTATGAAAGGTGTCTGCGAGCCGTAGCCAACCAGTGTGCGTTATTGACTGAAGCAGCTGTCAACCCATCTACCATTGTGGTAGACTTCGAAAAAAGTGCACACAATGCGATTGTACAGGTGTGGCCGGACAGTAAATTGACGTGCTGTCGCTTCCATGTGAGGCAATCCTGGTAAGGTGAAAACTTAATTTTTTAATTAAAGGCAATATTTTCAGATTAAAAGCAATATTTTGGTAATGCAGGTACCGGAAAATACAGTCCCTGGGATTAACCAATGCATACAAGGGCAATGGGAAAGCAGCGAAATGGCTCCGTTGGCCATTTGGTCTACCATTTTGCGATCCAGACGAAGTCGGCGACGTATTTTGTGAATGGATCCTTCGAAAGCCATCTACCTTGCACAATGCCCAGGAGTTCATGGAATACCTATACGAGAACTACATTGCCGATGACTCGTCATTTCCTCCCACGATTTGGGCATGGAAAACAGCTGAAGTAACGCTTACCACAAATGCCTGCGAGTCTTTCCATGCGCACTTCAATAAAGACTTCAACTCTCCTCATCCAAATATATTCACGTTTATTGAAGAACTGTTAGAAGTGCAGACAGACGTGTACGCGAAACTTCAGTCAATTGAGGAGGGAAGGATTCACCAGCCGAGGCCCAAAATCGTAAAAAAGAAAAGGTGGATTGTCCGGCTGATTGAGAAGCAAAGAGCCGGCGAAATATCAACCTTTAAGTTCGTCAGCAAACTATCATTCAAACTTCGACCACATTTCAACAACGAGGAAGCTGATTGAGTTTTGTATTTAATTTTGTTGACGACTCCCACATCAGGGCGATTTTAGGTTTTAAGTCTGTTTTGACGATTCCCACAGAGGAAGATTACAAACCACAAATTTTTAACCACACCACCACGAACAATACTGGTAGGTAAAAGGCTCAGTAATCAGAAACATGTAGGTTGGTACCTAAAACAGCAATCCTCTACAGATACGTGGTGTCAGTCCTAAGTCTGCAAGTGGGAAGGAAAATTTGTGGTTGCAGAGAGTTTGTGAGGGAAATTTATTCGGGGAAAAGGGAGATCCATTTTCGGTTCAGAGCGGGTGTGAGTCGCAACTCCGCTACGAGGGTGGGGCGATCCGTATTTGACTTGACCGGGTGTGAGTTGCAACGACGTTTGAGGTCCGGGTGTCAGTCGTAAAGCTCCTCAATAGGAGATTCCAGCAGACCTTTCAAGTTGCCCCAGGTACAACCTACCAGGTACCTTCTCCGTTCACCTTCAAATCGCTGCCAGGATGAGTGGAACCGCCTCAATTTGGACATTTTCAATACCTCTTTGGCAAAATTGAAACGATTTATGGCTGAGCCTCTTGGTCAATGAGATTGTTGTGTTGTTATTTACTATGTTTTCTGTCTGTTGTTGCTATCACGAGCTACTTGTTAAATATCTTTATTATTATATTATTATTATTGTGAATATTGTAAATATTCACTATATTATTATTATATTATCTTTATTATTATATTGGGCTGTCAAGTCCGTGTTACTTAAATAAACAAATAAGAAACGTGACGTGAAGTAAATATTCATAAAAAATGGCGTCCAAGGCCTGATACGCCAAATGAGGAAAATATTCATGTGAGACCTGAAATACAGGGTGTCCAACAAGGCCCCCTACCCTCCTAAACCCGTCCAAATGGGAGTAAACAAGAAATTTTTTTGAATCTTCATTTTTTATTTTTTTTTTTAGAAAGTCAAATGTCATATTGGCGCACTGCGCGCAACTGCGCAATCGTGCAAAAGTCACACTTACATTCTTGTTTTAACTGGAAACACCAATTTTTGATTGCAGATCCGGATTTTACTCACAATTTTATGAAAATTTGGTCCCTAGAACAATTTTTTTCGATTGCGCACAACCGGTTCAGCGTGCACGCCAAGTTGCGCAAACCCAAAAATGTCAAAAAGTGTTTTTTGAAAAATTTATTTATGAGATTTTTAGCAATTAAGGCGTGTGAGGTATCATTTTCGACTAAATTTTGAACATTGAATCCAATAAGACAGTTCCCGGAACGATTGTTGCCCACTGGAAGAGGTTATGGGTCAAAATGGGTATATATCTACCCATTTCGGATGTTTTTTCGAGATTTTTGTCAATGTAGGCATGTGGGGTATCATTTTCAACCAAATTGTGGACGCTGAATGCAATGAGACAGGTCCCGCAACGATTGGTGAGCACCAGAAGAGGTTATGGGTCAAAATGGGTGCCTATTTACCCATTTTCAAAGTGTGTTTTCAAGATTTCTGGTACTTAGGCGTGTGGGGTATCATTTTTCACTAAATTTTAGACCCTGAATCGATCAGAATGGTTCCGGGACCCGCCAGAAATTAATCTCTAAGCGCCTGGTTCGAGGAATAACCAACCACGTGTAAGAATTTGCAGCGTTTTTGGTTGCAGACCCGGATTTTACTTACAATTTTATGAAAATTTTTGTTTGCGCACAACCGGTCCTGCGTGCACGCATAGTTGCGCAACCCCAAAATTGTCAAATAGTAGATGGAATGGCACATGAATTGTCATTGTTTTTCAACGTTGATACACGATATGCTATCTGTTTCATGATTTCTTCTCCTTTTTGCGGATTAATGCCCAAAATTCGGTCATTTCTCACGACAAAATTGCGCCTACGGCCTGAGACCAAGTTGGACTTTGAATAAAATGTTACGAACCTTTAGATTGTCATCTTTGAACATGATGGGAACCCATATTTCGCGGCCGGGTTTTGGAAAATAAACCTGATTCATGCGCGCTCTTTCTTCCCATGAGGCTAAACGCAAAGTTCCGTCTTCGTCTCGCGTGACAATCGTCCGGCTCTGTAAAATAAAATGTGAGGTTAGAGTGAATTCAATTTGAATAAATGGGGGAAATGATTACGGGTTGGATACTCGGGTTGTCCTCGAAAAACCTCCTTTGGTTGGTTATTCCTTATTCTTTCAGGGACTCGTTTCCGGCTCAAAACTTTTCACTTTTCTTTAGCTCGATTGGACCAAATTTGGGCGGGGTAGGTTTCATTTTACAATAAAACACATTTTTACCCATGTTCTCTCTAAATTTGGTCCAATCGGACTGAAACGTTTTGACGACCAACAAGTCAAAATGTAAATGCATTTTTGAGATTTTTGGCGACCTAGGCGTGTGGGGTATTATTTACCACTGAATTTAGGACGTTGAATCCAATGAGATGGGTCCCAGTAGGATTGGCGCCCACCGGATGAGGCCATGGGCCAAAATGGGCATCTATCAATCTATTTTGAAAGTGGGTTTTTGAGATACCTGGTACCTGGGCGTGTGGGGTATCATTTTCCACGGAATTTTGGACGCTGAATCCAAAGAGTCGGGCCTTGTAACGATTGGGACCCACCGGAAGAGGTTAAGGGTCAAAATGGGTACCAGAAATCTCGAAATTTCACCATTCTGAATGTGAATGGGTAAATAGGTACCCATTTTGACCCATAACCTCATCCAGAGGGCGCCAATCGTTCTAGGACCAGTCTCATTGGATTCAGCGTCAAAAATTTAGTGGAAAATGATACCCCACACGCCATACATTCAAAAATCCGTTTTTCGAAATGCACATTTTGGTAACAATATATCCTACAAATTTCCCCCTAAATTTGGTCCGATCGGGCTGAAATGTTTCGAGGACCAACTGAAGCCGGAAACGGGACCCTGACCAAAATTTCAGATTTTCAGAAAAATTTACTATAGCAAAATCGGTGTAGACGGCGGCGGAATAAATGAATTTTCAAGATTTTTGGCGTTTGAGGTATTGTTTTCGACTAAATATTGGACGCTGAATCCAATGAAATGGTTCCCTGAACGACTGGATGAGGTTATCGGTCAAAATGGGTACCTATATACCCATTTCGAATGTGTTTTCTAGATTTCTGGTACCTAGGCGTGTGGGGTATCATTTTCCACTAAAATTTGACGGTGATTTCGATTGAAACGCCCCTAGTCCGAGCGAGGAATAACCAAACCCTGTGAAAGAATTTGCAGCGTTCTTTGATCTTGACACCTTAAAACGCCAACTGTCAATTTTTGGGGCATATCGGGCATATCTTTGCTTTTCCCAGGACGTTCGAGATGTTGCGTTGAAAATCACTACAGCAAAGCCCTCCACATATTTTGGCAAGATGAAGATTCTGTCAAACAGAGGGTTTCAAAACTTCTTCTTCTTACCAGTGGTTGCAAACCTGTATGGAATGCAGCCTAAAAACTGCACATGAAGAACAACAAAAACAGCTTTCATAGCAGTAATGAGACTACTTTAGATAAATTATACCTAATTGACATGGCATCTTCATGCAAACGGTTCATATTCAAACTTGTGCCAATTAACGTACCCTGTCAGTTTTCCCAAGAGAAATATCGGTAAAGACGAACTTGGACTTCATCAAACCAACAAGCCTGTCGTCTTTTTCCAAAACCTCGTCAATTTCATCCCGTTCCGCCATTATGGGCGGCATTTGCAACAGTTTGGTCGCCCTTTCTTCAGCCTCTTTAACCGCCTGAAACGAAAATATAATAATTACGACAAAAAACTGTTAAAAAATCGATTTGAATTGTATCGATTTATCGACGCACTTTATCCAGTTGAGCGGTGGTCATGAATTTGTACGTAACTTCTCTCAATTCCTTGCCTTCGCGTCTTTTTCGAAAAATTTTCTCCATATTGGGTCGGGTTAATTTTTTGAGAAGATCTTGAACATTGTCGTTGAAGAACAACTGCGATTTTTCAGCATCTGCGACGATAGAAAAATACAAATTTAGGCACAACCCAAAAATGTTGAGAAAAATTTTAATTCTTGGTGTATTTAGAGACAGTAGTAAATAGGTATTTTGGAAGGCTGAAGACTTTTTGAGGTGAGCAGTTAAAGCGGTGCCCCCACCCTCTCCCCATTTTCCACTAAATTTTGGACGCTGAATCCAGTAAAATGGGTCCCGGAACGATTGGCGCCCTCTGGATGAGGTTATGGGTCAAAATGGGTGCCTTATCTACCTATTTTTCCAGATTTCTGATACCTAGGCATGTGGGGTATCATTTTCCACTAAATTTTGGACGCTGAATCTAATGAGACGGGTCCCGGAACGATTGGCGCCCTCTAAATGAGGTTATGGGTCAAAATGGGTACCTATCTACCCATTTCGAATCCGTGTTTCCGAGATTTCTGGTGCCTGGCGTGTGGGGAATCAATTTCCACTAAATTTTAGCCCCTGAATCGATTGGAATGCGTCCTGGACCCATTTTCCCCATGTTGAAATAAGAAATGCGTCTCCATGCGCCTGGCCCGAGGTTATATTATATCATTCTGTACTCCTTCCTGGGCATTTGAATTCGTTTCCACGAATAACAGGCTATTGTTAGCTCTTCAATGGCTTTTCTAGGAAGCGCTACGAAATAAGAAGTTCGTCAATGCCCAATCTAAAGACAGAATGAGGAGTACCAGCCAGATTTATGTGCTAAATACCAAATTGATCATAAGTTGATGGACTCGGAGCACATTAGCTTTCTAAATCTCTACGAAGAAATTCAAACTGTGAAAGCAGTCACTCACTAAAAACACCGGTTTCAGCAAGAATATCTCAAATTCGATATCAAATTAACTTTTCAACCCAACCCTTGATTGCTTTTCAGATTACAACCGAAAAGTACTTACTGGAAGAGCTGAAACACGCCGACAGACGAAAGGACGGACGTGTCGCGGCGGTGTCCAGCTGCCGCAGGCTATTCGCGGTCCTCCCCAGCCCCAACATCGCTTGTAGATTTGAAAAACTGAAATAATTTGACGTAACTAAATTGTAAAGTGGAATGATCTGCCTCTTTCAACTACCAGCAGGAAAATCAACACAGAACAAGCGCAGAGTAGGGGATGTGGGGTCGGGCAGGAGGATGGATGTTGTTGTTGTGAACTGTCCCACTGTTACTGTCCATCATTACTGATTTTACCCTATTTCTACCGACTTTTTAACGTAAAGATTTATGCATTTGCGGATCCACCGAAATTTTTTTTTTATGCAGACTTGAATACAATATACCAAAAAATGGGTGGCGGACACCGAAGGACGTACTGAGTATTCCTACTGAATCGATTATATATTTGATAGTAGTTTCTCATAATTGGGCTTAAGTGGGCTATTGAAACCAATCCACAGAAATTTTTTTTTCTTGAGTGGCCCTCAATCCTCTTAGTATTTCCTATAATATCGAAGGAATCGATATATATTTTATCGATGCATCGAACAAACCAATACCATATTTTTTTAAATAGCAATATTTAAATAGCGGCAATTTAAAAAAAAAAATGCAAAAAAGCACGATAATGAATATTATATTACGTTTTAGGCTGGCCGTCCACTAGACGCGAATTCGCGCAAAGAGGCGAATTCGCAAGTTTTCGCCTCTTCGCGCGTCGAAACCCCGTCCACTGCACGCGAATTCCTGTCAGTTTCGCCCATCCTATCAGCTGTTTTGGGTCTTAATGTCGCTTTCGGAATTGTGGCAATTATTAATATGCCTTGGACTCTTCAGTTCTACTGGGGTCAGGCCAGGCGCGGCTCTAGACATTTTTTTTTGCGAAAGGGGGGGGGGGGGGTCACAGGGTAAAATCAAAAGCTAAAAAAAAAAAAAATAACCAAATAAACAAAATAAACTAAATTGTCTCACTTTTTCAATCTCTTAACAATAAAGTCCATTTTATTCCAATCCAATATTTATTCATAATTCGATTGTTTATGTCAAAACTAATCCTAAATCTCAAAATTTCAAAAATTTTCAAAATTCTACCTGGTTGGGGGGGGGTCATGACCCTTGTGACCCCCCCCCCCCTTGAATCAGCGCCTGCGTCAGACAAGTCGGGATATGAGGGAAGAGTGGGTGAAAGATATTTTCGTTCATCGGCATCAGTATGGAGAGTGGTTTCACCTGCAGGGAGATCTATCTCCGGAAAATTTCTTCAATTAGGTACTTTCAAAAAAAAAATACATACCTATGTAAACCAACTCTAATTATTTACAATGATGGGGTGCGAAAGACAGATGAGGTACATTGTGAAGTAGTATGGGGACTACACATGTGGGCTAGGTAAAAGAGTGTGGCAGGTATAGATTTCCATCGCCGGGTTCGCCAGTTCGCGCGTTCGGAATCAAACATGTTTGGTTCTCTTCGCCTTCGCCAGACTTCGCGCGATCATGGCGCTTGCAGTGGACGGGGTCCTATACAAATGATAGTGTTTGTGAGGCGAACTCTTCGCGCGAAATCGCGTACTTCGCCTCTTCGCGTCCAGTGGACGGCCAGCCTTAGGTGTTTTCTTCAAGTATATTCGTATCGATAAATAGGATAAGAGTATTTCTTCTGAATGGGGTATACGCGCCACATGTTATTTCTTCTCAGCGGAAAAATATTCATTTTGGGTAATCAAATTTAACATTCATTAAATATGACTACGTAAGCTAATAAATTTTTCCCAACTTTTTAATTTTATTCTTTCGGAATTTTCAGTACTTGTTAACTAAACTAATCTTCATATTGTGCGATTCACCTCAATCAAGCCCCTATTAGTTTCCCATTGTCTACAGAAGGGTGGCATCTTTGGTTTTTCTTCTATAGAAATGATATCATTTATACCAATACTTACCTTCTCATTGGGGGTTGAATTAGTTACTCCTTCAATTTGTAACAAATTATATTTCTTCTCTCTGATTGTCGAAACTCTTTAACTTATAAGAATAACACTATTCACTTCATAACCTTAGTGCAGGAACAATGAATTAGTCAGCTACACAGTTCCCCATCATAGGTTGATATCAGCGCTACCTTGTGCACACGCTTAGTACTAGGGTGGAGCGGGAATTCAACTTTCCAACATGATGAACCTATATTCATCATGCAGATGTCACATGTTTGTTAGGTAATGCTTCAAATTACCCAACATGTACGTTATAAACTATGATATTATTTTTTAAAATAATAAAAAGGTAGATGGATACTCATTTTGATCCATAACCTCTTCCGGTGGGCTCCAATCGTTGCGGGACTCGTTTCATTGGATTCAGCGTCTTAAATTTAGTGGAAAATGATACCCCACACGCCTATGTACCAGTAATCCCGAAAACCTACATTCGAAATAGGTAGATAGATAACCATTTTGACCCATAACCTCTTCCGGAATGCGCCAATCGTCCCGGGACCCGTGTCATTTACTTCAGATTCTCAAATTTAGTCAAAAATGATATCCTACACGCCCAGATCACCAAAAATCTCGAAAATTCGTTTTTCGAAGTACGCATTTTGACCCCTACCTCGCCCAAATTTGGTCCAATCGAGCTGAAAAGTGTCGAGAACCAACTAAAGTCCAAAAAGGGTCCCTGATCACAATCTCAGATTTTTGGAAAACTGTGTACTACCCAAAACGGCGCACGGCGGATAATCCAAATAAGCATTTGCTTATTTTGATGAGAACACCAATAATTTCCAGCTATGTACATTTAATTACATGAGCATTTAACCTCGAGATGGTTTTCAGTTCTTTTAGTAAACGTATTCTTTAATAGAAAATATATAATTATTCATCACTCACATCCTCCAACGGGAAAACAATTCATCAAACGCTGATGAGTAAATAAACACGCGAAATAACTAAACAGTTGAAATTTTCGTGGGAAATTTGTATCCAAAATCGGCAATTAAGGTCGATATTGACATAAAATTGGACTAAATGGAAAATTCTTGGATTTATGGAAGAATGAATTCTTCTTCTGGACTTTGGTCTTCGCTGCTGGACGAGTATTCAAGTTCGAGGAGGTACGTGAGGTTTTCACTTGTTTTCCTTTTGGGCGTTTTTGCAGGTACTTCATCGCGTACCTGTTCAATTAGGTCGTCGGCAGGATCAGGTGGACGTCCTTTACCTCGGTAAGGTCTACAGCGCTCCTTAGGCGCACTTCCAGGTGAATCTTTGAAGGCTTTTCGAGTGCATTTTCTCTTCGTTTTCTTCTCAACTGTGCATTTTCCGTTCTTTTGACCTTCCACGTCGTCGCTGCATTCGTTCGTTTCCCTTGACAACAACTTTTTCGAAGTTTTTCTCACTTTGGCGCCATTTTCCTGCCCACCTTGCGCTAAATGGCAGGAGACGCACATTCGACGGGTGTGTTCGTTACAAATGGGTTTTGTACAGTAGCAACAAAGGTTACGGGTGCGACGTCTTATCGACGATGGACAGACGTTGCATGTTTTCCTGTTGGACATTCCAAGTACAAAAGGATCGCCTGCGGTAGATGAGTCGAGTGTCTCAGAACAAGCGTTATCAGCTTCTTCGTCGTCATCCATCTTGAGGCAGCGTTTGATCAAAAGACGAAGACCGTTTGAAAGATTGAATCCCAGTCGTACCTGTAAACAGTAATTTATACAATAAATTAGATATCAGACACTATCCAGTCGCAAACAACAACCAAATACCAGTAAAATTTGAATTCCACTAAGAAATAATCTCCATCAAACTGGAAATAGATTTAATTGCTTTCTAAAGAAATAATTGTGAAGATATTAATATAAAACGCAGCAAATTCTTTCACAGGAGTTGGTTATTACTTGGACTAGTCGCGTGGAGACTCATTTCTTTAATATGGGAAAAATGGGGGAAACAGTGGGTGTGGCAGGTCCGGGACCCATTCCAATCGATTCAGGGTCCAACATTTAGTGGAAAATGATACCCCACACGCCTAGGTTTCAGGAATCTCGAAAACACATTCGAAATGGGTAGAATGGGTAAATGGGTACCCATTTTGACCCATAACATCTTCCGGTGGGTGTCAATCATTCTAGAACCCGTCTTATTGGATTTAATGTCCAAAATTTAATCGAAAATGATACCCCACACGCCTAGATCGCCAAAAATCCATTTTTACACACATTTTGACCCCTATATTTGGTCCGATTGGGCTCACAAGTTATGAGGACCAACTAAAGCCAAAAATGGGTCCCTGACCAAAATGTCGGATTTTTAGAAAATTTTCTAGTACTAAAATCGGCGTGGACGGCGGACAAACGTTTGCATTTGGCGTTTGACTCGGTTTGGTGGCCACTCGTAATGCTGGAGCTGAGGAACCTCTCCATACCATCAAACATCTACGGCCTGCTCAAGAGCTACTTCAACCAGAGGTTTGCTGTCATACACACCACGGGAGGACAAAGCGCCCCCAGGGTTCTGTTCTCGGCAGTGACATTTGCGGGGCTCTTGCGCAGGCTTCAACAGGCTGTATTCCTCGTTGTTGGATATGTCGACGATCTGGCTGTCCTGGTGTTGGAGCTGCACTTGTGCAGAGGGCCACAGAGTGCTCCAGAGTAAAATGGAAAATGGTGCGACAAGGCTAGATTGGGGCTAGCAGCGCAGAAGACGCAGGCTGTTGTGTTTAGAGGGGAGGGTGATGCCAGGCACCCCACCCGATTTGATGTATGTGGCACCCGAGTGCAGGCAGGCCCGCACGTGAGATACCTGGGTGTTTGTATCTCTGGCAACTTGAAGCCGACAGCCCACATTGCCCTCCTAAATGAAAAGATCTATGGCGCGTAGCCTCAGGACCACATCTGGGTCTGGCTGGGGAGTGACATATGGCAGGAGGCTGCAAGTTACAAGGCGATATTCCTGCCCATCTTGTATGCGGCTCCTACATGGTGGCGGAACCCAAACCAGCGGGAGAGAGACCAGATCTTACAGCAGCAGCGAGTCGTTCTTCTGGCAATCACACGCGGTTATCGTATAGCTTCCACACTCGGGCTTCAGGTGATTGCGGGCTGCATGCCTGTTGATATTGTGCTTGATGCGAGGGTTGCCTTCAGCTCGATCAAGTGGCCGGATCGTACTGCAGTCCCCTTGCAGAGGGATTTGAATGGTTTAATGGAAGCAGCACAAACGACCGAAATGAAGATAGCCAGGATACGAGAATGGGCACTAACTGCGTGGCAGGAACGGTGGAAGTGCAGCAAGCGGGCAGCTGACACACCAGTTCTTCCCCAATGTCTCACAGCGCCTGAACATGGATCATGTGGAACCCTCATATGAGACTACCCAACTCCTCACCGGCCACGGTAATTTCAGTGCCAAACTCCACTCCATGCGGCGGCGAGATACGTCTGCATGTCCATGCGGTCACCCTTCGGAGACGGCAGAGCACGTCCTGCGGAGCTGCCCGCTATACAGCAATGAGCGTCATGTTATGACAAGCACAATTGAGTACAACGGCCCACTATGCTCATTGGTGGAGTCCAGAAATGCATGGAAAAAGTTCGATGCATTTGCACGAGCCAAAGTTCGCCTAAGAGGCGAGGCAGCAGCAATGCCGTAACTAATTTCAATTATGAACCTTGCCCTCAAAACTCCCTGTAAAATCCAGCACATCATCATCACGGACAGCGACACAACACATGCAAGTGAATGGCTGCAAAGGGCCAGAAGGGCCTCAGATGCACACCAAACAGAAACAGAAAGAGAATCCTTGGACAAACATTTGCTTATTTTACTCTGAACACCTTGAAACGCCCAGAAATACATTTTGGGCCGAATTGGAGAGATTGGGTTTACTTTCTGCATGATAAAATAGGTTGATTATTCAATGAATAACTCATTATTTTTTGGTTTTGCCCGATTCGAAGGGTGAAAAGTGTAGAGTTTCAAGAAATATACCTCTGAAAAAGAAGTAGGAAACTGCTGGAGCAGGATCAGTCAATCCATAAAATGGCCATAAAATTCATCGAAACATCAAATGCGAGAGCAATTTGGAAAAACCAGCGCGGGGATGTTATTCATTTCAGGAATATTATGCTGATGTGCCGGCAGTGTTCTTTAATTGGCTGATAGCCCAGTCATTTGGTGCTCTGAAATGGCTGTTAAAAAAAAATAATAATAAATAGAGTAGAAGGTTCCTCGACGGTTTCTCATGTTTTTCAGTGTGCTCAGCAAAAATCTGAAGTTTGACACAACAAAAATGACGGATTCACAATGAAAATTTCAAAAACACTAAAAATGTCGGACTTTTTTTCACAAAAAATTGCTCATAAGTTGAAAAATATGCAGCCTACTGAATTCCTCATTATTTACAAAATTAAAGTAGACAAAATTTCCTTCAAAATTCACTGGTCACTTTTCATTTTTGAATGCGGGGCACCGCCGTTAGAGCGCGTTGAAAAAGAGCAACTTTTCGGGCTTTGGGCAAAAATGAAAGAAACTCAGCTCCAGACGGTTTCTTATCGTATTTTATCATGAATACGCGTTTTATTCATGTTCTATGGTGTTAACAAGATTACTGAGCCGTCAAAAAACATTACTCACGGAGTGGTAGGAACGAACAAGGGACGATTGGCACCCACAGGAAGAGGTTACGGGTCAAAATGGGTATCTATATACACATTTGAATGTTTTCGAGATTTCTGGTACCTAGGCGTGTGGGGTATCATTTACCACTAAATATTGGACGCTGAATCCAATGAAATGGGTCCCACAATGATTGGCTCCCTCTGGAAGAGGTTATGGGTCAAGGTGGGTGCCTATCTACCCATTTCGACTGAGTGTTTTCGAGATTTCTGAAACCTAGGTGTGTAGGGTATCATTTTCGACTGAATTTTGGACCCTGAATCGATTGGAAATGGTCCGGGGCCCGCCACACCCACTGTTTTCCCTCATTTTCCCCATGTTGAAGAAATGATTCTCCATGCGCCTGGTCCAAGGAGTAACCAACCCGTGTAAGGATTTGCAGCGGTTTCAGGTTTGGATGCAGCACACCGAAAAACATAAGAATCCATCGCTAGCAAGACGAATCTCCTCAAATTGGCTCGACTCCAGTACAAATGTATTCGCAAATGCATGGGATTTCTTCAAGCGACTCCCATTGACGCTCTTCTAGCGGAATCAGGTGAATATCCTTTGAACCATCGGCATCAAACGCTTGCGGATCGATTCGTCTTGAAACTCAAATCCCACAGTAGGACTATAGTCGAAGACTTGTGTCGGCTAAGTACAAACACGCTGATATCCAACTCCAAGATGAACATGCCGATACTTGCAAGCAGTTTCACACAAGAAGACGTAGATATTTCAAAACTCCATTGCTCCTGTAAGCCACCACCATTCACGTTGAAATATCCAGAGCTGATGGTTCCCGTGAAAATTCATCATTTCACATACGGAAATCGGGAAGAGCAGAATGTAAACGATAAGTTCAAGAGCTTCACTCACTCCAAATGGCCAGAAGCCGAACAAATCTTTACTGATGGCTCAAAATCCGGGAACTCAGTTGGATGTGCCTTCTTTGATGCTTCCGACAACTACTATGAGACGTACAAACAACCAAGCATGACTTCCAGCTTCAATGCTGAAGCAACCGCGATCCTGAAAGCCGTTGAATACATTGACAGATCAGGAAGAAATGGTGAATACTTATTATGCACCGACTCTCTCAGTACATTGCAGCTACTGAAAAGAAGCAGTATCCAGAGAGCCAAAAATGACATCATCGTCCAAATACTCCGACTATTGAGGCGCTGCATGGAAAAAGAAAGAAAGTTAGATTTCATCTGGGTTAAGGGACATGCAGGATTGGGGGCAAACGAACAAGTGGATCAGTGGGCTAAGAGAGGCGCAATTGATGGACCCCCGCTAGGTTTTCTCGTCATGGCCGAAGATTTGATACCCTACATCAATCAAAACCACAAGGAAAAATGGAGGAGGAGATTTGTCGGGTCCGATAACGCCCAATTCTACAAAACCATCCAACCCAACCCCCTACAAGTGCCGTGGTTTTCAAAAAAAGGCGTTGAGAGGTCCCTTGGATGAACCATTTTCCGCCTGAGGGTAAACTATGGAGACTGCGACGCGTTCCTATACCTAATCAACCAACAAGAAACGGCCCAATGTCGAAACTGTGAGCTTCAATAGGATCACTCGAACACGCAGTTATGGAGTGCCAAGATTATGAAGGTCCAAGAAGAAAGTTGTTCAGTTTTATTGCGAGAAAGACAAACATTAATATAGAGTATCGTACTATTCTGGCTTCTAGGAATATTTATGTATATAAAGAGCTATTTAATTTTATAAATGAATGTCGATTGAAAGTGTGACGAAGCATAATGTAATATGGCTGTATACAGTTTTTTGTAATGCCAATAAAAAAAAAAAAGAATCCATCGAAAAACCTTCTACCTTAATTATTCATCATAAAATTATTATCTGACGAGGCTATGATTCAGCCCTTGCAGTTTCGTATGCGTATGCCAGTCAGCACTGCAAACTCCGTCAACAGTGAACAGCAAGTGTGATACGGATTTTAGGCGACCTTCCACCCCTCTCTTACACCCCCTTCATCATATAATATATGATATATAATACATATAATATATAATATAATATATGATATATATAATATATAATATAATATTCGTATGCGTATTCCAGTCAGCACGGCAAAATCCGTCAACGGTGTGAACAGCATGTGTGATACGGATTTTAGGTGACCTTCCACCCCTCTCTTACACCCCCTTCATCATATAATATATATAATATATACAATATAATATTTGTATGCGTATTCCAGTCAGCACGGCAAAATCCGTCAACAGTGTGAACAGCATGGGTGATACGGATTTTAGGTGACCTTCCACCCCTTTCTTACACCCCCTTCATCATATAATATATATAATTTATAATATATGATATATAATATATAATACATCAAGAGGGGATATATATTATATATCATATATTATAATTTATATATATTATATGATGAAGGGGGTGTAAGAGGGGGTTGGAAGGTCACCTAAAATCCGTATCACCCATGCTGTTCACACCGTTGACGGATTTTGCCGTGCTGACTGGAATACGCATACGAAACTGCAAGGGCTGAATCATAGCCTCGTCAGATGGTAATTTTATGATGAATAATTAAGGTAGAAGGTTTTTCGATGGATTCTTATGTTTTTCGGTTAACATATTATGTTAACCGAAACGAAGCATTTCTAGTAATGTAACCTACCTGCATCCAAGTTCTGCTCAAATTCGACACCAAATCAAACGCAAACTCCGTCCTCTGCATCATCCGACTCTTGGGCACTTTTGGATTATTGACCGTCCAGTTGTGGCAATAAATGACGTAGGCGTTGTGAAGGGCGACGTTGAGCATGTTGAAAAAGAAGGCGCACTGCCATTTAAGTGATTTTCTCGAGACGTTCGTCCGTTCGCAAAGAGATTCGAGAGCTTCCACAGCACCGCGAGTTGCTTCGTATTTGCAGATGACTTCTGGTTTTGAGTTGTCCCTGAAATAGTGAATAAGTGGAGTGAGGTTAGAACGTTGAGGTCAAAAGAGGTTAGGATATCGGAGGTTTTTAGGGCTCCACAAGGTTACACAAGAGCAGGAATATGTTTTCAGGCAAAAAGTCAATCTCAAGGTGTCTAAATCAAAATAAGCAAATGTCCGTCCATCTCACTAGAGAGGTTATGAGTCAAAATGGGTATCTAACAACCAATTTTAAATGTGAGGTTTTGAGATTTCTGGTTTCTAGGCGTGTGGGGTATCATTTTCCACTAAATTTTGGGCGCTGAATCGATTGAAGTGACTCCTCAGGCACATGGGCCAGTGAAAGAATTCGCAGCGTTTATAGCTCCAAGAACTTTAATCTAAGAAGATCTCCTGGGCAACTCAATTCAAATGTGGACAGCGACCCGTACACAAAACGCTGCAAATTCCTCCACAGGGGTTGATTATTCCTCGGACCAGGCAAATGGAGACTCATTTCAATCGATTTAGCGTCCAAAATTTAGTGGAAAATGATACCCCACACGCTTAGGCACCAGAAATATTGAAAACACATTTGAAATGGGTAGATAGGTGCCCATTTTGGCCCAAAACCTCTTCCAGTGGGCACCAATAGTTCCGGGACCCGTCTCATTGGATTCAGCGTCCTAAATTTAGTGGAAAATGATACCCCACACGCCTAGGCACCAGAAATCTCGAAAACACATATTCAAAATGGGTAGATAGATACCCATTTTGACCCATAACTTCATCCAGAAGGTACCAATCGTCCCGGGACCCGTCTCATTGGATTCAGCATCCGTAATCTAGAAGAAAATGATACCCCACACGCCTAGAATCGCCAAAAATATTGATATCCGTCTTTCGAAAAACGCATTCTGACCCCTACCCGCCAAATTTGGTTTGATCGGGCTGTAAAAAGTTTCGAAGATCAAATAGAGCCCAGAAACGGTTCCCTGAGCAGTATGGAGGCACGTTTCAATCGATTCAGCGTCCAAAATTTAGTAGTAAATGATACCCCACACGTCTAGGTACCAGAAATCTCGAAAAACCAACCTTCGAAATGGGTAAATAGGCACCCATTTTGACCCATGGCCTCATCCGGAGGGCGCCAATTGTTGCTGGACCCATTTTATTCGATTCAGCGTCCACAGTTTAGAGGAAAATGATACCCCACACGCCTAAATCGCCCAAAATCTCGAAAATCCATTTTTCAAAATACACATTTTGACCCCTACCCCGTCCAAATTTGCTTCGATCGGGCTGAAAAGTTTTGAGGGCCAACTTGAACCAATAACGGGTCCCTGAGCAAAATATCAAATTTTCAAAAATAAGACGAGCTATTTACTTCAATGAGTTGGCGTTGGTGCAGGTGGATATGACCAGGATGAGACCTGTGTTGTTGCACGGTTTGTACGACACCGCGGTGACGTCATCGTTGTGAAGGAACAGACTCGACCCGTTTTTCCTCTGTTTGAATTTCGAGTCGACGAAAAATGTTGGCAACTCTTTACGATTTTTCTTTATTTGACCGATCATAGTCAATTGAGACTCTTCAAGAAGTTCTTGTGCGAGGCTGATCGTCGTAAACCACTCGTCCATCGTGACAGTTCGCCAACTGCCTTTGATTGGTTCGATCAATCTGGAAAACAAATTATAATATCAGTACATATTATATGCAATTTGGGCGATTTCCATCAATAAGTGGGACATATCAACCAAATTTGAGAAGAATTGGGTGTTCAATGAGGTTCAAAGGGGAGAAAAAAAAGCAGTAAAACTGTTATATTCCACAATGATTAATTAATCAAGGTTAATATCACTAGTTTGTTTAATTTAGTATATAGCATTTGTACACCGAATTGGAGGTTTTTCATATATATTCACTATTCACCTATTTCGAGTGTTTTTGTGATTTCTGGTACCTAGGCGTGTGGGGTATCATTTTCCAGTAAATTTAGGACGTTGAATCCAACGAAATGGGTCCCGGGACAATTGGCGCCCGCCCTCTAGATGAGGTTATGAGTCAAAATGGGTGCCCATCTACCCATTTCGAATGTTGTTTTCGAAATTTCTGAAACCTAGGCGTGTGGGGTATATTATCCCTTGAATAATCAACCCATTTTTTCATGCAAAGAGTCAATGTCTCCGATTTGGGCCAAAAATGTTTTCTGGACTGTTGCGACAGGCGGGCTGGCACTGTGCCCTCCTATGCCCGATCGAAAGTGTGAGTTTAAGTGGTCTGTATTTCTAAGAATTTAAAGGAAAGGAAAGAAGGGAAGAAATGAAAAACTGTTTGTGGTGACGGTAAATTAAAATAAATCCAATATTTAATTGAGGTGGGACCTACCTAGGCCTAGACCGGCTGCCGGGAAGAATGTAAATTAAAATTAACTTAAATTAGACAATCGCAATGGAACGAAGGCAAAATGAGAAAATAAATCAGTACTTGGCGGCGACGAGGTTCGAAGATCGGCGATGGGACGCGGGTAATGAATGGCGTCCTTGTTGAAGTGGTAGGAAATGAGCTGATGAGCCGACTGAGGAGATGAGCCGAAGGAAATATTGATATTTGGCTCACCTCACGTTGGTACGGGTACCTCCTTCGAATTGGTGCTCTTGGAGCTTGCTCGGACTGTAGATGATCCGAGACGAGGATGGGATCCACCAGTTCGTAGAATAAACCGAATAAAACGAATTATATCGTTTTACGGGCTGCGCAGCGGCTTGTGTATCTTCCTTGTAGTTGAAACGGAACGGAACTGCCGTTGGTACGGGTACCTCCTTCGAATTGGTGCTCATGGAGCTTGCTCGGACTGTAGATGATCCGAGACAAGGATGGGATCCACCAGTTCGTAGAATAAACCGAATTATATCGTTTTACGGGCTGCGCAGCGGCTTGTGTATCTTCCTTGTAGTTGAAACGGAACGGAACTGCCGTTGGTACGGGTACCTCCTTCGAATTGGTGCTCATGGAGCTTGCTCGGACTGCAGATGATCCGAGACAAGTATGGGATCCACCAGTTCGTAGAATAAACCGAATTATATCGTTTTACGGGCTGCGCAGCGGCTTGTGAATCTTCCTTGTAGTTGAAACGGAACGGAACTGCCGTTGGTACGAGTACCTCCTTCGAATTGGTGCTCATGGAGCTTGCTCGGACTGTAGATGATCCGAGACAAGGATGGGATCCACCAGTTCGTAGAATAAACCGAATTATATCGTTTTACGGGCTGCGCAGCGGCTTGTGAATCTTCCTTGTAGTTGAAACGGAACGGAACTGCCGTTGGTACGGGTACCTCCTTCGAATTGGTGCTCATGGAGCTTGCTCGGACTGCAGATGATCCGAGACAAGGATGGGATCCACCAGTTCGTAGAATTAACCGAATTATATCGTTTTACGGGCTGCGCAGCGGCTTGTGAATCTTCCTTGTAGTTGAAACGGAACGGAACTGCCGTTGGTACGAGTACCTCCTTCGAATTGGTGCTCATGGAGCTTGCTCGGACTGTAGATGATCCGAGACAAGGATGGGATCCACCAGTTCGTAGAATAAACCGAATTATATCGTTTTACGGGCTGCGCAGCGGCTTGTGTATCTTCCTTGTAGTTGAAACGCAACGGAACTGCCGTTGGTACGGGTACCTCCTTCGAATTGGTGCTCTTGGAGCTTGCTCGGACTGTAGATGATCCGAGACGAGGATGGGATCCACCAGCTCGCAGAATAAACCGAACAAAACGAACTACATCGCTCCTCGGGCCGCGCAGCGGCCCGCGTACACCATCTCCCTCGTAGTTGAAACGGCACAGTACTGAACGTTGAGATGTTCAAAAGAACGGTAAAGGCGACGGAAGGCAGGGCGTGTCTGAGGTGAAGGGAGGAAGCTCCGGGGTCGATGGACTTCAATAACAACAATTACCTGATCAAACCTAACATGGACGTTTCAAGGTGTCTAGAAAATTAGAAGTGTCAAAATTAGCAAATGTCCGTCCGCCGCCCAGACCGACTTTGGTAGTAGAAAATTCTCTAAAAATCTGAATCTGTTTCCAGCTCTAGTTGGTCCTCGAAACTTCTCAACCCGATCGGACCACATTTGCGGGGGGTAGGGATCTAAATGTGCATTTTGAATAATGGATTTTCTAGATTTTTTGCGATTTAGAAGTGTGGGGTATCATTTCTTACTAAATATTGGACGCTGAATCCAATGAAAAGGGTCTCAGAACGATTGGCACCCACTGGAAGAGGTTATGGGTCAAAATGTGTATCTATCTACCCATTTCGAATGTGTGTTTTCGAGATTTCTGAAACCTAGGCGTGTGGGGTATCATTTTCCACTAAATTGTTGACGCCGAATCGAACGAAATGGGTCCCGGGACAATTGGTGCCCTCTGGATGGGTTTATGGGTCAAAATGGGTATCTGATCACCTATTTTGAAAGGTGATTTAGGCATGTGAGATATCATTTTCCGATTTTCCCCTGTGCATGAATTTGCAGCGTTTATAGTGGTGATAGGTAATTTGTGAAAACCAATTGTATTCTGTGTCGTAATTTTGGAATGCGGAGATGGTGAAATTTCATCAGTTTTGTTGTTAGGATTTCACCAGTTGCCTCCTAGTGACGAAACGTTTATTTAACAGTGTTTAGAAGGCCCTTTCCAGTGGCTAAATGTATTTCTGGACGCCCTCACTTGAGGAGGCGCTCGCCTCATATTACTCAAATTTACCTAGCAAAGGAAACAATCAGGTATTAGGATAATCCTTGTTCTGGCAGTGGTACATGAAAGAGGCCTACCTAGGCGTGTGGGGTATCATTTTCCATTAAATTTTGGACATTGAATCCAACGAAATGGGTTCCGGAACGACTGGCGCCCACTGGATGAAGTCCTGGGTCAAAATAAGTATCCATCTACCTACTTTGAACGTGGATTTGTGAGATTTCGGGTATCCAGGCGTATGGGGTATCATTTTTCACTAAATTTTGGACGCTCAATCCAACGAAATGGGTCTCGAGACGATTGGCGCAAACTGGAAGAGGTTATTGGTCAAAATGGGTATCTATCAACCTATTTTGAATGTGGGTTTTTGAGATTTCTGGCACTTAGGCGTGTGGGGTATCATTTTCCACTAAATTTTGGACGCTGAATCGATTGAAATGGGTCCGGGACCCACCACACCCACTGTTTCCATTCTCATTTTGATGAATTGAGTCTCCATGCGTCTGGTTCGAGGAATAACCAACCCGTGTGTTTTGAAACGGGACAGCCAACGTTAAAAGTAGGTCTCCGGCAGGAATTTTCCTCTCCACGGTTCCTTGGAAGCCACCGAGAGGGCGCCACGTACGACCGTATTCATGTGAACCCAGATTAAGTATATAAACGACGAAACGTACTTGTTGACAACAAATGAACCCAATGACGCGTCACTTGGGAAGACATCTCGCCCCAGGTAAGGCAGAGCGTTGATCAGGTACTTGGTGGCGTTGTCGACCAACAGGAACATCTGCATTCCGTGCTTCACGACCGGAGTGTGAACGGTTATTACGAACGGACACGGTCCCCGATAACTCAAAATTTGCTTCCCAACCGTGACGCAAGCCGACGGAACGTAATGTTTTTTACAATTGTCCAAAAATTTGTTCCAAATCCGTTCGACGGGAGCCAATTTGTCCTTTTTGTCCGTCGACCTGTTCCGTTCCGGGGCGTCGAACGTGAGCGCTCCGGCGATGAACTGGAACCGTGACACGTTCATGGTGGCGCGGTACTGGTCGCCGCAGTACGTCGGGTTGAAGAGCGTCTCGCAGCGGAGGTGGTTGTTCTGAAGAACCCCGCCGAGGATGAGAAGACTCAAAAAGGCGGAGAACTCGTCCACCGCGAACGGCGACAGGTTAGTGTCGTTCTTCCGCGCGTACCTAGAGCTCAGCACCTGCCAACAACAAAATTCATCAAAATGGCGAACCTCACCAAAATTCATAATACAATTTTAATGTAAAACCCTGATCATTTGAAAAATATTAAATCAAAAACCCTGCAAATTTAGACAAAAATGTTCATTTTTACTATTAATATTATTCTTCGTTGCAACAATATGGACAAAGCGTCCAGAACTCATTCAATCGATTCAGTGTCCAAAGTTTAGTGGAAAATGATACCACAAACGCCTAGGTACCAGTAATCTCGAAAACCCACTTTCGAAACGGGTAGATAGGTACCCATTTTGACCAATAACATCGTCCAGAGGGCGCCAATCATTACGGGACCCGTTTTATTGTATTCAGAGTCCAAAATTGATTGGAAAATGATGCCTCACACACCTAGGTACCATAAATTTCAAACATCCACATTCAAAATAGGTAGATGGACACCCATTTTGACCCATAACCTCTTCCGGTGGGCACCAATCGTCCAGGGACCCGTCTCGTTGGATTCAGCGCTCTAAATTTAGTCGAAAATGATGCCCCACATCCCTAGATTGCCAACAAATCTTGATAAGCCATTTTTCGAAAAACACATTTTGACCCCTACCTCTCCCAAATTTGGTCCGATCGGGCTCAAATGTTTCGAGGACCAACTAAAGCCAAAAACGAGTCCCTGACCAAAATTTCAGAGTTTTAGAAAAATGCCCACTGCTGAAAAACGGCGTGGACAACGTACGGCTGACGGACATTAGCTTATTTTGATTTTGACACCCCGAAACGCCTAGAAAATAATTAGATTGATTTTCTGCTTGAAAACAGGTCGATTATTTAAGAAATAACCAACCAAAATACATGGAAGGAAAATATGCATCGATTCAGTTATCATTTGAGTTGTTAATTCAGTTCTTCTTCTTTGTTAAGCTGGTTCCTTGTCTTAATTTATTGTAAGCATTTGATGAGCAAATTAGCCTCTACGGGCTCTGCATTGTGGTATACAAATACATTATTAAATTCTAATTAATTTTCGTCAGAATTTATGAGAATAAACCTATTTTTACCTCCATTTGCTGGCCAAAAGTGGTATTTGAGGGTAAAAATGCACTATCCACCCAAACTACCGCGTAGATTTCGAATGACTACTAACCTCAATTTCAACATTGGTGTTGGAAATTATCGAGTCAACTATGGTGTCGTCCAAAAATAATTTGAAACATTCAAGCGGAGTCCTCGCCCGAGCAGCTTCACCAGTTGGGCCTGGAGTTAATCTGAGGTTATCCGAAGGTTCAATTTTACGTTTAGGAGGTTCTGTCTCCCAATAGAAGTCGTTCTCACCTGGCGGGAAAAATCATATAAAATTAACATAAATAGAGCACAACCAAACAATATTATGAACAATATTGGAGCAAATTTCACTTTAAATTTCTCTCATTATACTGTAAATCGATGACAAATTTGAAAATCTGTGGCTCAAATGCACAGTGTTGCCAACCCTACCTATTGATTCATCCTTGCTCAACCTGACCCTATAAGGCTCTATCTAGTACACGCGCATGCGCAGTTGAGATAAGGCCAGGGAAATAAGTTAGGTCATATCACTTAGGAACTCTCTAATAAATAATTCTAAAACATTGAAGGCAAATTACATTAGACTGAAATTTGAAACTAAATTAGGACAATTTTTTAAGATTTAAAAAGGATTTTTAGACAGTTTTTACTTGAAAAGTTCACCATTTGGTAGAGTTGGAAAATAATGATCACTTTAAGTAATGATTACTTTTCCAATTACATTCCTGTTTCAGTGGAAATTTACAAATGGCTGACACCAGCGCAAGGGAGAACGCAGGCGTTTCTACTAAAAATTACATCAAAAATTGCCAATACCATTTACATATATGTAATGGAAATTGAAGTTGCAATAACATTTCCTGATTGCAAATAATGGAAATTGAAAAGCGCTGAAAATTCATTAACAGGGGTTGGTTATTCCTCGGACCAGGCGCATGGAAACTCATTTAAATCGAATTAGCGTCCAAAATTTAGTGGAAAATGATACCCCACATGCCTAGATCGCTAAAAATATCGAAAATCCATTTTTCTAAAAATGTATTTATACCCCCTCCCTCCCCCCACCAAGCCAAAACGGGTCCCTGACCAAAACTTTTCTACTACCAAAGGCGGCGTGGACGGCGGATAGACATTTGTAGAAAGTTGAAAATTTCCTAAAAATTTTAAGTATGAATCAGGGGTCCGTTCCTGGCTCAAGTTGGTCCTCGAAACTTTTCAGCCCGAAAGGACCAAATTTGGGCGGGGTAGGGATCAAAATGAGTTTTTCGAAAAATGGATTTTCGACATTTTGGCAATCTGGGCGTGTGGGGTATCGTTTTCCACTAAATTTTGGACGCTGAATCCAATAAAATGGGTTCCGGAACGATTGGCGACCTCTGGAAGAGCTTATGGGTCAAATTGGGTACCTATTTACCCATTTCGAAGGTTGGTTTTTCCGAGATTTCTGGTACATAGGCGTGTGGGGTATCATTTTCCACAATTTTGGACGCTAAATCGATTGAAATGAGTCTCAATTTGCCTGGTCCGAGGAATAATCAACCTCTGTGAATGAATTGGCAGCGTTTTTTGATCTAAACACCTTGAAACGTCCTGAAAAAATGTATGGCTCAATCGGAGAGGTTGACCTTTTGCATGAAAACAGGTTGATTATTCAAGGAATAACCAACAAAAAGCAAATAAAATGAATACATCGGCTTCGCTACGACTGTACTCATACAAAAATGCACTCAATTTTAATAATTCACCAACAAATTCCTGTACTGCGGACATTCCAACTCTTTGAATAATGAGGAAACATTTCTTTACATAGTAGTGATTTCTAACATGCCCATAGTAATATCTTGCATTTATCGTTACAAATAATTATTGTTAATTATGTTGGTGCAACTCCTCCCCTCAGGACAAGCCTGGCTTAATGAGGGCAGTAGCATTGATGTTATTTCCAGAAGTATATACCTTTTGTATATCATTTTATTATAAATAAATGCATTTTATAAAAACTTTTGAATAGAGATGGGCAAAGTAGTTCATTGAATGGAACTATCTATTCTTAGTTTGTTCACTTAAGTGAACTAGTATAAGGAACTAGTTCAATTGAACTATCTAGTTCACAGACTATTTTACTGGTGACGAACGCCAGCTAGTTCAGACATACAAACCAATTAGGACCAAAGGAACTATTGAACTATAAGGAAGGTGAACTATGATATGAACTATGAGTGTATGCGCCTGCGTAGTTACCAAGCCATGCCGAACTGAACTGTAGTTCGCCTGAACGACCGACTGATGTGAATAGTTCACACTCTGGAGCAGTTCATTTAACTAGTTCGTTCACGAACTAATCATCTTTACTTTTGATGAGAAAAGGAGAATCCGTACCTTTAAACGGGCCGTTTAGAAGTTTCAGCACCCTTCCTTTAGTCGATCGAGAGTCAACAACTGGGCTCGAATTCTCCCCTTCCAAGGAGCTATTTGCTTTTTTGGAGCCTCGTTTCCTTTTGGGTGGTTCACTTTCCACTTCAGTCTCGAATTCAAAAGCGTCGATGAATTCGTCCACGTTATCTTGAGGGATGTCTTCTTCGAAAGAGCCATTCGGCACGTACATGTCCTCCGGATCTCGCTCGGGGTAGGGGTCGTAGAGGACTACAGGGCCGTCACCAGTTTGAATTTGATCCAAAAGTGGCCGATCGGTCTTCTTTCGTTTGGAACCTGTAAAAGGAATGAAACTTATGAACAACAAACTGCTGAAAATGAGCAGCCAGCAGGTAGTAATAGAAGGGAGAAGACATGGAGCAAACAAGCAGCTAAGCAACAACAACAGCAGGTTCAGTTCATTTGGCACATTCCTGGCAATGCAGGGGCAGGAAACCTGAAGGGAGCAGTAACAAACCTTTTATGTGGCTTGTGAAAATGTAGAAAATAATAGGCTCTAATGAGTATTATTCTAGATGCATCGATGTCAGAAACGCAGCGTTTTATTCTGTGATTCCTATTGGTTGGTTATTCCTTGAATAATCAACCTGTTTTCAGGCAATGCCAAATACATGTTTCTGAATAAAAGAAAAAATTGTAAAAACCTGAAATTTGGGTCTGGGGTTTGTATCTGGCTTTAGATGGTCATCGACACTTTTCAGCCGGATCAAATTTAGGGTGGGTAGGGGTTAAAATGTGATTATCGAAATAGGGATTTTCGATATTTCTGGTACCTAGGCGTGTGGGGTGTCATTTTCCACTAAATTTTGGATGCTGAATCCAATGAGACGGGTCCCAGAACGATTGGCACCCTCTGGATGAGGTTATGGGTCAAAATGGGTTTGTATCAACCCATTTTGCAGGTGGGTTTTCAAGATTTCTGGTTCCTAGGCTTGTGGGGTATCATTTTCCATCAAATTTGGGACACTGATTCCAATGAGACGGGTCCCAGAACGATTGGCACCCTCTGGATGAGGTTATGGGTCAAAATGGGTGCCTATCTACCCATTTGTAATGTGTTATCGAGATTTTCCGTAACCTAGGCGTGTGGGGTATCATTTTCAATTAAATTTTGGACCCTGAATCGATTGGGATGGATCCGGGACCCACCACACCCACTGTTTCCTCCATGTTGATGAAATGAGTCTCCATGCGCCTGGTCCGAAGAATAACCAACCCGTGTGTGAGAATTTGCAGCGTTTTTTACGATAAAATACAGGACCGATCCACAGCACGTGTTGTCTGCTCCGCGTCAAAGGCTGAATCCTTCGATGTTCCTTTTGCCATGGAATTCTATGAATATAGGAATGATTTCGTCGCACTTGCTCTACTCAAGATCATCAGTGTGAGATTATATAGATGTCCTTAGAAAGTCCGTTGTCTATGAATCTATGATCTATCAATCCGACGATATCGTCAAGCCATAATTTAGCCATTATCGTATACCAGTTGAAATAAGCATACTTCGTTTCTTCCGCTGTGGCGATGGCTCAGCAGCGGGCGAAAGATCGCTTGTGGAAGGTACGAAATGGTTAGGAATTTCCGAAGGTGGATGAGATGGTCCGGGATCAGGTAACGGTGGGTAATCGAAAGCAGGCTGGACAACAACATTGCGGTCAGATGGCAGTCCATAACTCCAATCTCCTGAAAAAGTGATTTAATTGAGTTCCTGGACAGCATTCGCGGTAGAAATTCAATGAGGGAGGAGTGATGGAACAAGAGCTGCAAGCAGCATATTCAACCACAAATGACAGATATATTCGGAGCTGAGTTATGTTTCTAGTATTCTCAGGACAACTATACTACTCACCGTAGGAAGATATGGACTCGAAGCGATCGTTCATTTTATAAAAGAGACTTCCTCTGTGTCACAATCATCAAAATCCACATCATCTATACGTTTTTGATGGACTTCAAACCAAATGTGCCATGCTTTTGGCAAATTATCACTGCAACCACAAAATAGTGCAACGACAAGAACAAGACAACAAAGACCTTCTTATCATGTCTTCTAAATACTGAACAACTCAAGTCAATCAGTGGCGGACACAGGGCGTCGAGAAAGTAGGAGATGTCCCAAGTATCGATATGTCGGATACAAGTATCGATACCTCTCTATCTCAAGTGTCGATACTTCTTCTTACACATGTTTACGTATTTTATCATAGTTTTGATAATTTTTCTAGGTACCATACACTTTTTATCCCTCACATATTATCCACATCATCTATACGTTATCGAAGGATTTCAAACCAAATTTGCCATACTTTTGGCATATTACCACTTCATCCTTTTAATACACTACTGAAACAACAAGAACAAGACAAAAAAGACCTTCTTATAATGTTTTCTAGACACTGAACAACTGAAAGCAATCAGTGTCGGACACAGGGCGTCGGGAAAGTAGGAGATGCCCCAAGTATCGATATGTCGTGGATACAAGTATCGATACTTACCTATCTCAATGAGTCGATACTTCTTCTTATACATTTTTACGTATTTTATCATAGTTTTGATACTTTTTCTCGGTACCATACATTTTTTATCCCTCACATATTATCCACATCATCTGTACGTTTTCGAAGGATTTCAAACCAAATTTGCCATACTTTTGGCAAATTATCACTACATCTACACAATACACTACTGAAACAACAAGAACAAGACAACAAAGATCCTTCTTATCATGTTATCTAATAACTGAACAACTCAATGTAATCAGTGGCGGACACAGGGCGTCGGGAAAGTAGGAGATGCCCCAATGTATCGATATGTCGTGAATACAAGTATCGATACCTACCGTTCTCAATGTATTCCTTGTTGTTATCTGTAATAAGGTCTAGGGACGTTCCGATACCACTATCGATATGATATTTGGTATCGAATCAGTATCAAAATAACGGTATTGATTTCGATACAGTATCGAAAGCAAAGTATCGATGTAGGCAGTATCGAATGAGTACCCAAATTGTATTGTATTCAGTATTGAGTATACACCTTGGTAGTTCAGAAGCACAAAATTCCAGGTAAAATCAGACGTTTGTAATCATACAAAAGGTTTATTACAAAAATTGTTACTTAAATAATAAAAAATTGAAATACTAACACAAATGTAAAATAAGCTGCTAGCTAACAACGTTTATTCTATTCTATTCAACTTCTTAACGGAACCACTTTTTCTCACCAACGCTGCTCAAGAAGAAATACAAAAGTAACTTAACATTTAACAAATAACGAGATAAGATAACCGAACAATCAGTGTTGCCAGACGGCTTTGGCCTTTGGCTGGTTTTCCCACTGAGGCCCTAAAAAATCCCCACTCAAGGCACAAAAATTCCCACTTCTTTTTTGCTGTTACTTTTTTTATTTTTTAAAAGCTTCAATGTTCCTCTCATCAGTCATCAGTGTCTTTATCTACCTGACTGGTTCGATATCGATACTAGTATAATATCGGATGATACGATACCAGTAGTATCGATACCTACCCATATTGGTAGTATGGGAACGTCTCTACCTCCCATGTGTTCTGCCTCGTGTCTTCAGTCGTGCCAATACAGGTTAGTTTCGCGGAAGAAAAAGTTTGGTCAAGTTAAGTTTAGTTTAGTTAGCCTTTTTTTTCCATGGGTCAGTTTCAAACTAGTTCTCTATTTAACCACCTCGAGTCACAACAAGTTTCGGCGATGAGGATTTGATATTTGACTCCAAATGAACGATGAATATTGTTGGCCTTTGTTGCAGGATCGGCTGCGAGAGACTCGTGCAATGACTTGCCAGTAGAAGTCCTCACATCATGTTTTATGAGTTCCTGAACGGATTGGTGGAATCTTCGCTCATCATTGACAGGTTAGCACTCAACGGTCCCTTTAACATATAGGTAAATTATAGATAAGTTCAAGTCCTCTTAAGGCCCCTGCAGACGGGGGCAGTAGTGGCGTCCAGTAGGCCTAGCCAGTAGTGGCGGCCAGCAACTGTCCTTCTACTGATGGGGTACTGGACGCTTCAACGGCCAGTAGTACTGGCCGCCAGTAAAGACAAAATAGTTTGAGTTTAGTGGCCGCTCCGCGGACAGTAGCGTGGTCATGTGACCTACTGGCGGCCATTATTGTCCTGTTCTTAAAAGGTACTGGCCGCCAGTAAAGCACTGGACGTGGTACTCGAAAAAAAATTGCAAGGGATTGGTATGAATCACCAGTAGCTAAAAATCTTAAAGCAATCTCCAGTTTCACACGGGCAGGAATTGCACTCCTCATTACTGTATCAACTTATGAAATGTCACCTTCAACTAATGAAAAAAGTTCATTGAACTGATCTACACTCATCCTCATAATTTTTTTATATTCTTGAGGATCTTTATTCACAAGTTCTGTTAAGATCGTCGATGAAGCTCCTAGGTTACTGCGACGTCCAACCCAATCCTTCACCCAACAAGTTCTATTACTTTTTAGTAACTCGTGCAATTCTTCACTCAAACAATGCACTACTTCAAAAACAACTTCATCAATAGCTTAATCTACTGCATTTTCGTATTCGTCGACTTCATCCATTTTGAAGGCACACAACACACCGCCGATGCCACACTGGACACTGGCCGCCACTAAAACAGTTTCGCTGGCAGCCAATACTGTCCCCGTCTGCAGGGGCATTTTAACCTATTTTGAGTCACAAGGTTTGGCAACGAGGATGTAATATTTGACTCCAAATGGATGATGAACATTGTTTGCCATTGTTGCAGGTTCAGCCGCAAGAGATTTTTGTACAATGACTTGCCAGTAGAAGTCCTCACATCAAGTTTCATGAGTTCCTAAACAGATTGGTGGAATCTTTGCTCATCATTTGCAGGTTAGCACTCAAAGGTCCCTATTACCAACAGATCCATTATAGAAAATATTCAAACTAGTCCTCTTTTTGACCACCTTCAGTCACAAGGTTTGGCAACGAGGATGTGATATTTGACTCCAAATGGATGATCACCATTGTTGGCCTTTGTTACAGGTTCAGCTGCAAGAGATCCTTGTGCAATGACTTGCCAGTAGAAGTCCCCACATCAAGTTTTATGAGTTCCTGAACAGAGGGGTGGACTCTTCACTCATCATTTGCAGCTTTGCTGGTAATCATTACCAACAGATCCATTATGGAAAAGATTGTGGCGTCGATGTCCTCCTGTAGGCCAATTCTGTCAAAACAAAGTGCAATTCTCTTTGATGTCAAATATTGGCTGGAGCTGCACTCAGGATGGTCATCAAATAGTCCATATTCAATGACTGCTGTTGCTCAAAGATCCTAGAGAACATATGAGTGAACCTATGGATATCCTCATTAATACAGCTCTTGATGCTGATGAGCAAATGCAGTCTGTGCAATCACAAATTAATGCACTGCTGATGATGGCCCTCGTCTGCCAACATCAATCAAGAAGAAATTAGGATTAAGAAGGCGCTCCCTTATGATAAGGAATTCCATGTGGAGAGCGTTTTCGTCGCCAGCAATAGTGTTTAAGTCAGCCATGGATTGGCCTTCAACTCTGTTTTTGTATGCTGATGTAGGAGCACAGATTATTTTGGGAATCAGGCTCTCAGGATTCCCAAACCTCAGTGTCATCCCCCAATGAAGGTATCTCAAGCACAGATTGAGATTGTAGCTTTTCTGATCATTGGAAAAAGTTGCCCCAAGTAGCTCAACAGCATCAATGGCTTCTTGTGTTGTCTATTGTGGTTCAAGAACAGGTTGACCACATGTTCTCTTGCTTGTTCAGCAGCAAGCATGATTGGGGTAAAACTTTTGCTGTTAACTTTTATGGCAGCGCTAGCCTGAAGAAGTAGCTCAATGGCCCTGTGGTACCCAATGCAAAGTGAAGAGCAATGGATCCACACAGAGCTTGTTTGTTCAGATCTGCTTCAGCTCCCAAAAGGAATGCCACAGTGTCATAATGGTCATGGTAAGATGCTATCATGAGGCAAGTGTTGTCAAATATGTTTGGGATCTCAATGTCAGCTCCACATTGGGTTAGTTACTGAAGGACATCCAATCTTCCCTCAAAGCAAGCCGTTCTAACTGGAGTCAACCCCGTTTTGGTATGGTGGTTGATGACAACACCACCTTGAACCAAGTGTTTCACGATATTGATGAATCCAGCTCCAGAGGAGTTCTCAATCAACATTTCGTCAATACTGATGGCACCACATTGGTTGACGTCCGCGCCAAACCTTTCAACGAGCAATTTCACGACTTTGTACAGTCCTTGTTCTGCAGCGACGAAGAATGGGATCGTCTGTTCATCTTTGAAATTGACAACTGCCTTGCTGATGAAGTATTTAATCCTCGTCGAGTCCAAATCGTTGAGAATGAAGCACAGTACAGCGGCATGAAAAATCTGAAGGGCTGTCATGGTCCAAGATAATTTCAGGAAATATCCATGGGTTAGTTTCAAATTAGTTCTCTATTTAATCACCTCGAGTCACAATAAGTTTTGGCGATGAGGATGTGATATTTGACTCCAAATGAATGATGAATATTGTTGGCCTTTGTTGCAGGATGGGCTGCAAGAGACTTGCGCCTTGTGCAATGACTTGCCAGTAGAAGTCCTCACATCAAGATTCATGAGTTCCTAAACAGATTGGTGGAATCTTTGCTCATCATTTGCAGGTTAGCACTCAAAGGTCCCTATTACCAACAGATCCATTATAGAAAATATTCAAACTAGTCCTCTTTTTGACCACCTTGAGTCACAAGGTTTGGCAACGAGGATGTGATATTTGACTCCAAATGGATGATCAGCATTGTTGGCCTTTGTTACAGGTTCAGCTGCAAGAGATCCGTGTGCAATGACTTGCCAGTAGAAGTCCTCACATCAAGTTTTATGAGTTCCTGAACAGAGGGGTGGACTCTTCGCTCATCATTTGCAGCTTTGCTGGTCCTCATTACCAACAGATCCATTATGGAAAAGATTGTGGCGTTGATGTCCTCCTGTAGGCCAATTCTGCCAAAACAAAGTGCAATTCTCTTTGATGTCAAATATTGGCTGGAGCTGCACTCAGAATGGTCATCAAATAGTCCATATTCAATGACTGCTGTTGCTCAAAGATCCTAGAGAACATATGAGTGAACCTATGGATATCCTCATTAATACAGCTCTTGATGCTGATGAGCAAATGCAGTCTGTGCAATCACAAATTAATGCACTGCTGATGATGGCCCTCGTCTGCCAACATCAATCAAGAAGAAATTAGGATTAAGAAGGCGCCCCCTTATGATAAGGAATTCCATGTGGAGAGCGTTTTCGTCGCCAGCAATAGTGTTTAAGTCAGCCATGGATTGGCCTTCAACTCTGTTTTTGTATGCTGATGTAGGAGCACAGATTATTTTGGGAATCAGGCTCTCGGGATTCCCAAACCTCAGTGTCATCCCCCAATGAAGGTATCTCAAGCACAGATTGAGATTGTAGCTTTTCTGATCATTGGAAAAAGTTGCCCCAAGTAGCTCAACAGCATCAATGGCTTCTTGTGTTGTCTATTGTGGTTCAAGAACAGGTTGACCACATGTTCTTTTGCTTGTTCAGCAGCAAGCATGATTGGGGTAAAACTTTTGCTGTTAACTTTTATGGCAGCGCTAGCCTGAAGGAGTAGCTCAATGGCCCTGCGGTACCCAATGCAAAGTGAAGAGCAATGGATCCACACAGAGCTTGTTTGTTCAGACCTGCTCCAGCTCCCAAAAGGAATGCCACAGTGTCATAATGGTCTTGGTAAGAAGCTATCATGAGACAAGTGTTATCAAATATGTTTGAGATCTCAATGTCAGCTCCACATTGGGTTAGTTACTGAAGGACATCCAATCTTCCCTCAAAGCAAGCCGTTCTAACTGGAGTCAACCCCGTTTTGGTATGATGGTTGATGACAGCACACCTTGAAGGAAAGGCGCTCCCTTATGATAAGGAATTCCATGTGGAGAGCGTTTTCGTCGCCAGCAATAGTGTTCAAGTCAGCCATGGATTGGCCTTCAACTCTGTTTTTGTATGCTGATGTAGGAGCACAGATTATTTTGGGAATCAGGCTCTCAGGATTCCCAAACCTCAGTGTCATCCCCCAATGAAGGTATCTCAAGCACAGATTGAGATTGTAGCTTTTCTGATCATTAGAAAAAGTTGCCCCAAGTAGCTCAACAGCATCAATGGCTTCTTGTGTTGTCTATTGTGGTTCAAGAACAGGTTGACCACATGTTCTCTTGCTTGTTCAGCAGCAAGCACGATTGGGGTAAAACTTTTGCTGTTAACTTCTATGGCAGCGCTGACCTGAAGGAGTAACTCCATGACCCTGCGGTACCCAATGCAAAGTGAAGAGCAATGGATCCACACAGAGCTTGGAGAGGACATGCAATCTTCCCTCAAAGCAAGCCGTTCTAACTGGAGTCAACCCCGGTTTGGTATGGTGGTTGATGACAAAACCACCTTGAACCAAGTGTTTCACGATATTGATGAATCCAGCTCCAGAGGAGTTCTCAATAAACATTTCGTCAATACTGATGGCACCACATTGGTTGACGTCCGCGCCAAACCTTTCAACGAGCAATTTTACGACTCTGTACGGTCCTTGTTCTGCAGCGACGAAGAATGGGGTCGTCTGTTCGTCTTTGAAATTGACAACTTCCTGGCTGATGAAGTATTTAATCCTCATCGAGTCCAAATCGTTGAGAATAAAGCACAGTACATTCTTCATACTGTCTCGAGCGGCATGAAAAATCTGAAGAGCTGTCATGGTCTGAGATTTTGGGAAATATCTGAGAATACGCCAAAACATTGGTTGTGGAAAACAATGTACGATTATGTCATTTTTGTAAATGTATAGAGTTATTTTGATTGGGTGATTAAACTGAATGTGATAAATCAATAGTACCTACATAGCTTAAGCATGAAGGAAATAGTCTAGGACAGGATTCTCCTATGGTTTTTTGGAGTATGTTCCATTTAATATATAAGTTACGTTATGTTTTGGTAATCATTTGGAATAATATATTCATTCAAGGCAATCAGTGACGCATTGGATGCGAGAATAATCTTGAAATTGTCGGTATAAACGAAAACCTGGAATCAGAGTCAACTGTTCGTCAGTCACGTAATGTCTTATCCATGATGAGTTGTTATCAATATTTGTGTTGATATAATATTGTGTCAATAAAGGTTAGTTTCATACTAGTCCTCCTTTTAACCATTTCAATTCACACCATTTATTCTCCCATTATGGTAGGTGGGGTGTACAAACAGGTATTTTACATGTCAAGGGGAAATCTGACTCATATTTCTAATATCGGAGATTGGTAGTGTGAAATTGGCGGGTGATGACTATTTTGATCATATTTCGTATCTTAACACTCAGGATCATGTCAAGAAATCTGCTCTCAAGGATGGTGGGGATGACTGCTCTGATGCAGGGCTTTGGAGGCTGCGAGCCTTTTTCATAATTTTTTGTATCTTAACACACAGAAATGTGGCAAAAAAGCTGCTCTCTTAAGGATAACGCAAGAGGGTATAACTGGTCATAGGCCTCATAGGCTATGCCACGCCCACGTCACATGTGTTGATCATTCATTCAGTCATTGGTAAGTGCAACCTCTTTTGCACTCATTGTAATTTTATTAATATAAAGAATCGTTTTGAGTGTCAACAATTTGTGGTTCAGTATACAAACATCTGCATTAGAAGTAAATGTTCGTCATCATAGAATTAAAACCTCCTCAAACTATATCAATTCAGTGGCCAAAATAATGGAAACATTTGCAAACTTTCCATTGGATAATTTGATATTCCACCACTGCGAGTTATGGCAGAGGGCTGTTCTTTGGACTCAAAATGGTTCAAACTAAACCACTGGTCATCATAGGACAGACCTATTGCGGATCATGAAAGATGGCGCAAAGGCATGTGAGAATGACTTTGAATCCAGAATTCCGATTCCGCTGCAAGCTTAGATGTTTCATAGAGCCACTCCATCATGTAGATAGAATAGCATGCTGTTGTTGTAAATATGACAATTTTTGCAGATGTGAATGTACCCCATATAAAATGTCAAAGTCAATAAATGGGTGATAATGACTGAAAGGTGCTGAATTGAAAGCAACCGATTGCAAAACTGGTTGCGCAACCAATTTCAAAACTGGTTGCGCAACCGGTTTCATGACTGATTGCGCAACCGGTTTCATGACTGGTTGCGCAACCGGTTTTATGATTGGTTGCGCAACCTGTTTCAAGACTGGTTGCGCAACTAATTTCAAAACTGGTTGCGCAACTGATTTCAAAACTGGTTGCGCAACTGATTTCAAAACTGGTTGCGCAACTGGTTTCAAAACTGGTTGCACAACTGGTTTCATGACTGGTTGCGCAACCAATTTCAAAACTGGTTGCGCAACCGGTTTCAAGACTGGTTGCGCAACCGGTTTCATGACTGATTGCGCAACCAATCGCAAAACTGGTTGCGCAACTGGTTTCATGACTGATTGCGCAACCGGTTTCATGACTGATTGCGCAACCAATTTCAAAACTGGTTGCGCAACCGATTTCAAAACTGGTTGCGCAACTGGTTTTATGACTGGTTGCGCAATCGGTTTTATGACTGGTTGCGCAACTGGTTTCATGACTGGTTGCGCAACTGATTGCAAAACTGGTTGCGCAACCAATTTCAAATTGGTCAAAGCTGTCAATGATAATAATCTGCAATTATTTTGCAGTGATGCTTACGACTTTAAATGTGATCTCTACGAAAATCTGAGAGAGTATAACTCACAGACCATGATTGGTAATTATTTAAAAATAATACATATGAATATCCAAAGTTATAGTGCCAATTTCGACGCTTTATTAGCCCTGATACAGTTGGAGAAATTTGAACCTGATATCATAGTACTAACAGAAACTTGGGAATCCTCCGCCTACATAGTACAACACTTACCTAATTATGACGTATTCAACACAACGCGCCTTAGAAATAGAAATGACGGGGTTGTCATATATGCCAGGCAATGTCTGAAAGGGAGAGCAACACAAATCGAGTTCGAAACGGCGACCTTGCTGAAATTTGAATTTGCGTATTACGATGAACACTTTTCCATCCTCGGCATTTATCGTTCTCCCGGATCTAATCCACAACATTTTGTCCTCGAGCTTTCAAACTTTCTCCAACGAGATACCAGAAATATACAACACTCTTTTGTGATCGGGGATATGAACATTGATTTATTGAAAAGTAACGATGTGATAAATGACTACAATGAATGTTTATACGGTGCTGGTTTTTCCCATTTAATAAACATTCCAACGCGAGTTTATGGTGGCTCTGCGACATGCATTGACCATATAGTTTTCAAATCGGCAAAGCCATCGATATTACCCGGCGTTATACGTACCTCAATTACTGACCATTACATGACTGCAGTCTCCATCAATATAAATAGAAATCCAAGCGTCAGCACCAACAGGCCGAGTAATGATGACGAAACGAATCGTAGAACTGTCGACGTTGAAAAACTCACAACAATACTCGACAAATCGGACTGGTCAGAAGTTTTAAACTGCCAAGACTGTGAATTGGCTGCTGGGAAATTCACGGAGAGAATTAAATCATTGTTCGCCGAGACGACGAGAGAAATCAAAGTACGCCGAGCAAATATTAAATTGACTCCCTGGATAACTGGAGGTTTGCTGACTTCATTGGAAACTCGCGATAAATTAGCTAAAAAATCAATTCGACAACCTTTCAACACGCATTTAAAGAAAAGGTTTATTGAATACCGTAATATGGTAAAAACGCTTCTCCGCCAAGCAAAAGAGTCATTTTACCAAGGAAAGTTGGAAAAGGCAAAGGATGACTCGAAAAAGACATGGGAAGCCATTCGCGAAATCATTGATGGATCACCAAAAGTTAAGCAAAACGTCTGCCCAATTGTTGAGGAGATTTCGAAAAGTCGTTACATTTCTGGGCAACAATCCACCCAAATTGCCTGCAACACGCTGAACGAATACTTCACGAACGTCGGGAAAAACTTGGCTTCGAACATTGAAAGGAAAAAGAGGAATCGAAGATTAAGGACTTCACCACCTGAAGATGCCCACAACAACCTGACGTTCCACATACCTACGATGACTGCCGATGATCTGCTGAACATTGTGAAGAAAATGAAAGGCGGATCTGCTCCTGGTGTGGACGGTGTTCAAACGTCGGTGGTTAAAAAGATAATTCACCTAATTGTCGATCCATTGTTACACATATATAATCTAAGCATAAAAAATGGTTATTTCCCAACAGTATTTAAATTAGCAAAAGTTGTTCCAATTTACAAGAGTGGTGAAAAAAGTAACCCTCAGAACTATAGACCTATTAGCATGCTCTCGACCTTTGCCAAAATCTTAGAGAAATTTGTTAAAAACCATCTCGAAGCATTCCTTGAATCGTCGGACATTCTAACACCTTGCCAGTACGGGTTCAGGCGAAATAGAAGCGTTGATGATGCATTATTTAATCTGACAGATAAGTTGTTCCATATTCGTGAGAATCGTCAGAGAGGGACCTTAATCTGCCTGGACATGGCCAAGGCGTTCGACTCCATAGAGAGACCTCTTTTATTACATAAACTTGAGACCATAGGTATCAGGGACAAGGAGTTGGAATGGTTCTGTAGCTATTTGACGGGGAGACGACAAGTCGTGTCAATAAGTAATAAATCCAGTGACCCCGCAAGTATCGACTATGGCGTTATTCAAGGAAGTAATCTGGGAGCCCTTCTTTTTTTATGTCACATTAATAGCATTGTGAAAGCCTCTAATCAAGCTGCTTATTATCTATTTGCCGACGACGCTGCAGTGTTAGTAACTGGAACAACTTGGGCTGAAACATTCGAAAAAGCGCAGAGTGTTCTGAATGATTTGAATGATTGGTTGCTAGAAAATGTATTAACGATTAATGCCAGCAAAACCAAGTACTTGACTTTTGGTCAAATCGAAAATCAGGAAATAGTAGCTAACGATCTGTATATTCATTCCTGCTCTCATGATAATCATGAAGAATGTGAGAAGATTGATAGAGTACCATATCATAGATACCTTGGTGTGTTAATTGACCAAAATCTCACGTGGGAACCTCATATAGATTATATTTATTCTAAATTGAAGAAGTTTCTGTTCATATTTCATAATTTACGTCGAATTGTTAAGGAAAATGTTATGAAGTCCATATATATTACTTTGGTTCAGTCGGTCCTCCAATTCGGTATCGTAGCCTGGGGTTCTGCTATGAAGACCCACAAGCAAAAACTTGTTGTGTTACAAAAATGTATCCTCAAAATAATGTACGGTAAAGCCGCGTTTACACCGAAGTTTGAAACACGAGTTGCAAACAGAAGTTGCAAACATTTCTAAAAACGCGCATTTTTAGACGAAACATTTCGTTGTTGCAAACAGTTTTTCAGTGTTTGCAACAGAAATTTTTGTTTCCACCAGAAGTCGGTAAAGATCAAAGGGAGTTGCAAACTTTTGTTTGCAACACTAGTTTCGGTCACTATGTGCCGTTGAAACACGAAACAGAAACATTTCCCCGCCATCCCCTACGCTGCCACCTCCACTCTCACTCTCTCGCCTTTCGGTAATTCGTATCCATTTTCGAAATTTTGTGACCAATCATTAAAGTTATATACCTATTCAAAATCCTCACTGGTCATTCTTACAAAGTTTTTAAAACTTCCGTCCGTTCTCAGTTCACCTGATAGAGGGTCAACATCATCTCTATTTAAATCGTCCAACAGGTCGTTTCCACTGTACGTAGCTCTGGAATTCAGAGACGGCCTCACCCAGTATCGTCTCGGCCTACGTTGCTTTGACAACACGACACACGCCGCCGCGGCTAAAATGACATCCTCGAAACTTGACATCCTCGGAAGGACTGATCCCAGGAACCAAAACATAGGCGAGTCATAATCAAGGTTGAAAGTGTTTCAAACATTTTCATGAAACATGGAAAAAAAACCATGAAATAAAAGTTGCAAACTTTTATTTGAAACTACTGTTTGCAACTGCTGTTTGCAATAAAAGTTTGCAACTTTTTGTTTGAAACTTCGGTGTAAACACGGCTTAAGAGAAAGAAGTTTCCAAGCAATGAGATCTTCAATTTATCAAAGTGCTTTACTATCACTCAGCTGTACTTGAAAAACTTGATTATGTTTTATTACAGGCATCCCCACCTTATCAATGCACCCCTTCCCGTGACCCATCACACGAGATTCCGGTTGGCGGGTAATATCGCTAATCCTAAAATTCGCCTCACCCAAGCTACACGTAGTCCAACTTATATTTTGCATATGGTATTTAACCAAATCAACATTCCCCTCCGATCTCCTGCCAATTATAAGAGAGATGCTTATAAAAAACTAGTTTATCATTGGTTAATGAAACTTGGTCAAAATGCCGCTGAAGGAATTTTTAAGAGTATATATGTACAATAAAAGGTTAAATGTACCTACGTTTACGTTTACTAGTCGTGTAATGTGCACTAGAAGAAATTTTGTTATTTTCTAGAGGATTTATTCTTATTATTTTGTTGTCAATATTGTAAGCAACTCTTGCTTGGCCCACGGGCACTGCCTTTGCCAAGCAACACTTATTCAGTTATAAAACTTCGAGTCTAAATTTTTGTTTATAATGTGTGCTAAATCTAGTGAGCCATATCGTATGTTCTGTTTGTTTTTTTTATGAATAAAGTTTCTCTCTCTCTCTCTCTCTCATGACTGGTTGCGCAACCGGTTTCATGACTGATTGCGCAACCAATTGCAAAACTGGTTGCGCAACCGATTTCAAAACTGATTGCGCAACCGGTTTCATGAATGATTGCGCAACCGGTTTCATGAGTGGTTGCGCAACCGGTTTTATGATTGGTTGCGCAACCTGTTTCCAGACTAGTTGCGCAACTGATTTCAAAAATGGTTGCGCAACTGATTTCAAAACTGGTTGCGCAACCGGTTTCATGACTGATTGCGCAACCAATCGCAAAACTGGTTGCGCAACCGGTTTCATGACTGATTGCGCAACGGGTTTCATGACTGGTTGCGCAACCGGTTTCATGACTGATTGCGCAACCGATTTCAAAACTAGTTGCGCAACCAATTGCAAAACTGGTTGCGCAACCTATTTTAAAACTGGTTGCGCAACCTATTTTAAAACTGGTTGCGCAACCGATTTCAAAACTGGTTGCGCAACCAGTTATCGATTTAGACACCATGAAACGTCCAGAAAAAAATTGTGAGCCGAATTGGAGAGGTTGACCATTTGAATGAAAACATAGGTTGATTATTCAAGAAATAACCAACCAAAATGGGTAATATATACCCAATTTGACCCATAACTTCTTCCTAACCAGTTCTTAGGTTGCGCAACCGGTTTCAAGACTGATTGCGCAACGGGTTTCAAGACTGGTTGCGCAACGGGTTTCAAGACTGGTTGCGCAACCGGTTTCATGACTGATTGCGCAACCAATCGCAAAACTGGTTGCGCAACTGGTTTCATGACTGGTTGCGCAACCAGTTTCATGACTGGTTGCGCAACGGGTTTCAAGACTGGTTGCGCAACCGATTGCAATACTGGTTGCACAACCGGTTTCATGACTGATTGCGCAACCAATTGCAAAACTGGTTGCGCAACCAATTTCAAAACTGGTTGCGCAACCGGTTTCAAAACTGGTTGCGCAACCAGTTTTTGATCTAGACACCATGAAACGTCCAGAAAAAAATTGTGAGCCAAATCGGAGAGGTTGACCATTTGCATGAAAACATAGGTTGATTATTTAAGAAATAACCAACCAAAAAGGGGTAATATATACCCAATTTGACCCATAACTTCTTCCAGTGGGTGCCAATCGTTCTGGGACCCGTTTCATTGGATTCAGCGTCCTTAATTTAGTGGAAAATGACACCCTACTCGCCTAGATCGCCCAAAATCTCGAAAATCCATTTTTCAAAAAACACATTTTGACCCCCCCTCAATTTGGTCCGATCGGGCTGAAAAGTTTCGAGGACCCGTCTCGGCCGGGAACAGACCCCTGACCCAAATTTCAGATGTTTACAAAATTTTCTTCTACCGAAAACGGCGCGGACAATGGACGGCGTACGGCGGACGGACATTGACCTTTTTTGATCTAGACACCATGAAACGTCCAGAAAAAATTTTTGAGCCGAATCGGAGAGGTTGACCTTTTGCATGAAAACATAGGTTGATTAATCAAGGAATAACCAACCAAAAGGGGTAGTTACCAGTGAAAGTGGGAGTCCACGTTGAAAATGACAAATTCAGATACAGCAAATTTTATATATTGTAGGTAAATAATTTTTCTTATTTACAAAAAACCTATCAATAATAAAATATACGCAGCTCCGCTACAATGATGCTATTTGATACGTCATCGTCTGCCTCGACCGCCACTCAACCCGCGTTTGTTGTTGAATTGCCGCCCGCGAAATTGTCGGTTTTTCTTTTTGCCGTTCTGAAAATACAAAGAGAATTCGTGAGTGATGATACAAATTAGCGCAAGATATATTTTCGACATCAGAATTGTTAGAATCTGTTATTTAAGTAAATTATTAACGTTTAGTTCCTGATGATAGATTGAAAACGCTGCAAATTCATTCACAGGGGACGGTTATTGCTCGGACTAGGCGCATGGAGGCTCATTTTCTTCAAAATGGGCGAAAAAGTGGATGTGGCGGGTCCAAAATTTAATGAAAAATGATACCCCACATGCCTAAGTACTAGAAATCTCAAAAACAAAGATTTGAAATGGGTAGATAGGTACCCATTTTGGCCCATAACCTCATCCTGAGGGAGTGCCAATCGTTCCGGGATCCATTTCATTAGATTCAGCGTTCAAAATTTAGTCGAAAATGATACCCCACACGCCTAGATCGCCAAAAATCTCGAAAAAACATTTTCCGAAATACACATTTTGACTCCTACTCCGCCCAAATTTGGTCCGATCGGGCTGAAAAGTTTCGAGGACCAACTTGAGCCGGAAACGGGTCCTTGACCCAAATTTTAAATTTTCAAAAACTTTTCTACTTCCAAAATCGGCGTGGACGTCGGACGGATATTTGCTAATTTTGACATTTTGAAACGCCCAGAAAAATTTTTGATTGCATTTTAATTTTCATTATTCAAATAATAACCAACTTAAAAGCCTGCTACATATTAAAGCTTAACGTTAAAAAATAACAGCTTTTTTAAATAAAATAATTGCAGTTAACAACACCCTCTACGGGAAGCCTCACCTTTTTGTCTCCACTTTTCAGCTGCATGTTTCTCGACGATCCGCTGTGAAACTGATCGAAATTGACTGCACCGTAGTCAAAAGGTTTGAAATCAGAGTCGCCAGGCTGCGGCGTATTGTGCGCCCTGTGGTGATTTCCTCGCCCTCGTCCTCGTCCTCTGTTGCTTCCAGGTGTTCTATTTTGGTGATTTCGAGGTGAATCGTGGTACGAGGCCTGAAAAATGGTGGATTTACGTGAATAAAGACAGTCATGGTGGCACATTCAAAACGTAGGTTCCTTTTCAATTGTTCTGATGAAGGCTCTTGCTGAATGAGTATTTTGTTCATTGACAGGGCTGACAAAGCGTTTACTCTATACGTCAGTCCAGCAACAGAAATTAAATGGCAAAGCCATTTTTGGTTGGGAGAAACAAAAGAACAGCAAGATGCCTCTCTCTGGCAGCAGTTTGGAGTTTAACAGTGACTAAAAACGCTGCAAATCCTTCACAGGAATTGGTTATTCCTTAGAATAGGCGCTTGGAGACTCATTTCAATGGATTCAGCGCCCAAAATCTAGAGGAAAACGATAACCCACATGCCTAGGTACCAGAAATCTCAAAAACGCATATTCAAAATAGGTAGAGGGGTACCCATTTTGACCCATAACCTCTTCCAGTGGGCGCCAATCGTCCCGGGACCCGTCTCATTGGATTCAGCATCCAAAATTTAGTGGAAAATGATACCCCACTCGCCTAGGTGCCAGAAATCTCGACAACCCACTTTCGAAATGGGTAGATTGATACCCATTTTGACCCATAACCTCACCCAGTGGGCGCCAATCGTCCCGGGACCCGTCTCATTGGATTCAGCGTCCAAAGTTTTGTCGAAAATAACACCCTACAATCGGCTAAAAATCTCGAAAATTCATTTTTCAAAATACACATTTTAACCCTACTACCGTTTTCTACTACCAAATTTGGCGTGGGCGGCGGACGGACATTAGGTAGATTGACTTTTTCCACGAAAACATAGGTTATTCAAGGAATAACCAACCAAAACCAACCGGAATTAAATTAGCTATTGACTTTACAGTCCTGGATCAAAATCCCTCAACTGAATAGGTACTGACTTGTCTTGGTGGATCCTTCAAGGACAAAATTCCTCCGCAAACGCCAATCCTGCTGGCTGGGTCCTCTTCTTCAACTTCATGTTTGATTTTCTTTTCCATTTTCACAAGAGGTAGGAGGTCGTCTTCGTCGTCAGACGATGACTTTCTTCTGTTAGGTTTCAACTTCTTTTGAGCTCCCGCCTGCAACGACCAGAGGATAATCAGCAACTCTGAAAAAGAGTTCGCCATCCTTGTGATAGTGACGTGAGTACTTACGCCAGCAGCGAGGGGTTTGGGGGGCTCTTGAACGTGTCGCTTTTTGGGCGTGCTGGCCTTGGGGGTGGCTTCAGCTGGCCTGTCCGAAGCGTATTGCTGCGAAAGTTTAAAGAAAATGGATGTGCGTCATCATGTTGGCATGCTCCAATGTATGGAAACTCTGGGGGAATAGGAGAATCCTGGCCTCAACCTGGAACGGCAGGATCTTTACAAACTGCCAAGACTCACCTTGTCAGTACTCTGTTGCATCCGATCCTCTTCAGCTTTGCGTTTCTTCTCTTGTCGCTCCTTCTCTTCTTGTATTGAATACGGCAGCACCTTTTTGTACCTTTCATACGGCGGGACGAAATTAATTTTAACAACAGCTTCTGTCAAGCGTTTAATATCCTGGAAAAATAGATGTGGTTACGAATAACAGGACATGATAAGTTTTACACGTAGCAGTATCTCCAATACTTACATCGCCACAAGTCTCCGGTGGTTTGACCAGCAACAACAGTTTGGGCTGAACAACAGGAGGCTCACCAAGTGGGGGTAAGGTTCCGTCCAAAAGTGTTGGAAGATCATCGCGGTATTCCAGATTTGCCGAGTCGTGGACGTATGTGTTCAAACGTATTTCCAAATCAACGTCACGACTCGCGGAGAATTGGCTGGACTTGGCTGACTGACTTTCGACGTCAGTGACGCTCTGAAAATGAGATAGTTTGTAGTGGGGGGAAAGTGGAAGACTCGTATCTTCGATGAGTCGTAGTTGCAGTGAGATGTGGCTCAAGAAAGGCAGTTTATCACTAAAAACACCTGCTGCAAGACTCTGCACACTGACCTTGACTAGGGGTTGGTCTTTGGCGCGAAGAATGATTTGATGAATTTCAAGAGCATGTTGCCGAACCAGTGGAGGAATCGGGTTACAACAAGCCAAAATCCCTTGAAGTTCTCTGGGCAGCGTTTGACAAATTTGCATCATCATGTGGTTGGGTAGAACATACCTGTAACAACAGTTGCTGAAATAGTTGACATTTCTTACAAAATACCCCCAAAAATAACGAAAACGCAAGAAGCACAATTGTACCCAGTGCTTTCGTCTTCTTCTCTAGCAACGGTGTCACGCCATTTGAAAATTTCCTTCAACGCATACAGCTGCCTGTTGTCAAAATGTCGTTTATTCCTCATGTACACAGACATGTGACTGTTTTCGTTCCAACGTTGCTTCATGAATACCTGCAATGTAGAAACACGTTGGTGAATTGTGGAGCTACAAGCGATGAACTTATCAGGCAGCCATGGTTTGGCAGGAGTGCATCACGCAAGAGGCTAGCAATCAACCAGTGCCTCATCACCACTCCATTGGTGACAGCATGGACCTCCCATGTTAGCCAAAATGCAGAGCTTACTTTCTGGCAGGTGAGGCGACTGTTCGAAAAAGTCGCTTCCAGCAGATGCGTTTTGTTGAGCCCCTTCTCAATCAACTCGTTGGCCATGTTACGATAAATGTAAATCATATAGTGGGTGTCTCCTCGAGCATACTCCACTGCTTTCGCCGGTAAAGGCCTGCAAAACGTATGGGAAGAAATCTTTATACAAATACCATCAATTGATTACTATTTTCTCGTCCTGGTTATTGTTGCCTACCTGATCCTCCAGTCAAACAGTTGAAAAGCCTTGTTGGTGTCGACGTTGCAAAATTTCTTCAGAAGATAAGCCAAACCCAATTTGGGGTACTCTAGCGCTTTGGCGGCTGTGTGAGTGTCAAACATTCCAACGACGTAGATTCCAAAGTCTCTTTGCAACCATTCAATGTCGTTGACGGCACCGTGGAAGAGCTGTTGAGCGTGGAACAAGAATTAAAATCAAGAATCAACAATTGGCGAGAGAAAGAGAGAGAGGAGGGTTACCTTGAGGATTTTAGGGTGTGTGAAAACGTCGTTGAGAACGTGAAGTTTGTGTCGGAGTTTCAATGCGTCGATGAGGTAATCTTTGTCTACAGTGGAGATTTGCATGAGGCAGACAAACCCCATATAGCTTCGGTAACTGTGAGCCTGCAAAGAAATTTATGAGAATTTACGTTGGTTTTAGGACAGAAATAATTGACTACGTGGTCTCCACAGACTATAGATTCAACGCACTTGACAACAACAGTTTTAGTTTTCTCATCCAACAGCAAATAATCAGTTTCTCCACGTTCCAGCACATAAGCTCTAGCATTAGGTCAAAATTTAGTTTTAGCTTTTTTGTCAACATATTGTAACGATTTATATTCTTCGTAAATAATTTATTACAATCGTTCACTTGAATACACTGTTCACATTTGCGCACTTAAACAATGACACAATCACAATGCACAATTCAGGGGTGTAACGCAGTTGTCGCACTATTTATGACACAAAGCGTCTATATTTGGACCCCGAACTGAACTGAACTGCCAGGCATTCCTGGGTCTGTTTTATACTCGCTGCCTCTTTGTCAAGTACCTTCTAGAACGTTCCCTGGTTCTGGGAACTCGACGTGTTGTCTCGAGTGAACAGGAAGGTTCCAGCCAATTTGATACAATGCGCGAATGTTCGAGAACGGCCCTTAGCCCTCCACAGGTTGTTGACCTTGCAACGCCAGCAGCCCATTTGACCGCAGGTGCAAGCTCGCTACAATATACTCCCAAGCACCCAAATCTTTTAATATACCGGTGATTAGGAATTCTCTTGTGTACTAACTCAGAAGGGCTCACAGAGCAGTTTGAGGCATTTGGCATGCGTATCCCCAAAATGATGTGGGGCATTTTGCTGAGACTAAATTCACTCTAACTTTTTGTTCAATTTCTAGATTAAGTCTTTCACTACAGCCATTCAAGTCAGGAGTATGAGGGGGTGAGATTTGCACAGAGATATTCTCTAAACTCAGGTGCCCCTTCATTTCAGCTGTCTGATACTCTAGCCCACCATCCATCCGAAGGGAGATTACTATGTTTTTCCTTAGTAATAACTGAGATTTCAGTCAGACATTTCCAAAGAGCTAAATGAACTTGTTTCTTGTCATGAGTTGGATATGAAAATGCACAACTTGAAAAATCACATGAAAACGTGACCATATACTGAGCCCCAGAGTAGAAAGTTGATGGATGGGATCAATTACATCAGAGTGTAGCTTCACAATAAGTTTCTCTGCTCTTTCACGCACTCACGCAGTGTTTTATGCGGCAGAATGCCGTACGTGCCGTTTGGCCGACCGCTTCATTGGTAGGGTGCCGATTTCATCTACGTCAATCTTGGTGAGGATTCGATTCTACAGCTAATTTGCAACAAACACGGCGTACGGCGTACAAAATAACTTTTAACTTCTCCTTCTTTTTTCTGCGCAGGTTTAAAAAAATTCAAACACTTGGTTTGGCTGCACTGTACAAGAACGACCAAGACAAAAACAGTAAATGGTTGCATTTTGCATTGGTTGGTTGGTGATATAGAATCACCGCACCCCAACATTTATCGCTTCTTCGAACAACTCCAGGAAGTTCAGGCAGAAGTCTACACGAAGCTCAATTCCTTAGAAAGAGGCGACACGAGGCAGCCGAAGCCCGTAAGGGTTAGGGGGCAACAGTGGGTGCAGAAATATATAGACAAGAAAATAAATGGTGACATCCCCCCCTACAAATTCGTAAAGAAATTATCGGCAAAACTCCGCCCTTAGTGGAATGACGACTGTTTACAGTACATATCTTTTTTTATTTTGACGACTGCTTCCCTGCACGAACATTTTTAACCACACCTCCCTTGGTGGGGAGACAGTCCTAAGTCTGTGAAAGTGGGAAGGCAAATGTACGTGTTATTACCGGGGTGCCCAAGGTAAAACTTCAATTTTGAATAGGTGGGTGCCCAACGTAACTCGGGTGCCGAATGCAACATGGGAAGCCGTTCTCTTTTAGCCAAGGCCGGGTGCCGAATGTAACACTTTTTCGGGCCCGGGTGCCGAACGTAAGAACCCCTTTCTAACCGTCTTGGCCCCTAAGCAGTCTAGACATTCCAAAATACCGTCCCCTACTTTGATTCCCTTCATTTCTCTAATGTTTTTAACGACAAGTTCTTTTGCATGCCTTAGGTGCCACAGCACAGCAGGATTTTCTTTAAAGCAGGAAACCCACTATGCCGTCACCGTCAGGCACCGTCCGTCACCGTTGCGTTCCGGCAACATTGCTTTGCATTGTTTTAAACGAACGGCAACCCACTATACCCGTCCGTCACCGGCCACGACCGTGTCCGTCAGTCACCGTCGGCCACCATTGCTGTTTGGGGCATTCTTGCCGGATCGCCGGTCCGTCATTTCTCCAGTCGACATTCAACTATCAGTGAAGTCACATCGCCAGTGTTTCTTGTAGTGTGCCTTTTGTGTAGTGAGCGATGAGTAGGAACGAAATGTTGATAGAGGCTGTTAGGGAGTATCTTTTCCTTTATACTATTAGTGATAATAGTTATCACGACAACTGGAAGAAAGATAATGCTTGGCAGGAAATCTCAGAAAAGTCGTCAAACAAATGATGAAATTCACCATATCCGTTTCTTCTTCTGAAGATTCCGTGCACCCAGTACCTATGCTTCCTCCGTTTCAGTATCTCTTCTTCTTCAGCACATGCTGCGGCTATTACTAGCAACTCCTCGTCTGATGAACTCTCCATCGCAACTGATGCATTTCTTCTGGTTAGCTCCGGTTTTTGACGGAGCAAGCCGGGCAAGTGGGCTAGGCCTGAAGTTTTGTGAGTGCTTTTCTTGGTCAAAATGGTGCATCCATTATCAAGTGTTTGGGTCAATGTTTCTCTCAGACATAGCAGGTGGGGCTAAAGTTCCTACAGGCTCATAACTAGACTATTTATCAGGAAGTTTCTTTGGTTGACCCCTACTTGAGCTAGAGACTTGACTCTTCCTCATTTTGCTCCCTCCCACAGTAACAACAACCCCTGAGTTTCCTTCACATTCAGTAGCATTGAATTGAGACCTATATTCCAAAGCTTTCTTTTTCCTGTGGGATGTTGAGCATATCCGCAACGCTTTTTTAGGGTGTCTGTTTGATCAAGTTCAAATTCTAACCACCTCAAGTTAATGCTATGGCAGGCATTTTTCACAATTTTGGGTGTTAATGATAAGCAAGATGGCGCGTCAACTTTCCAGCCACCTTGCTGGTAGATAGCGCATAAATCTACCAACCACCCCCAAAACACCGCAAGAAGGATCCACCAATAGAACATACTTCCAAATCCACGGCAAATACGTCTCGTGTCTTCAAATCCTCCAAAACAGCGCCAAGCTCTTCTTCAGTGTCGACAAAATCGTATGACCCACGTGCCACCCCAGGCGGCTGTTGAATATTCTCGTGAGTCGTCAACCAGCTCTCTGGCGGTGTCCACAGGTCCAACTCGTACTCGTAAGGGTTCCTGTAGCTGGAAAGGATAATAAACGGTGCAAGTTCACAGGGGCAGGTTACTCATTGGAGCATGGAGACTCATATCAATCGATCTAGCGTCCAAAAATTAGTGGAAAATGATACCCCACACGCCTAGGTACCAGATATTTCGAAAACCCGCGTTCCAAATGGGTTAATAGATACCCATTTTGGCCCATAACCTCTTTTGGTGGGCAAAAATTGTCCCGAGACCCGTCCCATTGGACTCAGCGTCCAAAATTTAGGGGAAAATGATACCCCACACGCCTAGGTACAAGTAATCTCGAAAGCCCACATACGATATGGGTAGATAGACACCCATTTTGACCCATAACCTCTTCCAGTGGGCGCCAATCGTCCCAGGACTCATCTCATTGGATTCAGCGCCCAAAATTTAGTCAAAAGTGATACCCCACACGCCCAGGTATCAGAAATCTCAAGAACCCACTTTTGAAATGGGTAGATAGACACTTATTTTGACCCATAACATCTTCCGGTGGGCACCAATCGTCCAATTTTCGGCATGCCTTTGGACGAACGAGAGAAAGGAAGGAGGACTTACTATTCTTCGCCATGCTCGTTGAAACCAACAATCAGAGCTAAAGGTTTGAGTTGGTGGGGTTTCTCTTTGATTTTGGGCACCCAAGGCACGTTTCGGTTGTCAATCTGAAGCAGATTTTTATATAAAATAAACAAATGTTGATAGAAAAATTATTCATTTATGATTTGAGCCGACAACTCACCTTATCTTTGAATAAAACCTGAGGACGAACCGTGCGAGATTGCACGACCAACTGGACGATTTCTTCGTTCTCACGCTCTCTGGCGGCAGCTGCAGCGGCAAGGCTGTTTTTATTCCAACTCCCGGACACTTTTTTCGACGGCTCACCAAAGTCTTCGTTTGGATTGAAACGAGTTCCGTCCATTTCCGACAAATTTCGAACAACCTGGTCGAGCAATTTGTCATTTACGTCGGTGACCACGTCGAATTTGTCGGTTGCGGCTTGTTGGGCGATTTGTTTTTTGACTCCGCAGTAGGTGATGATTTTTTGCATTCTGAAAGCGACAATGAGTTGAACAATCAAGTGTGTTTGCCCGGTGAAACAAGCACCACGAGGATAATCAAGTAAATTTGGTCTCCACGAATTGGCCAGTTTTCAATTTGACAGTCAATATCAGAATATTCATGATAAAAAACGCTGCAAATTCTTTCAAAGGAGTCGTTTATCTCTCGAACAAGCAGCATGGAGACTCATTCCAATCGATTCAGCGTCCAAAATTTAGTGGAAAATGATACCCCACACGCCTAGGTACCAGAAATCTCAAAAACACCTTTGAAATAGGGAGATAGATACCCATTTTGACCCATAACCTCTTCCGATGGGCGCAGATCGTTCCGGAACCCACCTCATTGGAATCAGCGTCCACAATTTACTCAATAAAGCCAGAATTTCAGATTTTTAGGAAAGTTTCTTCTACCAATGTCGTTATGGACGGCGGACGGACATTTGTCTTATTTGATTTAGACACCTTGAAACGCCCAGAAAAGAATTTTGGACGGAATCGGAGAGATTGACTTTTTGCATGAAAACCTAGGTTGATTATTTAAGAAATAACCAACCAAAATCGACAAATTATTAGTCAGCAGCTCATTATTCGAGGTGGATTTTGCTCGTTTAGAAAAACATCTTCCATAAACCACCAATTTAGCAATAAAACGGTCCCAAAAATCGGACCTCACTGCCAAGTAACGGTTTATAATTGAATACTCACACGTCTTGCAAGCGTTTTCCTTCGGATTTCATCACACGTCCAAATTCCGGAAACGTGCTCAAATACCCAAAATGCTTCCCCTGCGGTAAACCGTTCGAACTTCGGATTCCCTCCATGACGATGGGGTAGCCAGCCTGAAATGGGAAATTATAAATCACCGTAGCTCCTTCAATAGCCCTTGTAGTGGACGCAGATCGTATTTATTCCAAAGAATATTTTAGATTATCGCTAACTTAAATTCAAATAAAGAAACGACTATGAATGATTCAGGTGAGGTGGATGTAAATCCTCAACAATCGCCTGGTCTGTAGTTAATTTATTGTAGACTTGTGCCGTACGTGGTTTCTAGAAACACTGTCCTAAGGAAGAGTACTATTTCGATTAAGTGGGAGTTAAAAATCTCGTAGGAACTCTGTTCTCAGAAAACAGCCTTCTTCCTTAGGTCGACAGAACTGGTCCAGAAAATTTGAGCATAACGCGTTCTTTCAAGTATAAAATTGAGAACAGAACTCACCTGTAAAAACTCATCCATGTCACTACATCCAGGAAACAAATCGTCCTCTTTCACTAAATCCCCTTCCTCCGATTCCATTGTTTGTCGCTAAAGATCAATTTGTACACGAAGTATCAATTTATATTCACTTTTAAACGTGAATTGTAACTTTGAGCAACAAAACACGCCTGTCCCAGTGTTGAGAGTTTATTGAAGCCTGCAGATTTGATATTATATTGAGTTGAAAGGTTAATGGATCGAAAATACGTAACGGGTGCCGATAGGAATAATTCAAAAGTTCTACAGCTCAACTTTTACATGAACACATGATTTCATACACAAGATACTACACAAGGGAGATGATGATGACCGACAGCATGGTTATCGTTGTAGGGATGGGCATACATATCGATACATTCCCATCGAAACACTGATGGTGTTATATCGATACTACACTAGTTTGAATATCGATAACAATATTTTGATATCTACAAATATTGTGTAATGATACAGTATTTTCATCATTATGGGTAAATCGATACTCAATATTGCAAATTATCAATGCTCCAATCAAAATGTCGGCTGAACTCTAGTATATGAGGCAGAGATAACAAACTATCGATTTCACTAGAACTATCGAACTCGAACAAGCTGATCGATTGTCTGACGTCTCTCCTTCAGTCTACGACACCGACAATTATTTAATATTATTAGGTATTGGACATATTTTTGAAACAATGGCCGTAAAAACATTATGAAAATATGACGCCATCAACAACAATCGATTGTGAGCTCTCGATATCTGTGCTGTTATCACCGCGTCCCTTATACTAGAGATTTATCAAAATATCAATATGTACACCGATATTTGGAGTATCGATATGTTGATCCAATACAGTATTGATACAATCTACACTTCTTTAACGATATCTAACCCAACGTTGTTGTGGTTGTTCTTCTCATTGAACTACGCGATTTCAAGCGACCCTAAAACCCTAGATTTTCTGGGCGTTTTAAAGTGTCTAGATCGAAATAATCAAATGTCCGCCATCAAAAATCCGCCGCCTTTGATAGTAGACAATTTTCTAAAAATCTGAAATGTTGGTCAGGGAATGGAAGGGGTCAAAATATGGATTTTTGATATTTTTGGCGATTTAGGCATGTGGGGTATCATTTTCCTCTAAATTTTGGACGCTGAACCCAATGAGATGGGTCTTGGAACGATTGGCGCCCACCGAAAGAGGTTATGGGTCAAAATGGGTATCTTCTACCAATTTTGGAGGTGGGTTTTTGAAATTTCTTGTTCCTATGTGTGTGGGGTATCATTTTCCACTACACTTTGAACACTAGGGCCACTTTCACCAGAAAATGATTTGCCGGAGTTTAGTAAAACTCTTTTATTTCTTAACTGAAAAGTTAAACCTGAAATCGCGCTGGCGTCTTTCACCACCCCAAAAGTCAGGTAAACCCGGTTTGACATTATCGAGTTTAGCTAAACGGAATGGTCCCATCCGTCCGAAAGGGAAAGTGGACACAGGTACGTGTTTGGACACATAAACCTGAAATAGCAACCACACAGCGCTTCCTGCCTCAAATGATTTCATTTGTTTATGTTATGTTCGTTTGTTTTATCAATCCAATTCTAACAATTTATAATATACTACTAGTACTACTTTGGATCAAATTTATTTTTATTGTTGTGTCGGAGTGCTTTTATGTTGCGTTCATGGTAAGTACCTTTTCATTTTGTAATATTTTGAGTATCAATTCCCTTGACAAGATGTACCTAAGCTATTCTCATTTTCAGAATCGTTGTGTTTGGATCGTAACGTAAGTAATATTAAACTCCATCGTTCCCAAAAGGATAATCATTAAGGGGGCGTCAGACAGTCCCTTGCAAAGTCATCCCAATTTATTGAAGCTCCTGTATGGAAATTTAAACTTTTTTTTTTTTTGCAATATGCTCGTAAGACTTGTGAAATTTCTCTAGCCTATAAACAAATAAAATATTTTCAAAATTTTAAATTTTAAATTTCGTAACTTTGAAGTTATGAGAAGTTGGCAGTTGAATTTTCTCTCCTCCTGCATTCCTCCCGCTGCCTCCACTGCATTCACCCAATGCTTCCCGGTTCGCACATCACACACCTATTTCGCCGGGCAAGGTACTTCTACCTCAGCACCGACTATTTTTCCTCGTGAGGACGTATCCTTTGAACTTCAACCAGTTCCTAACAAGACTGACCAAACATCCCTAGTAGGGATCGGACATCGAAGCCACAACATCGATGTTGACGTCGATGCCAACATCGCGAGCAAAACATCGATGTCGTTTAACATCGTTGACATAAACATCGATGTTTTACGGCATCGATGTTAACATTGATGTAGTCTGCCAATTTATTCTTGTTTCTCAAAATTTGTTTAGCTTGATTTCATGTTTTGAATGTAACAAAAAGATAATGCTATGCACATTGTAGATACTGCTTATATGGCTTATACCCATGCCATTCGACTCCTTCACAAAAAAGCCCCACCCCTCACTTTTAGGAGGCATCCTTCAAACACCAAAACCGGGCACTATTATAAATTAATGGCCGTCAAGCGTAAACAAACTACTACTCAGTTAAAAGTGAAGCAACAGTGTTACCAATATCAGTTATTTAAAATTGATAACTTCAATATTCTTCTTCATATTCTGATCGAAGCTGTTGCTATTCAACACAGCAAAATGTAGGTACATTAATGAAATGGGCAAGTTTTACTTGCTGGGGAAATTAATCCTTAGAATTAATATTTTAATAATATATTAGTAAATAATATCGTTTTATAAACGCAAAAAATCGTTTAAATTTCTTCCAGATCGTCATTAAATTATCAAGAAATCAACATCGATGTTACTCGGCAGAAGCATTGATGTATTAAAAACATCGGTAGGTCACCATCGATGATCAATAAACATCGATGTTTGTAAACATCGATGTTGAACATCGAACATCGGATCTAAAACATCGATGTTTCGAAAACATCGGACATCGATGTCCGATCCCTAATCCCTAGCGTCGAACACTAGAATACCAGAACATTAATAAGACAACGATTTAAGGTGGAACAACCTCAAATTGAAGTTCTCTCAGCATCCAAACTCATCGTAGAGACGCCACGGCACCAATTCAACCTCAAATCTATAACCTATTCCATTCAACAACGACCGAACACGACAAATTACATCTGAGTCTACCTAATAACCTCTAAACTACCAACATTACAAGATCAGAGCGAGATGGAGTCTCAGTATTCGCTACATTTCCAAATCTCTACTTTCCCAGGGGCTTTTTATCCAAATTTCACTCGGCGTCCTTTCGCCTCACTCGTTCCTTTACGGATCGCGTCACCAAATCGAGGCCATAATCTGCTACGAATTCGTGTCAAGATTTTAGCATACCGGTATAAAATTATTTTGGTTTACCTTCATCATTTCTTCCGTCCAGAATTGCAATAAGATGTGGAAGCGCACAGACAGCATTTATTCAGTACACTTGAGCAGCCATAGAACGAGAATGAGAAAAGGGCAAATCCAAGCCGTCAAAATTGGCTAATTGTCAGCTGATTTATATACTAATAATATTTCGCGTAGTGATTGTTCGAATGTCTTAAGGAGTTCTCAAATGATGTTCCGATGTAGTTGATGTCCGTAGTTAGTTTCATTCAAAGATCGTCGGTAGTTTGCAGTCCGCTGAATTTCAGATGCCCAGGACGAAGCAGGAAGATTGTAGGTTACGTTGGGAGATGTTACTGCGTTGCTAGATGACGTAGATTCTTGCGCCTCCTTTCTCCTCATCTACTTTGACTCAAACATACTCAAGGGGTGGGTCAGAATGCGAGGAATCTCAGGGTTTTATTCCGACATATTCCACTAAAATGTTGGACCCTGAATCGATTGGAATGGGTCTGGGACCCGCCACACCCACTGTTTCCCCCATTCGAGGAATAACCAACCCGTGTGTAAGAATTTGCAGATTTTTCTTTACGTCGGTAGATACATTTTTTTTTCTCCATTTGCAGGAAAATCCACGTTGTTATCGGTCTTTGGAAACCGTGAAGTTCCCATTCCTGAGCACATAGACATTTTCCATTTGACGAGAGAAATGCCCGCGTCGGACAAAACGGCCCTCGAATGCGTCATGGAAGTGGATGAAGAGAGAATTCGATTGGAAGAACTCGCCGACACTTTGGTCGCTTGCGAGGACGACGGTATTTTATTTATTTACCTTAATAAATAATATGTATTGTGATAATCACTTCACTTCACTTGAAGGCACACATCTTTTCCTTTTTACCGTATCACCTTACACTCTCCAACAAGATTTGACCTTTTTTATGAAGAACAGAGATAACGAAGACCCTGGAAACAAACGATGAAACCCGATTGTCACTGAAACCTGCTCCTAAAAATTCTTCGAGCAAAATGTTCAGGTTCACCGTCGAATTATGTCATAAAAATAAATTTGAATATATTGTTGGAAAGCGGTAATTTGGGGAAGAATTTTACGAAAGAACGAGGGAATGTTTCTTTTGTCCAGCTGAGTATTAACAAGGTTTCGCGTTTTCATTCATTTCCTAACTTCATGCTAAAGTAGTGAGTACTAGTGCTTAATTATTGGGAGACTTGAGGGGTCCATCAGATGGGAAATTTGACGCTCTTCCTAACGGTTATTTTGTCAATCAACGGACTTTTGGCCGGTTTTAGTGACGTCAGGTCGAAAACAACTGATAAAAATCTCAAAACGGTCTTAAAAGAAACGTCATGGAGACAATAGATTGGATTTTTTTCACAAGTTTTGTATTCAGCCAGTATTAATTTGAAGAAATGAGGAGAGGTTATCAATTTCCTGTAAAAAATGCGAACATACAGGGTCCGCCAACGAAGTAGGACGTTTTTGAAATGGGTAGTACTCAGCGTGGGGAACTCTGTGAGGGGTGGGGTTGGGACCATCGTGTTCACAATGAAGGGAAGTTTTTTTAGGTTAGTTGCAAAGATGGTTTGGACGATGCCACAACGTGTTTTCGCAGTAAGTCGGTTTTTAGTGAATGGTGAGTCGATAATTCAAACACAGAGAGATTTCCGTCGAGAGTACGCGATTTCTCCCAGCGGAGCTATCCCAACTCGTAATGTAATCCTAAGGTGGGTTGAAAACTTCAGGGAAACGGGCAGTGTTACGAAAAAAAGGAGGGGAGGAGATCGAACAGCGCAAACTCCAGAGAACGTTGAGCGCGTGCAGCAAATTTGAACCTCTCACAATCAACTGTTTGTCGAATATTGAAAGTCGATCTACACTTTCATCCGTATAAGTTGGTGATTTGTCAGCAATTATTGCCGGCGGATTATAAGATGTTTTGTGAGAGGATGATGTCTGTGTTAGACAACAACGAAAATGTCGTTCTTTTCACTAGTGATGAGGCACATTTCCACTTGGATGGGTTTGTCAACAAACAAAACTTCAGGTATTGGGGGCCTGAAAATCCAAGAGAGACTCAGGAAAGACCTCTACACAGCCCTCGTGTTACAGTGTGGTGTGCTGTTGGGAAGAGAGCTGTCATCGGACCTTACTTCTTCGAGGAAAATGGAGTGACTGTAACTGTGAACTCTGAGGGTTATCTGGCCATGTTGAACATTTTTTTTCTTCCACAACTCCGACGTAGACGTATCCCATTAAGGCACGTTTGGTTTCAGCAAGATGGAGCAACTTGCCATACGGCAAATGCCACGATGACCTTCCTTCGCCAAAAATTTAACGGTCGACTAATTTCTCGGCGCGGTGACGTTCCCTGGCCCCCCCGGTCCCCGGACCTATCCCCCTGTGATTTTTTTTTTGTGGGGATACCTAAAGGAAAGAGTCTACAAAGATAAGCCGAGGACCCTGAACGATTTGAAGGAGGCTATCACCACGGAAATCAGCCGCATCCCACGAGAAATGCTGGACAGCGTTTCGAGGAGCTTCACCGAAAGACTCGATAAATGCATTCAAGCTAATGGGCATCACATGCTCGACGTCGTCTTCAAAAATTGAACATTACCAGTAAATTCCACTTCTTGTGAACAGATAAAAAAAAAATATATATTCTATCTTGAGAAATAACCGAGTTATGATTTTTTTAAATCCATCCTACTTCGTTGGCGGACCCTGTACAACGAATAAATCTATTGACTTGAACGATAACTTCAGTCATACCTAACCCAGCGTCTCCAATTTTGGCGATTCATTGTTGCAGAGTCTCAAGAACAGCTGATGGACATTTACGAACGTTTGGACGATCTGTCGGCCGGTACAGCGGGCGCCCGGGGTCTCGGCTTCACTAAAGAGATGCAACAAAAAAAAATGCAAAGACTTTTCTGGAGGTTTGCGAATGAGAATCGCCCTCGCTCGAGCGTTGTACGTCAAACCTCATTTGCTCCTTTTGGACGAGCCGACTAATCATTTGGACTTGGACGCCTGCGTGTGGCTTGAAGAAGAATTGAAAACGTAAGTAGGGTCTACGCTTTTATTACGGAAATGGGAAGCAAGAATGTGCTTAATTCAAAAACGTAATTAAAATGATCAAGGCTTGAGGCGTGAAGAGTGAAAAGCGGCAAAACATTTTTGAAAACAACAATTGTACTTGTAAATTGTCTAAAATTTAGGAAAACTTATATTCATTATGGTTTGTGCTGCGCTTGTGGAAGTTGTAGTGGAGAAATAAGAGATTCTAACAAGGGTTACGGGTTAACATGAGGAAAATGGGGGAAACAGTGGGTGTGGCGGGACCCGGACCCATTCCAATCGATTCAGGGTCCAAAATTTAGTGGAAAATGATACCCCACACGCCTGGATCGCCAAAAATCTCGAAAACCCATTTTTCGAAGTACATACACATTTTAACCCCCAGGGAGGAAGAGGAAGAAGAAGAGAAAGGGCGGAGAGGGCAACCGAACAGACAGTTGTGGAAGGGCAGGCGTAGAAAACCGTGTGACCTTGCTCTTCTCCGCAGCACCCGGCTCCGCTATCGCCCAAACATTCGCCGCTCCTTTTGTATTATTTTTACGAGGCATCCCCCACAAGTAAAGACGTTTTTTGGGAATCTAAACCTTCTCATATCGCGTCCCCTGATTCAATTTCGTTCTTGTATTCATTCATCCTTTTTCCACGTTTTGGACAGATTTCTTTCATTTATCCCGAATGAGTTTAATTACTTTGGATCGGATGAATTGGATCGCTTTTAGCAACTGGTTGAATGTCTGATTTTATTGGATCGACGCGTAGGTTTCACGAGTCCAGATTCGACATTCAGGGCCAACACCCAGACTGTCCAATTGTATTCAAATTTAGGAGGGAATTTACATGGGGAGTTTACTTGAGATTATTATTTGTTGAGAGTCAGGATTTTTTCTGTTAATGTTGTGGCAAGACTGTTTTTCGTGGAATTGCGCTAAAACGTCATCGGTAGTCCGAGTGGTTCGGTTCGTTCGATTTTATATTGGTTCGTTGTAATCGTACTCGAGTTAGTTAGTTGTAAGTGCGTTCTGAATTTGTTAATAAAGGTTTTCAATCGTCAATCCGGGTTTCTTCTTCGCTGGGTTCCACAGTTCCCGCTATAAAATAATTTTGTGTTGAAGTAGTTAGACTTCACATAGTGGCATCCCTTGTGGGGAACTGGGAATCAGTTTTCGGTAAATTCTCGCGTTGTTTTATAGTTCCGTACCGCGAAAAATGTCTGCTGAAGACTTGAAGAAGGACTTCGAATTATTGAAGAAAGAAAGAACGCAGCTTCGACGACTTTTTACTATCGCGGCCAACAAGTTCAAGGAAGCTTATGGACGGAAGGTGACTTTCAACGAGCTGAGCCCGTTATTCGCCCAATTTTCTGACAAATCCGCACGGTTGTTAAAGAACGATGAAAGGGTAAGTGCTTTAATCCTTGTTCTGGAAACAGACGAATCCAAAATTAGCAACCAGTTCGACGAGGCGGAAACGTACCGTGATATTCATGCAGAAATTGTGGCCCAATGGGAGCTGATGAAGCAGCTTGATAGAGACGACGTATTATCTAGGGCGTCCTCTGCAGTCGTCAAGAAAACATCGTCATTGAAGCTCCCAAAAATCGTGCCCTACCAGTTTGATGGCCAACTCAAAAACTGGATTTCTTTTTGGTCAGTTTTCAAGCGTATTGACCAAAGCGATGAATACGACGAAAGTGAGAAGTTTCAGTACCTTCTCACGTACACCAAAGAAGGGAGCCCCGCCAGAGAGCTTGTAGAGAGCTTTCCACCACTTGACAAGAACTACGCTAAGGCAGTGGAGCGTCTCAAATCTCGCTTTGGTAGGGACAAACTGCTCGTGGAAATGTATATGAGGGAGCTGCTAGCACTGGTCTTATTACAAGCAAAGGGTGAGAGTACCCACTCTCTCAGAAAACTATTTGACCAGCTAGAAACTCAGATCAAGGCCCTTGAGTCGCTGGGTGTTGCTAGTGAAAAATATACCTACCTTTTGACACCATTGATTGAGTCAGCACTTCCAGACAATGTGCTGAAGGACTGGCAGCGTGAATCAAGGACAAGACAATGTTTCAAGGAGGATAGCAATGATCCCATGACATCCTTTGAGCAGCCCTCCTCCAAGGATAGAAATTCTTCCCTTAAAGAAGATGAACTGCAACAACTACTATCTTTTCTCAGGGATGAGGTTGAAAGGGAAGAATGCCTGTTGCTGAAACGTAGTACCTTTCATCATTCAAACCAAACAGTCGAGTTCAAGGATCTAAAGACAGTAAAGGAAACAGCACACAAAAAGGAACCTTATCAGAAGTCGGTCAAGTCCAACGGTATAGGTCACTCACTCCCAACTGCTACAGGATTGGTCAATGTTAAAGATGGAAAAACCTCCTGCATCTTCTGTCATTCCTTGCATTCATCGGAAGCCTGTGTCAAATGCTACGATTTTTCTGCTGAAGAGGTTAAGCAGAAGCTTGTTGACAATGGCCATTGTTTCCTATGTTTTAGGAAAGGTCACAACAAGGCTAAGTGTCGGGCCATTGTAAAGTGTGTGATTTGTTCCAAGCGACACAATGCAGTTCTGTGTGACAGTCGGCAAGTTAAGGCCACTGAAGAAGCAGGAACTGGCCAAGGTGGGTCATTGCATCACAATCTCTCAAGCACCCACCACTGTCCCATCCTCCTGCAGACTTTAAGGGTCACTTTGCTTGGCAAAAGAGCTGTGGAGGCGAGAGTTCTAATAGACTGTGGGTCACAGAAATCGTACATCACCCATAGAGTGCTCTCTCAACTCAACTATACTCCTACTCGTACAGAAAGCCTTACGCATGCCCTATTTGGAGGCAGCACGAAACCTCAGGTGCACAAGTGCTACAAAGTGCATATGGCAAGTCTCAACAAGGCTTATTCCTGTAACTTTGATGTGTTGGATACAGAGACCATTTGCTTGGCAGTGCCTGCACCAACAAATGGTGATTGGTTGGAAGAGCTAAAGCAGAAAGGTATTAAGATTACTGATGGTGGAGAAGGGCCCATTGACGTGCTAATTGGAGCTGATGTTGCAGGAAAACTGTGGTCGGGGCGACGTGAGGTTTTATCTTGTGGGCTAGTAGCTATTGAAACCCTTCTTGGATGGACCCTGATGGGAAAAATGACCGGGTCAGCTGTAACCACAAGTGAAACTCATATCAGCATGATGTGTGCCGAGGCTGCACCTTGTAACCTGTGGAGACTTGATGTCCTTGGAATTGAAGATCCAGGACAGAAAATCTCTAAGGAGCAGAGCCTACAACTGGTCAAGCAAAATTTTGATGCTACAGTCAAAATCCTGGACAATGGTCGCTACCAAGTTAACTTGCCTTGGTGCAACAACCACCCACCACTTCAGAGGAATTTTGAATTGGCAACACTACGTTTCAATTGGGCAGCTCGAAAATTGAAAACCTCAGGACGAGAAAAAGAGTACCTCGACGTCTTGATGGACTGGCTTGGCAAAGGTATCATTGAAGAGGTCCCAAGGGAAAAATTGAATGAAGGGCACTACCTACCTCATAGAGCAGTATACATAGAAGGTAGTACTACACCGCTTCGCCCTGTTTTTGATGCTTCAGCGAGTGAGAAAGGCCACCAGTCATTGAACCAGTGTTTAAATCCTGGGCCTAACCTAATTGAACAAATCCCGCCGATATTGACGCGTTTTCGGAAAGGAAAATTTGGACTTGTAGCAGACGTGAAACGGGCCTTCCTAAACGTATCGCTGGCTGAATTGGACAGAGATTTCCTAAGTTTTATTTGGATAGATGAACATGGCATGCGAATTTTCCGGCACTGCCGCGTTGTTTTTGGAGTTTGCTGCAGTCCTTTTTTGTTGGGCGCTGTTTTTGACCACCATCTGCGCCGCTGTGAGATCATGATAGAATCTGGTGATTTTAACTGTCCAGTAACTGTCATTGCTGAGCTCCGACAGAGCATGTATGTCGATAATTACGTTGGAAGTCACAATGATCTCACAGAAGTGGACAATTTCATTCAACATTCGCGGGCCACATTTGCCAGAGCATGCTTTGACTTGAGAGGGTGGGAGCGGACAAACTCAGCTCTGCCTGACAGTACTGAAACGTCCGTCCATGGTATCATATGGGATCAAAAGGAAGATACACTCAAGCTAAAAACCCCAACATTCAGCGACATCATTGGCTTGGTCAAGATGCTATTGAAGAAGAACCTTGGTAGAGCTTCCCTGGACTATGCCGAATTATACACGTTGATTTGTGAATGTGAACAGCAAATCAATGCACGCCCGATCACCTACATGTCCGACGCAAACGATGGACCAGTCCCAATTTCACCATCTATGTTCCTTCAAGAAATTCATGAAGCTGGAGTGGCTGACTTTGAACAGATGGATTCAGTAGGATTTGAAAGGCGTCTACGTTACCGTCAGAGGATTAAGGAAGAACTCAGAGCGCGCTTTCGTTCCGAGTACCTCAGCCAGCTTATCTGTGATCGCGATAGTCGCAAGAGTACCAGAGAGCCTGTGGTCGGGGAGCTTGTGCTAATCGGCTCAGACAACAAGAAACGGCTTGAATGGCCACTTGCCATTGTCAGGGAGTTGGTGTTTGGCAAGGATGGTAAATGTCGGGTTGTGAAGCTTCAGACTGGAGACGGAGAACTGCTTAGACCAATACGGCGTGTCTACCCTCTTGAGGTGTTCTCAACCAAGGATGTCCAGTCTGAGAACAGCGCTGATGAAGGAAATGCTCCATCCAAAGAGGTTGGCCGGCCTAGCGACGACTCAACTCCTCATGATCCCAAGACAGACTCCGCTTCAGGAACCAAAGACAGTATGACCGCGGTGTTTGATAAAGATGTTACCACCCGTTGTGGAAGAAAAGTTGTTCTTCCAGTAAAATTTAGGTGATCAATTTGTATTTGTGTTGAAACTCTCTCCCGATAGTTCCAAGGTGGGAGTATGTCCAATTGTATTCAAATTTAGGAGGGAATTTACATGGGGAGTTTACTTGAGATTATTATTTGTTGAGAGTCAGGATTTTTTCTGTTAATGTTGTGGCAAGACTGTTTTTCGTGGAATTGCGCTAAAGCGTCATCGGTAGTCCGAGTGGTTCGGTTCGTTCGATTTTATATTGGTTCGTTGTAATCGTACTCGAGTTAGTTAGTTGTAAGTGCGTTCTGAATTTGTTAATAAAGGTTTTCAATCGTCAATCCGGGTTTCTTCTTCGCTGGGTTCCACAGTTCCCGCTATAAAATAATTTTGTGTTGAAGTAGTTAGACTTCACACAGACCGATTTACTTTCATACACTCACATCCGCACTCCATTTCTAATGTTTGAGCAGAAGTGACGTCATTTACGACGCATATACACTTAATCTGATTTTTATATTATCATAACTGGTTTATTAATCCATCCGCAGTTGATCGGGTGTACTTTTGGATCACCGATTCTGTGATGTACTGATTTCGTGATCATAGATTATGATCAGATTTTGTGATAATGATTCCGCCATCGTTCTTCCCACGTCTTTCATCGCTCCGAGTTCGAGCGACGAAGGGGTTCGGGAAAGGACGGGGAGGACTCCGAGTGGGCAACGGGAGTTCGGCGGAGATCAGGCCCCCGGGGACGAGTGCGCGGCCTCCGCCCCACTACGGGCCCCAAGTGAGAGTTCGAGTTCCCCGGCGGCCCTCCCGTCGCCCCTTCCGAAATTCGTCCGGATTGGCGACCATCAGTCGTCGTCAAGGTCAAATACCAGTTTAACACTACCAGATACCTGATCATTCGAATTCAACTAGGATATATTTTTAGGCTAAATACAGTCCTAACTGAATACCTCGTGTATAGGCAAGCAATTCTACTCTTTTTGGTTTATTATTCATTAAATGATAAAGTTGAAACTGGAGATCGATCTCTCCAATTTGCCCCAAAATTTGACAACTTTCTCAAAATATCTAGATTATTCCTCAACGCAGAGCAAAAGTATGAGAAAAACAGTACGGGGCTCCAATCAATTTAGCGTCCAACATGTGGAAAATGACACTTCACTGTTACATTCCTATGAAATCCCGAGAATCGAGTTCCAAAGAACACATTTTAACCCCTACCCTGCCCAAATTTGGTCCGATCGGCTTGAAAAGTTTTGAGGACCAACTAGAGCCATAAACGGGCCCCTGACCCAAATTTCAGATTTTTAGAAAATTTTCTACTACCAAAGTCGGCGTACGGCGGACGGATATCTGACTTTTGGTTGGTTATTCCTTGAATAATCAACCTATGTTTTCATGATAATAGTCAACCTCTCCGATTCGGCTCAAAATTTTTTTCTGGACGTTTCATGATGTCCTGATCAAAAAAGGTCAATGTCCGTCCGCCGTCCGCCGTCCGCCGTCCATTGTCCACGCCGTTTTTGGTAGTAGAAAATTTTCTAAAAATCTGAAATTTGGGTCAGGGGTCTGTTCCCAGCCGAGATGGGTCCTCGAAACTTTTCAGCCCGATCGGACCAAATTTGGAGGGGGTAGGGGTTTTTTGAAAAATGGATTTTCGAGATTTTGGGCGATTTAGGCGAGTGGGGTGTCATTTTCCACTAAATTTTGGACGCTGAATCCAATAAAATTGGTCCCAGAACAATTGGCACCCACTGGAAGAAGTTATGGGTCAAAATGGGTATGTATCCACCCATTTTGTATGTGTCAGGATTTCTGGTGCCTAGGCGTGTGGGGTATCATATTCCACTAAATTTTGGACCCTGAATCGATTGGAATGGGTCTGAGACCCGCCACACCCACTGTTTCCCCCATTCGAGGAATAACCAACCCGTGTGTAAGAATTTGCAGATTTTTTGATCTAGACGCCTTGAAAAAATTTTGGGCCGAATCGGAAAGATTGACTTTTGCATGAGATCATAGGTTGATTATTCGAGGAATAACCAACCAAAATTACTGCACCAATAAACTGACTGGACCAATAATAATAACCATTAATTTCGTAGGATATTATGCGAGCAGCGGATCATGCCAGTTGTGTTGAACACAAATGCGGGTGTGCATCC
>CM033998.1:44927871-44997385 GCA_019603395.1 Cyrtorhinus lividipennis
TGCGTTGGTGCACGTAAGTGGCGAATTAACTCTGTCTCGTACCCTCGCAACGCGAAAGTCGACTCTTTAAATCTGGCCCAAGCCCTGACGTTTAGTCATTAGAAAGCTGATCAGAGAATTGTATTGTAACCGTAGTATTTAGTATTTGTCTGTCGTAGAAAAGCAAAGGGAGTTAGGGGAGGACATTAGTAAACAACTGTATTTTTCCGTTATTCTAAATCAAACACTCCTGAGCCTTCAGCTACCTCGTAAATTCATTGGCCTTCAGCCCTTCACATTCTACCTACTCACTAATTAGATTAAGTCATAGTCAGTATCCTTCTCGGCCGAGACATTCCATATTTCATATTTCTGACAATTGCGTTATTATAAACCAATATTGAACTCTTGCCTTTCACTCGAAACCCCATTCCTCAGAGCTTAGTCAATTCAGGTGTACTTGGAGTCTATGACCGACCGTCTCCGACATTCCGAACGGTAAGTGAAAGTCTTTAGTCTCCCACTAATTTATTCGCCTAGGTCTATTTCTGGATCCCTAGCCCGTTAGGTGAAACGGCGGGTTACATCTTTTGGTGGCAAGCGGTGGGATATTTCAGAAATCTCGATTTCTGTCGTATCCACAACAAGTGATCTTGACCAGGCGAATATTGGTGAGAAAAAGCTCTGAAGGAATTGGGTCGCGTTTTATAATCTCGAAATTTAAATTGTGCTAGTTATAGATTCTGAAATTTAAAATTGTAAGAAACAAACAAATCGGCCCGAGTGTGAGGAAGCGAGTGAGGAGTCAATTAACTTCAAATCCGTATCATTTTTCTTTCTTTCCATAAATCAAAATTTAACTACTACTGGCTCATTTATCTAGTAGCATCACTCTCGTGTAGCCTCTGTTCCGAGACTGTCCCGGGTCTGTGCCGGGACTGTTCCGAGGCCCTCTGTTCCGAGACTGTCCCGGGTCTGTGCCGGGACTGTTCCGAGGCCCTCTGTTCCGAGACTGTCCCGGGTCTGTGCCGGGACTGTTCCGAGGCCCTCTGTTCCGAGACTGTCCCGGGTCTGTGCCGGGACTGTTCCGAGGCCCTCTGTTCCGAGACTGTCCCGGGTCTGTGCCGGGACTGTTCCGAGGCCATCTGTTCCGAGACTGTCCCGGGTCTGTGCCGGGACTGTTCCGACGAGCCTTCAGCTCCAATTGACATCCCGATTCCAGACCCGTCATAGCTCTTACCAACTGGGAAGTCCTTTCTCGATTCGTGGGGAAATTATCGGTCCTTGGTGCGCAAGAAAGTGATCTATCAGTTCTGTAATTCTTTTTTTATTAGTTCTTTTGTGCAACAAGTGAGTTCGCGACCATGCAACGAAAACAGCAGCCCATCAGTCGAGGGCGAAGCCATGATGAACGCCGTGACGGAAGCGATGAACAAACTGGGCCGCCTTCTTCCGCGAGCCTGCGGCCTCTGCATTCCGCGGTCGTTGTTTATGGAAGTCGACCCATGGAACCCTGATGAGCCGGATGCTATCACGGCATCCGTGTTCTTCCAGGAAGTGGAGCAAGCAACCCAAGAGCTTGACGAACACAAGAGACTGCGATTCCTTCGCACCCGCCTAAAAGGTGGAGCCAAGCGATTCCTCCAGGATGGTCTTGGCGAAAACCCCATACACGACCGTGAAGAAGGCCATACTGGCATGGTATGGCGAGGAAAGTCCCGAGAAGGCGACCATACGACTCTGGACAGCCCAGAGAGACCCCGACGAGTCCATCCGACGGTTTGCAGAACGACTTCTGGCCACGGCACGATCGGCTGTCCGAACTGAACCCAACCTGAACGAGGCCCAACGTCGGGAGTGGACAAGACGAAAGGCACTCAGCGCTTTTGTCCGCGGGCAACCGAAAGAACTCCATCTCTACTTGCAGGGTAACCCTCCGGACCACCTTGGAGGATGCAGTGGAGCGGGCTGAGGGATGGGAGGACGTAATGAGAGCGAAGCAGGACTACGATGCTCGATGGGACATAGCCGCTGTCAGCGGATCAAGACCTTCGGAGCCCAAGAAATGCTACTCTGCGGAGAACCAGGGCATTTTGCAGCAAACTGCCTGCAAAAACCCAGAAGCCCGCTCCGTTACCCAAACAAACCGGCCACGTTCGGCGATCACCAGTTGATACCGGTGCCGACGAAGTTACCACCGACCGTCCCAGTGCTGCCCTGTATGTACTGTGGTGATATGTCCCACTTTCCAGTGAGTTGCCCCCACGGACTCTACGCGGCCTTGTTCTGCAATTTCTGTGGATCCCGTGACCATCTGGAGGCTGATTGCCTGAAGAAGAAGAAGACCCTGCCCATCTCGAATCCGCGAATGCACCAGGTCAGAAACATCAGCACGACCCATGAAACCCAAGCCAATCTCAGCGACAAATAAGGAGGACGAGCCAACCATTGAAGTCCACGGAGACGAGCTGGTGGCCTACCAGACCGCTGTGAATTGTGTCATGAGGCCCATGATACTGATCACCGCCGGCTTGGGGAAGGAAACCCGGCGAATGGTCGTGGATACTGGCGCTGCAGTGTCTGTCCTATCAAGACCTGTGCCTGGCATTGACATCCGCCCAACAACGTGGAGCTATGGGGTGCCGACGGACAACCACTGCCCGTGCTGGGGATCCAGGAGGTACGTACCACCATCGGTCTGGTTACGATTACGCACGCATTCTATGTCTTCCGACGACCTGACTCCGGCTTGGATCTGATCGGACTGGACCTCCTGAGGAAATTACCCCTTGGCATACGCCCGGATATCGGCGTAGTGGAGATGAAGGAACCCACCACTGGGAAGATGATCTCCATCGGCGTGGTCGCCACTGACCCGGACCTCCTCAGGCACATCCGTCAACTGAAGGGCGACGGGATGGCGCGAAAAGCCCAGAAAACCGCTCAAGCCACGAAACCCGACACACCGACAACAACTACCAGGGCGGGGCCAACAGTCGCTTCAACATCTGCCAAAGCCTCTGAACCTAGCGTCGACAACAACCACCAAGGCCGACTGACCACCGAACCAACACTACCAGAAAGCAGCCGGTGGTACACCCTCCGATGTCCGATGTAGCAGAGTTCCAATTGAGATCCGGGACAATCCCCCTTCAACCTCTGAATTGAAGCACCAGGTGCATCAGCATCTGACTCATCTGGCAGGACCCGAACTACCAAGTTGGTCAAGACGGCCTGAGCCGTGTTCCTGTTGGCGCCATCATATTAAGTTTGCCAAAGGAACTTCTGATGGCAGCCCAATCCTTGGACCCCTGGATCTCCACCCTGACTGCTGACCCAGAGAAGCATCGACTAAAGAAGGAGGAAGAAGTCTGGAGGAAGGAGGTCGATGTGGATGGCCAGCGGATCACGGTGCCACTGATCCCATCCACCATGCGGCGCTGGTTCCTGACCAATTGTCATCAACATCAGTGGGCCGGGCACCCTGGCATAGAAACAACCACCCGTGTCGCAAGGCGGTACGGGTACTGGAAGAAGATGGTACGTGACGTCCGAGAGTTCGTCCAGAAATGCCAGGAGTGCCAGGAGAGGAACACTCCCCCAAATTTGACACCACCAATCCAGAAACCCGATGTCAATTACGAGGTCCAGGATGTCCTAGGGGAAGACCACGCGTTACCACCTCAGCAGGCTCAAGCCAGCGTTTATCAACAGCGTGCCAGACGACGCCGTCACCCCCGACGTAGCAGGAGGAGCCGCGCCCACCCGAGAGGCCCTGCCCCTCCACCTAGCGAAGATAGCTGGAGGGACGTGGTTGTTGGACCCCCTTGAATGGCCGGAACCAGTACGGACCGAAGAAAATCCTGAACCTGGGAGCCCAGGGCCCTGGAAGATCCTCCATGCCGAATCCCGATTCCGATTAGGACGGCGTCCAGTCCATACGGGCTAAGACCAAGGCGCAAAACGATCGACTACGCGCAGCTTCCACGCGGGGAAGATGTCAACACCTAGAACGGGATGAAGCGATTGAAAAAAAAAAAAAAAAAAAAAAAAAAAAAAAAAAAAAAAAAAAAAAAAAAAAAAAAAAATATTTCAAGTTTTGTGGTATACCTCGTAATTATGTGAAATAGAATAGGGAATGTCTTACCTGTAGAATAAAATGCACAACACCAGTACTTACCTTGTTTACTAATGACCGTACCTCATGAGTCGGGGACAGGACTCCCTTGCCCCTCCCCCCCCCCCCTTTTGTTTTCCTTTTTTCCTCGTAATGGCAGCAAAATCGAGGGTGTGAAATGTGTGAGTTGGAGTGTGAGAGTAGACTAAAGAAAGGCCGGTTGGATGTTTCACAGCATAGTAGGGAAGTAGAAGATAAGACCAGCGGAAGACACAATCTCGCCCATCCAACAGACCACCTTGGAACATCCGCTCCAGCGTACCTTCGACGAATGGGAGCGTCCTGTGCTGCATCTGCCACAAAACGACAACACCCGCCGACAACCTACCGCTGCGATGGCTGTAAAGTGATGTGGAATCGGCTGGTGAGAAAGTGCCGGAACCTACGACCCACGGATCCCGCCTACCCGAAGCCCTGCTCCATCGCCGAACACGAGAAAGGACCGCCCACCAACCTGTGCCGCTTGCAGACGCTGGCGGTACGAGCAAGCGTGGATAGCAGCCAAACGACCTGACGCAAGGCCCATCGCACCAGTCACCCCCCACCGGAAGGAAAATTGCCGAGGTAGACCTCGGCCTCCGAAGATCGGAGGGGTGTAACGGGCGGCAGATTTCAAGCGCCCCGTCAAGAAACTTCGGCGGCGGGGGACTGGAACGACCCCCCTCTCCCCCTCCAAACGCCTAACCCAGCTGGGCGGAAGGCGTGCCTCTGGATTGGGTAGGCGATGGGCGGCGCAAGACACCCAGGGAGGAGTAGAAGGGGAAGGCGACGTGACGAGCGGACTGGAGAGAACGAGCAATCAGTCGTATCCGAACTCACGAGAAGGAAGGTTGAAATCTCTGTTCGCGGAACGGAGTGAAGTGAACCGGGACATCGAAGTAAAGTGAACCGGGACATCGAAGTGACCGGAACCGAAGCGAAGTGAACCGGGACATCGAAGCGAAGTGAACCGGAACATCCAAGTGAACCGGGACATCGAAGTGAACCGGACATCGAAGTGAACCGGAACATCGAAGCGAAGTGAACCGGGACATCCAAGTGAACCGGACATCGAAGTGAACCGGACATCGAAGTGAACCGGAACATCGAAGCGAAGTGAACCGGGACATCCAAGTGAACCGGGACATCGAAGTGAACCGGAACATCGAAGCGAAGTGAACCGGGACATCGAAGCGAAGTGATGAAGTGAAAGTGACCTGAAGGAACGATCGTATCGTGGTTCCTTCAGGGTGAGAACTCGGGAATGGGGAGATCAGCCAATTCCTATCCCGTAACAGTGGACCCCTATTCGAACTGAAAATCCCCCGTCGGACCCGAGTGTTGATCCGTTCGCGCCCGACCGACGGCCAATAGTCCTGGGATCTCCCGCACCGCCAGTCGTCGGATCTCCGTCGGAAAGAGCTCGCCTCCTCCGACCTGGACGGCGTTCCCCTGACCGAAGCCGAGCAGCGAAGAGCAAATCACCCTGTTGTCTCCATCCGAAGGCGTTGGTGCACGTAAGTGGCGAATTAACTCTGTCTCGTACCCTAGCAACGCGAAAGTCGACTCTTAAATCTGGCCCAAGCCCTGACGTGTAGTCATTAGAAAGCTGATCAGGAGAATTGTATACCTGTAACCGAGTATTTAGTATTTTGTCTTTGTAGAAAAGCAAGGGAGTTAGGGGAGAAACATTAGTAAAACAACTGTATTTTTTTCGTTATTCTAAATCAAACACTACCTGAGCCTTCAGCTACCTCGTAAATTCATTGGCCTTCAGCCCTTCACATTCTACCTACTCACTAATTAGATTAAGTCATAGTCAGTATCCTTCTCGGCCGAGACATTCCTTATTTCATATTCGAACATTGCGTTATTACAAACCATATTGAACTCTTGCCTTTCACTTACGAAACCCCATTCCTCAGAGCTTAGTCAATTCAGCGTTACTTGGAGTCTATGACCGACCGTCTCCGACTCCGAACGGTACAGTGAAAGTCTTTAGTCTCCCACTAATTTATTCGCCTAGGTCTATTTCTGGATCCCTAGCCCGTTAGGTGAAACGGCGGGTTACAATATCCCTTCCACCTTCCACTCATAAATTTGAATTCATAACATTTCAAGTCGATTCAACGTTAATGTACACACAAGTTTACGTAAGACAAACTTCAATTAGCTCAGCTAACATACCAAAGTCTGGACGTTCGGCTAACCGATTTATCAAGCAACTTTTTCCAGTTATGGTAGGTACACATACTATTTCACAATAATGTATCTTTCGTTGAACAAAGAAAGAGTAGATTGAGTTAGAACAGGCGTCGTACTTTGTGAAGAAATCTTTGTGATTGATCTATATTACTCTTCTAATTCACCGAAATAACAGCTGCCTAAATAAATTCAGTTTCAACTCCTACTAGATAGGCTCGTAACAACATTATTTTAAGTTGAAATTCGAATGACCGTTAATTAAAGATAAATAAAAAGACTTCTGGGATATTTATCAAACTAAACTAAATTCCAGCCCGATTTCCCACCCCGTAAAGGTCACTCTTCTTTCCAAAGGCAGGAATAGGTTTTTTTAAATACAGTTTCATATGATTGGTGGATAGTAAGAATAATAATCCATCAAAACATGCTTATACAGTAGGTACGGTAGGTGAAAGGTTATGACGTTATTTTGAACGTTGAATCCAACGGGGCCAACCGTGGGTCAGTGTAGGCGTAGTTCTGCTAGTGTTTGGTGATTTATTTTCAGCAGAAATCCTCAAAACTATGGCTCATTTTGTGGCTTACAGTATTATTACGCTATAATCGAATAAGATAGTAGGTATGATAGCATAGGATCTAGAGAGTTGTGAGTTTCATTTTTGCGTTAAACATAACGCTAAACAAATTATTATTATTATTTTCTGAGACCAAAATTTGTTTTTTATTTTGAGCGATTCAAGAGAAAAACAACTCAATTTTAACATTTGTTCTAGAAACTCGTAGCGCTTTCTCCGGCTTTGTACGTTTTTGTATTTATTAAAGGGAATTCAGACAAAACCCCCGGCAATTCTAATCGGTCAACGATGATTTTTTTCATTTAGAGAGGGAAAGAGAATCATATGCCAAAGGTCACGAGGAATCGGGTACCATAAGCAAATTGTGCGTTTGTGACCCCAAGCCGCGGGGGCGGTGACAAGGGACAGGCTTGCCTGTGTCAGCCCGTGTCATTTAGACATCATTTACAGGCGTCATCTCTCAAACCACTACCAGTCATTTGCAGAAGCGGATAAAGAGAGGACGGCACATGGAGGGACAATAATACGTGTCAAATCTCACAATTCCCTCCTCCACTCTTCCTCCTCGCCTCACACCTGAAAGCCACCGGTTCAACATTGTTCCCATACCTGCGGACCACTTCATCTCTAATTAGTCCTTCCTCCCTATCCACTGTTTTGATTGGCTCGTCCCATTCTCACCCTTTTCGGTGCGGAGCTTGAAAGAATCAGTGAGCTGACGGGAATTTTGAGCTCCATAGAAATTGCTGGCTTTCCGATTTGACCTTCATCCCCTATGGCAAACACGATCTCCTAGCAAAATGGACTAGTCCCAATTTTCCTCAGTGAATCCAACTGGTGGTACACTCTGAATAAGTACAATTGAGTTTAAAAGAACTGAAGATTATTTTGCAATGATTTAATACTCTAGGTACCTAGATATTACTCGGACAAAAGTGTCTTCGGGGTTTCCAGAGTAAGTACCTAGCAATTTTTCTAAAAAATTGACACTTTTTCTAAAAAAAAAAAAAAAAAAATTTTAATATCCCCTTTTTTAATATGTCTGGCGAGCGGCAATCGGTTATTGGAATTCACCTAAAGCGATTCAGCGTCCAAACTTTATCGGAACTCAAAATGCATGGGTCCCCAAATGTCTTAAGAACTTATAATACTCATTCTATAATACTCATTTCCTCCCAAGCTCGTCCTCCGTTCAGGGCGATAGTTCGATCCCTTCTTTATGTGGGGATTTCTTCTTAACGCCCTTCACCAAAGCCTTACACCGGAATTAGTTGTTTATGTTTGTCGATATTAGGGGACAGTCAAGAACATTGAATATCCATCACATGTCTACTGTATCCTATCCAGGTCTTGTAATTCTTATCAAGAAGTAAATTATAATCCGCACAGTAATTCACGCTAATAAAACACCGAATTAATGAGAAAATGCATTGAACAGGGACATCAGTTTAACCGAGGGATTAACTAAAATTGAATTAAATTTTGGCAGGAATTGCTGCATCGGGAGATAAAAGTAGGCCAAGTAGGTGCAATTGGAAGCTGGAGCAGCTAAAAGTAGTATAATAATCAAATCTTGATTATTTTATTTCATTTATTTTTTTTACCGAAGGACCAAATTTTCAGAAAAATTTGAACGGGAATAATTTTTTTAACTCATCAAATTTGAAATAAATGCAATTAAAAAAGTGTGGGTTTAGTCCAATAGGATAGGTAGAGCAATAAAGGCTGCCGTTTTTCAATAGGAAAGGTGTGGTTACTGGTCTTCCGCTCAAGTGAAATATTCTCTATATAGTGACATTTAAAATCCTAATAGCACGTTGAGGATAGTGAAAAAACCGAGGAAGAGGCTTTTGTCGAACTGGGTGCCACTTGTTCGCCCCACTGCACCTAAACGAATCATTGGCCTCACTTAGCAGGCAGCTTCTCGTCGTTCCTCCGACCTCACTCGGTTCCGCCTCTTACCTCTTGAAATCCTGACCTATCTTTTTCATTTTTTGTCGAATACGAACGAGTTGAATGTAGGGAGATTCACATTTTGATATTGCATATAGCCATCTAGACGGGGGTGGGAGCGGATCAAAAGGGGGACATGGGGCATACAAGTACCTGGTATGTATTTGAGAGGGTTGCAATAGATGGGTTTGATGCTACTTTTCATGTTTCAAAACTCAAGATGCTAGGAAGAAAGCTATTCCTTTACGTATTACTGAGTTGGGAAGCTGTGTTTCCGATCTGATCGATTAGACTTTTTTATGACAGAAACAGTCTATATTCATGATTTCCTCACTTAGCGGAAGTGGTCATAACGTCCATGAGCTAACTAGTCAAAGCTGATCAATGGTCTGGCCTAACAGCTCCTGCGTGCCAACGGATCTGGATTATCTTCTCAGAACCTTCATCTTCATCAATTTTTAGTAGGTAAATAATTCCACTTATTCGTTACAGCTTCGTCAGTACGTCTGTCCCTTTCTATTTATCCGGTGATACATTACTTGGACAGTGTCCTCGAAGTTAGCACGAATCTAGATTCCCTCCTCAAAGATATAACGTATAAAATATGGATTGGTTTTTCTGATCTATGTGAAACTGATTAAGGAGCATTGAACGAACACATTTAGGAAACTATTCTGTTGACAATGTAATTTTGTAGGTTCTAGAAAGTTCACAACTGCTATTCTCAGACGCACCGTTGAGAAGTTGTAAGGCGTAACTCTAAAAAAGTCTAATATTCACTCATCCGTGACTCACTCATCACTTCATTCGTTTTCAAAATAACGACCCAAGCTATTATAATCACGGCGATTACTTCGATGTTGGAATTTTGGTCTCCAAAATGTTCGAGGGTCCTTAAGCATCGAAATTGCATCAAACTTGGCAATAAGCTTTCAAATCTGCAGGACATGAACTGTCACAACAATCTAACACTCCAAAACACCGCTCACTTTATAAAATGTTAACGGTATGTCTTGTGGATTCAGAAAATGGAGTAATGGCATGTGAATGTGATTAATCTCGACATCCGACATCATAAAAACATGGTCAACCTACAGATCGGGTTTTCTGATTTAGAAGAAAAATAATTATTATGATGGGAACAAGTAATATGATTCCCCTGCTTGTTTGCAAGTCGGATTTTCTTCCTAAGGTGCTTCTGAGGTGCCTTCTTGATGACCGACGGACCTCCAAAAGATGGCTTCCAGACGTTTCCCTTTGCAGTAAACTTCCTCCAAGCCACAATCTCCTCCAACTTCCTCCACTAAGCAAACTTGTAGGCATACCAACCTATCAACAATCTTACTCTAAACCTCTCACAGAACAACGTGGATGTTTGTCTTAATTAGTTACCTACCGTCTCATGATTCCCTCGGGAGAAACTAGGAACAACTTAGGGACACTTGTTGCTTCTTGCTCGGGCTTCCGCACTTCGTTTCAACTTCCGGCTGAAGCCCCCCCCCCCTCCCTATCACCACAAAAACCTGCTGCTATATTATTAGTTACCTCGTGATTGAAGCTTGTTCATTGACGTGGACCTAATAATGAAGAGACATTTCTGTATAACTGAATGTGGTTTCAAAAGTGAAGAGCAGTTTTAAATGAACGAGCAGATTGCTGACAACATAAATCCAGGCATTACACAAAATCCTCCTAGAATAACGGAAGCGTTCATTTCCATCGCCTATCACGATGTACGTTGAATTTTTATTATTGTAAATCGCAACACAACAGCGACAAGAGGTTGTTTTGGCCGATAGGTGGAGGACCTCCCAACATTTTAATCAATTGAAGGTTTTATAGTTTCTAAAAATTGTATTAGAAAATTCATAGCATACTTCCAAGATTCTCAAATTCCTAAAGTCTCAGGGATTCTAAAGACTCTCGCCGGTTTAAGGCTCCGTGTAGATCGTCCATCGGAAAGGGGTCAAAAACGGACCACTCCTTTTACCAGGCTTTTGCGAAATCGACGTCTTTCGTCATAGCTTAATATTCAAAACTCCCGTCCCGTTAGAAGAGTTAATTATTTAAATAATTGAAGTAAATTTGTATGCTAAAATTGTATTGGATAATTTAAATTTTGAAAACCGGAAAATCATCATGAACGCAAGCCACTTTGGACGAAACTAGAACTTTTGTTGGACTAGTACAGGGTTACAACGACTGGTTATTACCAGTCGTTGTATTCTCCGAGTTGTCTATTTAGTGCTAATCGTTTTGTTATACATCGGCAAAGAAAAAACATTGCAACTTATACAAAAATACATTATTATTCCAGGGGAACCCAGAGGGTTTAGAGTCGTATGGTCCGAAACGCATCTCAATCGATTGAGTGATCACAATTTAGCGAGAAAGTGTACCTCACATGCCTAGGTCTACAAAAATATCGAAAAACCATTTCGAAGACCAACAATGCCCATACACGTCACTGACTGAAACTTTGGATGTTTAGATTTACAAAAATCTGACTGCCAAGAACGACGTGTATGAGGGGGGGGGAGCATTTGGCATTTGATTGTAGACATATTGAGACAAAAGAGGCCGAATTTTTGGAAAATCGGTGAGATCGACCTCAGCCACAAATAAAACGACATTATTAATTCAGGAAATGAAAAGCTAATCATTTCTTATCTCCGAAGGAAGGAGGAGAAGTGAGCTCCATGAGCTAACTTACTGACGCAGTATTATTGTATATATGCTAATTAATGCGCAAGTTGCAAGGCGATGTGTTCACAAAAGACTGAGTTTCTTCCTTCCTACAACACTTCCATTTGGAGATTATTCAGAAACTTACTACAGCTATATACGGCGGCGAACCCTTCGATAAGAACTAAGCTCCCTAGAATTACGGCCTAAAAACGGAAATTCTATCTATTCTATTTGTTTGCGAATGAAGTTATTCATAACTCTCGTCATGCTCATTCTGTTCAAACCCCTTGAGTTGAATACGGAAGGGTGGAAATGTGTGAAGTGTGTAAAGAAATTTACTATAACATGTGACAATACAACAAACATCAAAGTATACGAGAGTAATTTAAGCCGATTTTTGACTTCATTGATCCGTTAGAGTATTGATCCGTGATTGATTTTTGTAAACACACCCACAAAGTCTACACAATACTTCATTCGCTTCCCTAACAAATAGGTCAACACCTCCCTAAAATTTCTGTAAATTGACTAAACTCTTACTACTGTAACTACTGCACACTCAAAAAATCAAGTAGGAGTTGTCAGCCATTCAATCTAATCGCACAAATGGTTGCGACTTCTAACACAACCAGACGATAATCGCTCTACCTCAATAGTTGTTGATTATAAGGACAATAGAATATAGATAGGCAGAAAGATTTATCTATTTTGGCAGAGCTTATACGAACCCAAGTATCTGACGAATAGTCAGATGAGGATCAAAAACAAATGACTGGTAACCGAGCTGGTTTTTAAATATGCAACAATTTCTGTTGTCTCACATTTAAAATATAAAAAAGAATTTAATTAAAATGCGCAAATCGGGAAAATATATATATTATTTTTAAATAACTTACAAGTATTTCAGTTATCCGAGCAAAACGAGTTTCGTTAGATTATATGCGGCTCTAGGTCGATCCGGTAAAAGTCGAGGACAACTACTATCAAAGATTTCCAATTTGGAACGAGGTTGGGTACCCATGAAGGATGTATGAAGCGTAGAACGCATAAAAAAGGAAATAAATTAGATTCAGAAAATGATAACTATTTTGAATCTTGCTTTCCAATCTAAGCAAAATAATTTCCATAACCTGCTCTGTTGAGAAACCCGATGTAATCACGAAGCTGTTCATTCGCGGTAATGAACTATAAGTGTGAAGACAAATACAGATTTTTTCTCAATTCTCAGTTAATGGGTAGATACAATATTTGCTGCGGTGGAATTATTCAATTATCTCATTAGTAGACGTACATAATGCTTCAATTAATTCACCTGGTAAGCGTCAGGGGAGTAGATCGTTCGGAAGTCTGCTCATGAGAACTTGTATTCTGTATAATCTTTGAGGGCTCACTGCTAGGCGAATTATTTGTAAATAATCATCAACGTCGGAGGATTGAGGTGAGGGTAGGTATAGACCTAACTGTGATAGAAATGTGAGCTCAATAATTGTCACAATAATATGCAAGTACCTGACGGCGGTTAGAGTAGGTAACATGGCATTTGAAGTTGGGGACTTACGACCTATACTATTTTTAGAACATGATAAATTTTATTTTACTGTATTTATTTCTAGTGTGTGCTTTTGTGTGAGCTTCATATCGAATCAAATACCTATTACGAATCAAAAACCTCAGCCTGAGAAATGTAGGTGGGTTAATTTGGCTTGAAGATTAATTTATAAATTCACTCTAAAGTCACCCAGGTGCTTCAAGTACATGCACTAAATTTCGCCTGTATTCGCCGAAAATAGGTATTCATCCCAACTCAATTTCATTATTCAAGTTTTATGCCGTCAATATTGGCTTCGAACGCACGAAAAAATCATGGTTATACCGCGTTATGAAAGAAGTGGCATGCGCAACATCATTTGATACTGGTCGTGGGGGATGCCAAAAAATGAAGCGCTACTCCTCGATTTTGATCATCTGTGTATAAGGTAGACGTACGTTTTAATTTTCTACGAGTCTACTCAACTATTCTGTTTGTAAGGAGGGGGTTGGAACATGTTTTACCTGCTGACTGGGCGGCTCATTGCGGAGGGAGGTTGGTGTTCCGAGTGTGGCAGCAGAAGATGTGAGCGAAGAGCCAGCCCGAACTCGCGCATGACAGCTCGGTCGCACCCGCGTGCTTAGGCGGTCCAGCGAATCGTGCAAGAAGAGGAAACTCTCGTCAGCTATCACTCTTGCAGGAGTCGAACAACTTCACTCCACTCGGCTCAACTTGTTCAAACGAAATTGTTTACTGAAATGGTAATGTAATGATGTACAAAAGTGGCGCCAATTTATATGACTGGCTCAATCAGGCACCTGATTGGCTAAGTGATGAAGGTACCTAAAACTCAAAATCGTACGCTAGTTAAATGGTGAGCCATCTCCAATTAGTGAAAGGATGAATCAGTCGCATCTCTCAAAATACGATGAGTACATTGAGGAAGAAGATTCCATTGAGTGATTGACACGTTTTACCTCAATTCAATTCAATTGATTCATCCTCGTATTAGGTAACTTAAACCTATACATACAGCAGGAGTTCAGCCATGTTAGAAATGTCTAGTAAATATATACCTATTCAGGAGAAAAAACTAGGTCACAAAAGTTAATTTATAATTCGTTTATATGATAAATTATTTTGTCGATAACATTGATCTCTCTGAAGAATCTATATTTATTTATATATCAGTAACAACGAAACTAAAACTTGTAATAACATATCAAATAATATAATATAAAGAGTAGAGGTAATATAGCTCGTAACCCTTCACATTCCAGTTTCAGCTTTCACATTTTGGTTGATTATTCCATGAATAATCCAAGTATGTAATCATGCCAGAGGTCAACTCGCCGATTGGAGCCAAAATTCGATAGTAAACGTTTCAAACCGAAATGTCTGCCGTCCACACCGTTTTCGGTATCTAGTAGAAAATTTTCAAAAAACCTGAAATTTTGGTCAGGGATCTCTTTTTGGCTCTAGTTCGTGCTCGACACTTTTTAAATCGAGTCCTCGAAAATATGGGTACAAAAAATGTGTTTTTTGAAACTCGATTTTCGTGACTTTTTGAAAAATAACCATGTGGGGTAGCATTTTCCACTAAATTTTTTACGCTGAGTCCATTCAGATGGGTACCGGACCGATTAGGTGCCAACAGGAGGTGAGTATGGGTCAAAATTCGTACCTACCCACCTACGAGTATTTCAAAAAAGGGTTTTGGGTATTTGGATATCTCCATTTCTTGGGTTCTTGAGGGCATCTATCGGTAACAACATTTTTTCTGTCAACTCTAGTTACGAACCAGATATATTACCCAAGTGTGGGTCATGAAGTTTTTACAGACACGTTTTATTTATCCTCCTAGAAGAATTAGGCGGATAAATGAGGTAGCTTCTACCCATTACTCTCAGAAACAACATTTCATTTCATCACAATTCATTCTCAATGCATAAAACATGAAGTAAAACTTGGGACTTTTCACCAGTTTTATAATTGAAAAAATAATAAGAAAACTCGTATGTATTAACTCAGTCAACACCGCAAAGGTGATTTTGAAAAATCATTCGATATTGTTACCATTGAAATGTTCATGGTATTGCCGGCCCCCCTGGAGGTACCACTCCTAACACCAAGAAAACATTATACTTTCAAGATGAAAGATTCCATCACACACCATAACCGACACGAAATGGAATAACACAAAGAAAAAACCATTTTAGAGAGAGCACATACCTCACGTCCTCCCTCTTCGTATACCGGCCAAATTATTTGTTCACTAGTTAGAGAAAAATCATTTTCATCCATTTTAACTAGTAACACAATAGCAAGCCATTTTGCTACTTTTGTGTTACAATTACTCATTATTCTAAACTTTTTCTGTAAAATACATTAATATTACAACAACAGAAAGTGATTTCAGCAAAAATGGAGTATTACTTAATTTTTCGTTTCCAAATAAATTAGCAATTTTAATTAAAAATGTCAAATAGTTGTTGCCTTAATGCATTTATGCAATGGCTTACACTCATATTTACTACACAAACAATACAAAATACTATCCAAATTTTCATTTTTACATTTTCAAATTGATTACCTTCAAAACTCGAATTATCTTTTATAACACTAAAGACGCCGGATTTCTGAGGCTCGTAACGGACCGATCGCCGAAATCCGATAAAGAGTTGTAGGCAATGTATATTTTGAAAAAAAAAATTAAGGTTTTTGTCGATTGGCTACGCAGAATTGGCTTGCATTCGAAAAGCGCGCCACCTTCGTCCACCAGCGCTCTCTCTGTCGCATTGTGATTGGCCGACTTCTCGACCAATAGGAGCCAAACAAGTCTATCAAACATCAGCTGTTGTGGAAAATAAGTAAACTGTTCCCTGACGTAACCAAAACTACAATCTGTCGGAATCTGTCATACTTGGGAGTGAATTATTGTCAATTTATCACTTATTTGCAGTTTTTTAAGCGAGTGAAAGGAAACCGAGTCTCCGGCGACTTGTCAGTCATCATATCAAAGAGGTAATTAATATTTGTGCGGTTAGTTGAGATGGCCGTTGTGGCGGGTGAAAAAATTCCTTAGGCGTTACCGAAATCTTCACAAATATCATTCAAGATTCGATTTCTCCTCGCCATTCTCACCTTATCATACTGCATTGTCCTTTCCTCTACTTCAAACTTAGTTTTACAATTGATTTCAGGTTTTTGTGCTCCCTCAGATGAAAGTTACGAGATAGGGATGACCTAGGAACCTACTTTGCTCAAAATCCTACTGTTTATTTTTCGAATTTTTTTAGTTCCTGCGGCGTAAATAACTCCAATAAATAACTATGTCAGACGAAATGGATTTGTGCGGAGTCTTGTGGAATCATGAGATGAACATGAGGAGATTGTTGTCTTTGGTAAGTTGCCTACTTCCATTGGTTGAGTGAAATTAGAGCGGCTGAGTTGAATTACTCATTAATTTTCTCTTGTGGCAGCTTCGACAATCGCAAACTACTTGCTCGGACACGGAATGTTACGCTCCTCGTAAGTAATCCTATAATGTTTTTTACTATTTTAATGTGTTTTCTTAGTGAGCTTCAGATTTCATTGACCCGCGGTCACGGGCGAGATTTCCCGTGACCTCGATTGCGTTGGAGTTCCGCTTGATTAGCTCGAGGATTTTCACAGATGGCTCAATTCGACATTTTGCGTGCAGCCGATTTTAAGAATTCAATGTTATTTATTCATGCAAATGCGCCTTTTTGTAATATTAGTTTTCACAGAACGTTGCTCTGTTTTGTTGGTTACTTCGTGTACTGTCTGTCAACGTTCAAGGACGTTGTTGCCAGGAGCTCCCTGAAACAGACACGTTGCATCCTCCCCCAACCAAACCTCTTCCATTTCATGTCAATGAATAATCGACGAGACATGATTTCCCATAGTAGTTTAGCCTGATTTCAATATTAATTTTATAGCACTTTACAGTCTAGAGAACGTATTTATGAATTATATTGCGCTTACTAAAATATTTGAAGAGAGCTAATTTCGTTTTACTCTTGATCGGCGTGACTAATTGGGGATCCAACGGTGTTATTATTTCAAGCCTAGAAAAACTGTAGGTTTGAGGTATTTAAGCCAACGAACTGATTAACTTGACCAATGCTCACCTAAAAGTGTGTTGATTCCCAACCCGAAACCATAGTCGATATGATCTCCAGAACGGCCACAGGTCTTTCAAGGTGTCGCCGTTGCCTGGATATTCCTCAATTCGCTATTATCAACTCCTCATTTTAGTTCTTTATTCGTTACAGTTCAATCAAACACTGGGAACGACGGATTCATGATGATGACTTTGTGCTGGATGGCTGTTGCTTTCTTTCTCTACTTGATGCGCCCAGCTTCGATTCGCAACCGCGAGCATGATTTGAAACCATCTCGTGATAACGGTGGAAACGTTAGTAACGATTTGTCATCATTGTTAGGATTTTCTGAGCGGTGGAAAAGTATTTTACATTTTAGTTTATTATTTGATTCGTAGAGGAAAGAGCCCTCCCAAAACTTCCTCTTATGAGTGGTTCAGGGAATGTGGTCTGCTGAATGTACAGTCTGGTCGTTCAGGGCTAACCTAAATGATAGCTCAGCTTCGAACATTGTTCTAAAATGTCCGAATTATTGACCATAACAACGTGAACGTTACCTCGCAAACCGTTTTGAAAAGATTAACCTTTCACATCTATCCACACGAGATGAAGGGGTCAAGTTGATTGTGTATTGTTTTTGTACTGATTTGGAAGACATCTGTGACGTCAGGTGATTTTCACTTGCAGAAATTCATTTTGTTGGTTACCTACAAGTTCCTCATTCCCACCAGCAAAATAAATCTGGTTTGTGAAACCGAATGATCATTATTCTAACTGTTGAATATCTCATTTCTTTCCAGGGAGAGGGAGGCAGCCCGCCTTCCGCACCTACCATCTAGGCGAGAAAGTATCCCACAGATGGTATCCTCGGAGAATAAATTTTAAATGTCTATCGTTTGATATGTTCCCAGTTGCTCCACAAAATTAATCTTGCTTTTTTTTTTATTCACGCCGTGGAGGAGCTTTGCAAAAGTGGCCAGTTTCATCAGAGTCGTAATTGTTGTTCTCTTTGTCTTCATCGGAGTCTTTCGGGTCCTTCCTGTGATAGCTATACATCTAACACAAACATGAGATTATTCTTCGTGTGATAAAACATCGCCCTCCCAAATATAAAATGTATTCCTTATTTTAGTTATTTAAAAAAAATGGTATGCGCAGTAACTTTTAATTAAGTAGGTAGGGTATTATTGGGCCAGAAAATATTACCGACATTTGCTTGCTTGGAATGAAATATGCAGAAATTATATTGAAACATTGTTAGGCATTTGTTTTCTCTTAGGGCGTCTATTATAATTTAGGGGTCAGGTGCAATTAAAAATCCGAAAATCCGTCGCTCACTTCTGGGGTTTCAGTAGCTCAGGGTACTTTTTTTTCGGTTCAACGACCATGAATTATAATTTCCCTCCAATCATCACGAAAAGAAGAATAAATACAAGTTTGACTGCTAAACACGATTTGATGCCAGAATAATTCATTCAACTCAATGTTGCCGCCTATTACAAAAACTGTCTTTCCTCTAAGAGCGAGAGATGGTCAACTTGATTCGCACAAAAGTATCAGGCGACAGCACATCTGCTTATTTCACATGCTTTTAAAATTTAGTCCCCGAAAGAATATTATATATCATGTAATACGATCTTATAATTATGATTAATTTAGCCTAAGCTAAGGGCGTCGGTTCTATGACAATGTTATGCCGCATTCATATATTGATAATGTACATAGATGTATGAGCGTCGACCACAGTCGTTCGTACGGGTAGAATCGAGTATTTTTGTCGGTGGCGTTCAAATTATTGTATCACCCATTCACCCTTGATACTATTACATGACAATATAATTTACTACTACTGTTTTATGTTATCTTCTAATGATAGTGCAGGAGTGAGAAAAACCCACATTCGAAATTACTTTCCTGCGCAGAAATTCTATAGGGTAAAAAAAACCGAATGGACAGCTCATGGGATTTATTACATAGGGTGTTCACATATTTTCAATTCCCCGGTCGGTTATCCGATACAGAGCGGACTTGGAGGGTAAATGTGGTGAGGAAATCACAGAAAGCTTCCTCCCTTTTTCAGGCAAAATCGTAGTCTGAAGTTTTGATGTCACCATGTTGGCCCAGGCGAGTCCTAGCGCAGGCAGAGTTTCATTTGTGTCCACTGAATCTGTCACCTAAGAGCAATAGATAAACATCGTGTCATTCACTCGCGCAAGTCTGTGCTCTATGATCGAAATAGGTGAGGAAGATGTTAACAAGCTGGTTAGCTGATCGAACCGAACAAGAACAGTGAATATCACTAAGAGGCTCCGGTCTGGACAATGATCTCGAAGAGGGAGGTATGTTGGGTTAACAGACAGGAAAATTAAAAATGGTTGGTATTTTTCCTGCAAAATGCAGTCAGCGAATGGAGCGTGATGAGGCATCAGTTATCCCTACGCCCGCCAGCTTACGTTCAACTTTGATGGATTTTAATCATGAAGTTACCATCAAAATGAATGTATTCTTCAAATACCTACTTTGAAGTGCCGTTCTAGAGCTTGATAAAGCTACCAACGACACTTGTCGAATGGAATATAAGGCTAAATTAAATTACTGGAATTGAGCACTTTTTTTAACAACACTGCCGAAAGAGGCTTTTAGGGCTAGTTTACAGGCTCCGGTGAATCGGGAGGTAAAGGGAGAAAAAGTGCATCCTTGCGAATGAAAGGATTGAAGGTACTGGTATTAAGTTTGTTACAGCCAAGGACCTCTGCTCCTACCGAAAATCAGCGAACAAGTGTGCCCTACCGTTTGTAGGTCAGTTTAAATCACAGTGGTGCCTTAACAGGTGGTAGGTGAACAACACATGTCATTCTGTTGCGAAAGAAAGCTCGATTTAACTATTGAAACTCAGAAAAAATGCAATATATAAATCCTACAAAACAATTAGGTAACTTGAGAATCTTCATTCAATGATATTTCAATCCAGAAAGTGGACAAGATAAGAGATGGATCTGCATGTCAATCTTGCATATATAGTAAAAACTGGCTGAGGGCAAAGTTTTACATTCCGAAATCCATGATTGCACCTGATATCTCAATACACAGCCTAGGCTTTGGAACGGCGCTGGTCACTGACGATACTGTACATGCACGAATAAAATCTTCCGCGACGAGGTTGTGGAAACCCATTTTAAATTTAAAAAAAAACGGAGATATCCACGGAGGGTTTATGTTAGTTACTGATGATGACCTGACAGTCGAAATTGATTTACCAAGTGTACTAATTATTTTTGGTGGAAATAGACTATCGTTTGATACCTCCGTTATTTATTGATACTGTACAGGTACAAACGAATGAACTGTTAATGGTTCGTACCTGATTGATGCAAAGAATAGCCAAATTATGGAGGTTGGCCAATCTATGTAGCCGTGCTCCAACTGTTCTCAAATCCTTCGCCCTGTCAATCATCTGTTTGTCGCTGTAATCGGATCTGAAGAGAGCTGCGATAGAGTCTACGATAATCAATCCGATTTTCTGATTCCTCAATAAGACTGGGAGGCGTGTGGAGAAACACTCGAGGAAGCTTTCCTATAAAGAAATGGTTTTTTTTTTCTTACAAATACCTACTGTCTGTCAGAAGTAGAAATATTTTGGGCAGAAATGTTGGTTTCTTACTACGTCTGGTATATGATCGATGAAAATGTTGTCTGCAGCTCTTTCAAGGCTCTGCTTGCCGAAGCTTTTATTTCTAGGAAAATGGGGCAGAATCTGTTGGAGCCTCTTTGAAGGGAATCTATCTTCAGTGCATATATAAACACATCCTGATTCGAGGCCGCCATGAGCTTCAGGGTACTGGACAGTGATGGCCAGCTGAAGACCAAATTGGGTTTTGCCTGAGCCACTAACTCCATATAGTTCGGTAATTCCCTCTCAGTGGAATACCGCCACCTGAGAATCGCAAAAGTATTATTACCTGTGAGGAAGTAGCAGCGGAATTATGGGCTCTACACATGATCAAACTTGTTCAGGGAAGCCACTTACTAACCTAACAAATCATCAAGGTCGGAGCAATCTAAGGATACATTCTTCCATTTATTGTTGTAGGCGCTGAACGATTCAGCAGCTGAAAATGTAACAAAATGAAGCTTGATGTGCGCAACTGTGGCTGTAATACTCAACGCGGCTCAAGGTCAACGTAGAATCTTGACAATCTTACATCATCAGCTTAACGAATAGATCAGACTAAAATCAGCGGGAATCGGTCCCTGTAAATACGGTCCTACCAGTTATGAAGCCTTTTCGAAGAATGGAAACAGCAGCCAACTGCTTCAACACGGCAATGTCATCATCTTTCAAGTTGGCCAATCTCCTCAATTCATTGGCTTCAGCCGCAATTATCTTGGAGCAGCTTTTGATGCCAGCTAAGAAAAAAGAGAAAGTTTGGTTTGCAATGAGTAGTGACAGTTTAAGGAAAGAGGCGATACATCGGCAATGGCGCTATACCACCTTTCTCAGTTTCTCGTTGAATGTTCTCTGATAATTCGGAAGTATCAATTTCATCCGTGAAATCCATGTTTCCACGAGTTTTTGGATTCCACAGTTCCAAAATTAACGTCGTATTTCATTTGTTCTCCAGAAATTCTTGAAGTACTCCTGGCAGAACTTTCCTAAGACCTAGGACCCCATTGCAAACCTGTTCCAATATTCATCTGCAAAAGAAACGGTCTCTAGGTCATTAGGTGAAAATCTGATGCCGTAATTTTTTTGTTCAAATTAATCTTACACATTTATATATTTTTTAATAGCTTTTTTAGTTTAATTTGGTTTTTCTAGTGGTTAACAGTTTCGACCTGAGCTCTTTGGGTTTCTACCGACCTGATAGCTCTCTAAAAGATGTGTTGGTTTGTAACGTTTCCATTGAGGTAAGCTACTCTTGGTCGTCATAGAGCAGTTCCATTTGGCACCTACAATAATGCAACCTAAGGCTCGTTTTAAACTTGTACGGTTTCATTCGGTTGAACCCGGCAAGTATGGAGCGATAAGGACGGCAAACGATAATTTAAGTTGCCCTCAGGATACGAATGAGAATATGTTTCATCCAGGGTTCAACTAGAGTTCATTTTTCCGGGTCCATTATCAAGATAGGCACGTTGCAGTTGAAATTAGGGGTTCTTTCTGATTCCTTAAATTGAGTAATGGGCCTAGATGCCATTTTGTGGAAAACTGTACTTATTTGCCGGTTAATGAAATAGGAGGCCCCAGTGACAGTTTAACTGTGTTTTGCTCCGTCCCATGAAATGATTAGTGAACAAGGAAATTTTCCCCAAGTCGAAGGAAGAGAATTCGATACGTGGTATCCAGATAAAAGCGTTGTTCAACGTTCATCAACGTTAACATGTAAGTAGCAAAATAGTTCAACCTTAGGAGCAATGCGTTTCTGATTGAGAAGAAGCTGAGCTAAAAGCTCGCTTAGTCATAATCCTAGCGATGAGTTCTTCATTTTATCAACGACCGCAAAATCTCGGACGACTGGTCAAACTTCACGACGTACATCGTTCTAAACGTCCTGCAAGATAAGCCGAAGATGCTTCACACACAAACACTGAAATCGACCATATTCTCTGATTTTAGTCTCAATAAACTCAATTAATTTTTAGAGCACTTTCTCTTAAGCGAGGAGTGTATTCAATTTGTAAATCTTTATTACATTATTCTCAAGAGATGTTTAAATAATATATATTAAAACGTTTAATAAAAAGGCGGGAGAGTAACAAAACTAAATTGAAAATAACAAACTGTAATTCTGACGTCAGGTGGAGCCAATAAAAATAAAATAAGAGTTAGTCTTCGTTTCGTTGAACCTCGACCTGAGCTTGTAGTAGATCAATGATCGATTGACTCTTATCCTGAGATAGTTCCGTCAAATCTATCGGAAGACCAAAATGTTGGGCGTTCTGAGTCGGCTGAATCCCAATCTCTTCGCTGATGTATCTGAACTCAGGGGAGACTCCGTCGACGAACTCCATGTCGTTGAGCTCAGCCCATGAGAACAGACAGGGACTGACGGAGTTGTCGCCAAACGTGTTGACGTCGACGATTATGAGAGAACTGGGCGACCAAATCACATCGACGGTGTAGTTATCAAGGGTTAATTTCGTTTTTACTTTGGAATAAAAGAAGCTTTTTACGGTTCCAACGATGTTGCAAACGTTTTGCTGAATGTGCCGATGGAACTCTGAGCTATTCCTTTGGCTGATCGCGATGAGTTCACCACTGGAAATAAAGCACCTGAATTCAGACCCAGGGTGAATATCAATCCACTCCTTCATGACCACGTAAAACTTCGGGGATCCACTGCATGAAACATCCAAATCTGTGGAGATTTTGCTTGAACCTTTTAACAATAAATAAATATCTTGGAGGTTAGAGCACTTCAATGAGCTATTTGTTGCGATCCACGCAGCATCGGTGGGAGCGCTCCAGTTCAATTTTATGAACACTTTTCCACCAAATCTTGAAAGTATTTCGGATAGTTTTGCGCTGAAGGCGGGAAAGCTCGGCGGCGGCATTTCGTCGTCATCGTCGTCGCAGTCGTCCTCAGAATCCCAATCTTTGTAGGTAATGTCATCAACGTACGACGTCTTTTTTCGCCTGATTTCAGCTTCCACGGGCACCGTTACACCGTCGCTTCGAAGGAAATCCAAGACGCAATCCGGAATTAACTCGTACTCAGCTTTTATGGAGCACGATCGCAGCTTTGGGTACCAATTTTCAAACGAGCAGGCGCTTTTTTCGCTGAGCTTCATGGTTGAGATTGTTCATCAGTCAGGCCAGTCATTCGTGGGAGTCGGAATTCTGGAAATAATAAAACGTAACTTTATAGACATCAAATGTGTGACCACAATAAAAACACAATTAACACTAATGAGGAGGTGAGCTACCTGGAACATTTTGGTATTATTGAATTTTGATTCCCATGATGAACTGCAGTTTCCTAAATTGAGATTTTTCGGGCGGCAACGAGCTAGAAGGTGCATTGCCAATTCAGGCCAGCAAGGGCGTCCTGAGCCAGGAGTTGGGACTCAGGTGATGTTAGCGAGCGCCTTAAAATGTCCACGATTGGGAATTTAGCTAACGCAACAGCTTTACAACATTATCACCTCCGCAGCGGGAATTACTAAGATCGTATCCGGTGCCACCACAGTTCGCCTCGATAGCCAGGACAGACGGGAAATCTCGTTTCGGTTTGTTATGGATTATTAATAGAGTAATAATATTAATAATTACAACCGCATATTTAAAAACACGCTACAAATTCTTTCACAGGGGTTGGTTGTTCCTCGGACCAGGAGCATGGAAACTCATTCCAATCGATTCAGCGTCCAAAATTTAGTGGACGATGATACTCCATGCCTAGATTGACAAAAATTTCGAAAATAATTTTTTGAAATACACATTTTGACGTTTTAGAGTGTAAATTCAGAATGTCCATCAGCAGTCCACCGGATCGAATTCGAACAATAATCATAAAGTTGGTGCATGAACCGCAATGGATTTTAACTCATTTGGATTTGCCTAGGATGGACAATGTCTAAAAATGGGGAACATGTGTCATGCAGGAGAATTTTGATGAGCTAGTGTGGAAGAGTACCATTTTCAACCACATTTTGGACGCTGAATCATAGAGATGGTGAAATCAAGTGAAGGCACGTCTACTATCAAGAGGTAGCAGTGTCTTTGGACTATCTGCATTGATGCTGTCACAGTTGAACATTGAATTGCTGTGAGAACAGCCTTACAAAACTCCAAGATCGTTGAGACTGATGCTTTACTGAATCGAGATAAGTTGGAGAGCGCACAGGTACCTGATTTTGGCCTATTAACCATTGTATTTTGGAAAACAATAACAATGAACGTCAAGCAAAAAGTCCTGTTTACGTTCGTAGATGGACCAAATCGCTGGGTGCTTCAATTTCCGTCAATTTCTTAGAGATCCCTTCACCTCACGAGGTTTTCTCACTTACAGGACTTATTTGGATAAAGGACGAGAAAAGGACCATACCTCATTGTCCAAGAAAAAGGTGGGTTGGAACACACCTCACCCCCTTTTCATACAAGAAAAAATTTTCTACTTTTTGTTGCTTTGAGTTTAAATACAAATACCTTCAATATTACGAATTCAAAGGCTGACGCAATACCGTCAGAACTCTGGAGAACTGAGTTCGATTCCCACATATCAAAAATTGTATCAACTGTCAGATGTATTGGTATTTTAAATGAATAAATACGAACTGTGTTTTGGAAGGTGAGCAAGGCAGGGTTCGTATTAATACGTACCTGATTTGCCTTCAGAAAAGCAGGATTAGACAGCCTGAACAATCGCGGTATAACCCAAAGGAAAACAAACTGAACGTAACAAATGAAATCGCTTGGTTACGGATGACGTTTAGCTAGCGCAATAGTCTGATTGAATTGAGTTTTTTGAAAATCGACGGCAATAACAAACGAGAAAGTAGGCACGAGCACACGCACATGCGTTTCTAGTCGTCAACGTTATGTTAATTAATCCTTTTTATGTCAACAATGGAAGAGAGGCGAACACAGTTTATTTGGTTAGGAGTACAAGGTCGGTGGGTTTGATAAATCAATTAAAAATTCAATGAAACATGAGCTCACTTTTTGTTAATAAATTTTTATATATGAAAAAGAGCAGTCCATTACGTACAGCTACCACATACACCCTATATATCTACATGTACCTACCACACAATTACTATTATGGGTGATCGGCACTCATGCCTCTCATTAGCGAAGCATGGAGAGATTTTTAGAGCGGTTTACCGGTCATCGGTAGAATGAATCATCGCGACATCAACTATGTTATTTTTGACGAGAAATGGAGGGCAAATCCCCTATTCCTTGTCGCTACCTACCCTTTCATATTGCTTGGAAGTAACACTAGGTTGCAGTACATTTATTTTCGTTTTGTTGGCAACCTTGTTTCTACTGTCGGCCTAGCCGGCGGACGCTGTAACCTACACTTCTCCGACGCGGTTCGTGTGTTTTCCGATCTTAATAAATCACCTCCGAAATATTCAAAGTTCCTTCGCGTTCACCCCCCAATTTTACTGGAAAACTTGGTGAGTGATTAATCGATCATTTTAGTCAAACGCCTGGCATGAATTCATAGTCGTAGAGCTTGCGGGGAGTTCTAATTTGGAGCATGAAGTTGGATATTCCTTGGGACGCTATACCAATGGTGGTGGACGAATGCCATGTTGAAATGAAGTTTCTTTTTTTGTCGTTTTTTCCTTGCTTGTTGTTCTGGCCGTATTTGACAATGAAATCGGGTTGAGAGGCATGTAGTAATAGTAGGTACACAACCCGATTCCCGATCGAGCAAAATGGGCGAGTTGCATTGAGGATTGAGGGTCAAGCAGGCTCAATGGCGGATGGGGGAACTCGTCGCACAGAATCATAAGACCCGGGCATTTAATTTCCCCATGAGGACGGAGTAAGCTGAATTTCGATAAATTCAGGATCGCTGAAAAAGGCGGTGGAGCCCGGTCGGGATGATTGTCGAATCTTGCTGGCTAAAATGCCAGGTGCACCGCGGTTTAGTATCTCTGTGTTGTGGTTGGAAGAAAATTTCTTCCACGAATTTAATGTCACGAGCGTAGAACTACGCTGTAAATACTTGTATCCTACAATCTGTGAGTGAGCAGGACAACACATACGGCTATGTGAGTTATAGGTCACGAGAACGTATTTTTAAAGGAGAAAAACTGATGGAAGTGCCTGACCAGCGGTTACCAGGTAACCAGTGGTTACCTTGGACATGTGTGATGGGGTCTATTCTGTAATACATCAGTGCTCTTGGAAGTAGGATTTGTCAAACTTAAATATTCACTTACTAGATGGGATAAAATGGATCGGTTCAATTTAATGTTCATTTTATTTGTATTAACTTTGATATTCAAATGCATGTAGTCTTGGAAGAGCCTGTAAATTAAATATTCTTTTTTTTTGTGGGATCACAGAATGTCCAAGGTGTTTTTGGTTTGTCATTCCTTGAATAATCAACCTATGTTTTTTTGTTTACTGAGAAGGAATTCCAACTAAACGTGCTCCATGAGAGACTAGGCGGTCCTTGCTGGAACTATAATCAGGGTTTGATCTCTATAGCTTAGACCGGAGTGGTCAGTGAGTCCGTACTCTTTGTGGGTCTAGAGTCTCTGCATCCCTTAACAACGGTCACGGACTCGGGGATTAAGTTTGCAGGCGAACGAGGCTACTTGGGTACGAGTACGAGGTTCCACATGAAGTACCCGTCTTAAGGGGAACGTGCGTATCCAAACGGCCTACCTTTTTAAATAAGTGTCCCCGCCCTGCAGCACCCATATTTTAACCCCTGGAGTATGTAGTAACCCTGTTTGTAGACACCAGGAGGCGTAGGTAAGGAAGCTCAAATCAGGGAAAGGCAGGGATGACTGCTGAAGGAACTAATCTTGGATACAGTTCAAATAGTTAGAGTCTGAGACTCTGACTTGTTCAAATTAGGCTATGAGGCCCGTCTGTCTTGCATCTACACTGACTGGTTGTAAAACGTTGGCTGATTCTATATACGAATTCTTTGAAGCAGATGAAGCAGTCAATCTGGCATGTTTCCTGGACAGTTCACTTGCAAATGATCTTGAACCAATCAAATATTCAGACGCATTACGTTCTCAGGATACTGACAAATGGATTGAGGCTATTAACCAAGAATTTCAGGCCTTGGAAAAATGTCAGACAAGGAAAATAATTCCAAGATCGCAGGTTCAAAAGGGAATAAGAGTGATGAAGACTCGTTGGGTGCACAAGAAAAAGCTGGAGGCAAATAACTTAATCAAATTCAGGAGCCGGTTGGTAGAGAAGGGCATTGCTGACAATAATTCTTACGAGTTGTCTGAAGTATATGCTCAAGTTACAAGTTTAACTGATGTGAGGTTTGTTCTCATAGTTGCAGTTGAGTATGATCTCAAACTAAATCAGTTTGATGTAAAACCAGCGTTTCTGAACGGTTCATTGACATCTCAGAAGGATGGTGTGAGTACAGGGGTGAATGTCCAAGTTTGAGGAACAATAGTGTGTGTGAGGTTCATAAAGCTTTGTACGGCTTGAAAGTGTCGCTACAACGATGGTTTAAGAGATTTTTGGAGTTAAATGAAAAATTGGATCTTAAACCTTATGAATTCCAACTATGCTCCTATCATTGATTCAAAAGAAATTGGCTCAAATAAAATAGAGACGGAGTTCTCAATTACAGATCTTGGCAACTAGAGGTGTATTTCAGTTTGGAGCTTGAGAGGAACAGACAAGAAAGAAACCATGAGAGTTCACCAGACTGCTCAACTGACCTCTATTCTGCAAAAATTTGATCCTGACAGCAATAAAATAACACCAACTCCCATGATTGCAGAGAAGCATGGTGAAAGGATGCCAACGTCCAATTTGGCTGAACTAAGCTCAGTTCCTTACAGACAGGCTATTGGGTCTCTTCTAAATCTACAAAATGGAAGCAGACCAGATGTTGCATATGCCACAAATTTGTTGAGCAGAAAGCAGGCTAATTTCAACTGGAAAGACTGGTTAGCAGCTATACGCGTCAAGAGCTACAGAGGGATACTCGATACTGCACCTGGATACTGCAGAGGGAGGATACTCGACGACGGGATTCATTATTGAATTAATTGGGGATCCTGTCATGTGAAAAGCAAAAAAAAAGGGGAAAAAAATCACATGGCGTTGTTTTCAGCTGAAAGTGAATTTGTTGCGATGAGTTCGGCATGCCGAGAGCTAGCGTGCTTGAGAACAATGTGTGAACAAATTTTAAATATCCCTACAGTGACAATGAAGTATAAAGACTCAGAACCTACCATTAGACTAGCTGAAGTGGATGATTCTGCTACTCAACGCACTTAGTCAGAGTGTCTTACTTGTATGTTAGGGAAGAACATTGGAATGGACACATCATCATCAAGTGAATCCCTACTGAAGATTAGAAAGATGATTTTGACTGAGCATGTCAGGAATTAAGGACAGAAGAATTATTAATCAGAGCATCAAATTAAATCAAGTTAAATGAATAAAAAAAAAATAATAATAATAATAAAAAAAATCATAAAATAATAATAATAATCGGATGTTTTGCACTTAGCAAGGACCTCCTTGGGTAAGTGAAACATGAACATTTATATTGATAGGAACGCATTCCTATGTATTTAGACAGAACTCTATTTCTGTGTTTAGACAGGGCTTTCCCTGTGCTCAATGACAGGATTTTTTTTCTGTGAAGTAAGATAGGATTTTTCCTATGGAATCAGACAGGTTCTACCTGTGAATATTAGGATGGAACTGCCCATGAATCAACAGTGACTAGTAAGCTCTCTTTGAAAGAGGAAGTCAGTTGGCACTGATGTGCTGAAGAATGAAGAGCTCCTGAGATCTTCTTGGCGTGGCTGCGGATTCTTCTGCTGCTGTGGCTGTGGATTCTTCTGCTGCTGTGGCTGCGGATTCTTCTGCTGCTGTGGCTGCGGATTCTTCTGCTGCTGTGGCTGCGGATTCTTCTGCTGCTGTCGCCTTGGGAGATACAGCGTCTACTGCTTCAAGATTCAAGAAATCTTGCATCTCGGAAATGTGTCGCAACGGACTCCAAAGGAATCGGATATTTGGGAGGGAGTGACGAGAAATGGAGGGCAAATCCCCTATTCCTTGTCGCTACCTACCCTTTCATATTGCTTGGAAGTAACACTAGGTTGCAGTACATTTATTTTCGTTTTGTTGGCAACCTTGTTTCTACTGTCGGCCTAGCCGGCGGACGCTGTAACCTACACTTCTCCGACGCGGTTCGTGTGTTTTCCGATCTTAATAAATCACCTCCGAAATATTCAAAGTTCCTTCGCGTTCACCCCCCAATTTTACTGGAAAACTTGGTGAGTGATTAATCGATCATTTTAGTCAAACGCCTGGCATTTTTGCAGTTTAAAAAAAATAAATTCACCCTTCTCATACAGAGTTTTCTGCGGTCGCAAAGGCCTCTCAACATACCGGTCAACGACGAAATTTCTCACTCCACCGTACTTTGTGGAGACATGTAGGTGTGAGTTGGTATATCCACTTCGCCTGCACATTGATTCTGCTGAAAAGAAAAATATCATCAATAAAAATAATACTGCACATTAATTGTTTCATTTCTTACTTATTAAACAAATATTTCGGCCTAAATTGATTTTCGACGCTGAAAAAAAAGCTATTGGTTGACTCATGATTCAGGTATGCTTTGGTAACTACGTATTATGTAGTTTTTTCCACCAAAAATGTTTATTGTAGTTCTTTAAAATTTGCGGCAAAAATTGTCTCTGAATTTGTTGAATCTTATGGCAATTAACTAACTGCGGCTAAGGTATTCCTTGGAGATTTCAAAATATGTGTTCATAACTGATCAAATTCGCGATTTTTTCTAAGCATAATTTATCCAAACCATGTTTTTTTTAGACTAATTAGCGATAGTGACAGAGAAAGCAAACAAATTGGTTGAAAGTGACCAGCAGAAGTGACATCCTTCCTCATTTGGGCATACAATGGTTGTACTAGTATGTCTGCCATCGCCATCCTCCATGTTGTAGAAGAAAAAGAAACCTCTTTCCTCTACTCTATTTGACGTCACTTTAATAACAAGGCTATGTTATTGTGTTGTTACTCTTCTGCTATTGCAGTTTGTACGCTTACTTCATAAAGTACTCGTGCTTGTCACGATCCGTTTTATTTAATTTTGTTTTGTTGAATTTATTGATTGAGTTTCGGCATTGTTTCTAAAAAGGGGAGGGGTCTAAGGGAGGGTCTGTTAATCTAAGAGGAAACAGCGTACTTCTGAAATTGAGGTCCCACGTACCGTTGAACTCAAGAAGGATGAGCGCCGATGAGAATTCCTCTTTGTTCAGCATTTCGACCGAGCCCGAAGACAACAATGATGGAGAAATACTCCTTTATCACAAGGTAAAAATCAGGCGTGGTTGCAAGCAGTGAAGTAAACAACGAGGAGTCCGACTAGTTGGTAATCCACTCTGTATTGAAATAAATTTGTAGCCATCACTCAGGTTGCTGATAAGGTACTTCATAAAAGGCAAATCGCTGAATGACGGCCTAAATCACATGTTTGCACTAACTTTACCTGTAACGAATAGTTAATGGACAAGTTTGGGATTTTTTATAATGCTCATGTAACCAATGTGAAGGGTTTCAACGAATTTACCCTTCCCTGTAATAATACAATCTAATTTATAATTATTGTGCGATTGAAAGTTGGTGTAATTTGGTAAAATAGTCAATTTAGGTAAATCTGCAGTGCATGGGGCGGGTTGCCATATTGTCTGAAGAGATTAGATATAATATCTTACAAAGGCAACAATCGAAATGTGTGATATTAAACATCATTACATAAATTTTATGTAACGATGATGATAGTATTTTTAATTGTAATGAAGTTATGAAAAATGGGAAATGGTACATATGCACTGTCGGGGGCCCCTGTCATGGCGTCCTAATATATCGATTTTAAAAAAAGGATCGATATAAAAAAACATCCCACCTGCCATCTCATATCATGGCAGTAACATCGATACAGATATTTAGACGCCTTATCAAGCTTGTTATCAAGCCCCCCCCCCACCAGTGTAAGGTAATAAAACTAACCTTAACAACCATTTTGCAGATTGTTCCAGATTGAATATTTATTGTTATTCCCAACGAACACAGAATTTTATGTTCTTCATGGAATCAATATTTTCTAATTCCATGCAACATTAGGTCTTGTTCTTGAGGTTTCTCATTGTCAGCTTATATCAGGGTACTCACCCCTAACAATCGATATATCGCTACTTTCGAAGCAACCGGTCGATATCTTCTTTCTTCTTCATCCTTCCTCATCTTCTTTAGTACTCTATAACTAACTTTAGCCTTTCTATAGTTCTCCAGTAAAATTTCCTCCATGTCAATTCGATATATCGACCATTAGTTGGATCCTATTAAAGATATTTACCAAAAATGGAGGATATCAGGTCCAAGATGTAGAAATGTAATTGAGGTTTTCAATTTGACGCCAACCAGCAAGGAGGTTATATAATAAGATTCAGATTATAATTATAATCAGATTCCCATTTGGCAACTCAGAAACATTGAAATGTCTTCAATGCTCAGCAAAAACGTCCACTGTTGGAAAGAGGAATAATAAACCAAATATGGTACTTCCATGGATGGTGTGTGTGTAAACCTGTTTGTTAATCCCTCGCCATCGATTTCTAGGAATATTCTATACTCCCCGATGAAGAGAACCAGAAATCAAAGAAGTCAAAATTTCTTTGCTTCAACTGCGGAGTCGGTGAACATAACATGAACGAATGCCCTCAAAAGTTCGACAGATTGGCTGTAATGAAAAATCGAGCTGCTTTTAACCTTCGAAGGCAGATGCATCCTGGGTAAGTAAGAAAAACTTGCAGTGGTTCGGGTATATAGGTAATATATAAAAATCAGCTACCTACACGTTATATTACGTACGAGGCGGTTTTTTAGACCATAGAAAATAAGGTCGTTGGCTTATAACTACTCCCTCTAATGACTAGATATGCATTCCATTGTCTAAAAAAATAATGTTTTAATCGCAACAGCATTACATTGGCATTGCGCTGCCTAAAAATATGTCACGTATGTCTTGATAGGTGAGATGACGAATTTTCAATTTTAAAACTTGCTCTGAAATTTAAATTTTCAAAGTTTTCGTCCTAGAAAAAATTCCCTGTCGTGAACATTTGACCTTTATCATAAGTATCTTCTATTGGTTCCTACCATTTGGAGTTGATGATGTTGTACAGAATGTAAAATTGGTGCGTAAAAGAGACAATTTTTTTTCCTTCAGAATATTCTCATCAACAGATTTAGTCTTTTTCCAACGTCAAAAATTTGAATGAAATTCAAACGTAAGTGAATTTTTTGTAGAGCAGATTCATTTTGTTAATAACCCCCGCTCTAATGATGATCCATTCGTTGCAAGTCGTCATTATTGTATCATTTTCATGAATTTTTTTTTCATTATTCCCAATTTGTTTTTAGTTAATTACAATTTTTCCCCACTGAGGGCTTATTATTTATCTTTATTCAGGGTTTTATTTAGCCGGATTTAGTTGAAGACACCGTTTTAATTTCGAGTTTTCTTAGCATGTCGCATTCCAGGGAGTTTAAACGGTATCACATTGAAATCGAAGGCGCTATCAAAGCTGAGGCTGCGCCTGGAAGAATAAGTGACAAACTGCGAGCGGCATTGGGCCTTTCAAAATATCAGCTTCCTCCGTACATTTACAAGATGCGATTGTTGGGATACCCCCCTGGATGGTTGGAAGAAGCGAAGATTTCACCCTCGGGCATCAACATGATCGACACAAATGGAGAAAGTGGGTGTTCTTTACACGTTGCTGATACGGTTCAAATACCAGCGATTGGACCCCTCGTGAGTGTATTGCTTTTTGAAACTGCCCAGGAGTTCCGAACCCCGAAGAAGAGGAAGGTGAAATTTTCGTGGCGAAAACCAGATTCGACTTTTCCAAACTTATTGACTACCCTGGCTTTAACGTTTGGCCGAACCCTGATACGATAAATGTGAGTTTATGAAAGGATTCTTGAATTCAATTTTATTGTGTGTGTTGAATAAAAAGGTCAGTTTCTATGAGGACGAAAAATCCTTTATTAGGAAACCGACAGGTACAGGGCGCCCCAGATGCAGTACTCTCACAGTAAAGCCGCTTTTGTAGAGTACCTGAAGTCTCAGATGGAAGAAGATGTCGAATTTCAAGCACCTGTGTGTGATATGTCAATCGACATGGATGCCGAAGAAGTTGAAGAAGGTTTGTGTTTTTATTACAAATTTGCCAAAAACGACCTATTCAAATAATCAATGTTATTAATGCCTTCTCTCTATTTCTTAGGATATGTTATTGAGGGGACAGGAGAATTTTTGCCGCCTTTACCCGCCGACCACCCGCCAGATACCCCACCTCCGCCTCCTGAAGAAAAACTTGCTCCTCCGACTCCAGCATCTGAAGAGGGCGAGGAGGCTGAGGAGGGGGAAATCGTGAGAAGAGGCGTCAAAAGATCACTCGAGGATCCTGATAATCCAAATGCTAAGTCGCCTCGAACGTCTCAAGTAAGCTCCAAGAAGGATCATTCTCATCTTAGTGAGAGTCCTGTGGTTTTGGGGGGTTGAAAAAATTGTGTGATTTATTCGCCGCTCAGGGCATGATAGCCGACTTAGCTCTCTTGTCTTCTACTATTTTCAAGCTACGGCCAGTTTTTCTGCGTGAATCAAGAAGTTCAAGAAGAACAGAAAGATAAATAGTCAGTTTGTGCATTCTGACTGTTGAATTTGATGGATTTCCATGTTACAAAATGGCTATCACTCCAGTAATCCCCCCCCCCCCACCCGATAGTAGTCCTTGGCAATAAGCTTAGTATAGCTTGGTTTTATATTTCAATATTCTTAATATTATTACTTAACGTAGGATCACAGATTGTTTGTGAGGTCTTAGGTAGGAATGTAAGGGTGAGATCATGTTTCCCTGGTGCTACGGTGTAAGAAGGTCTACAGGTCTCCTTCTTTTGAGTCTTCTTCCATTTCGGTGGTGTAGTAGGCGTTCAGCAAATCCGTCAAACGTAGGGTTTGTGTGGGATGTGATTGTGGCGAATTGTCGTTGGAATGTTTTCGCTATAACTTCTTTAACTTCGGGAATGTCTAAATCCCGGTGTATCACGGAGTTTCTCACATACCATTCCGCATTCGCGATTAGTCGTAGTGCACGATTTTGCTGAATTTGGACCCTTTTGACTTGGGTGGGACTGGCGGATCCCCAGATTGAGCAGCCATATTGCCAAATAGGCCTTATCATCACGATATAGATTAGTCTCTTATTGCTCAAAGTGAGTGGAGATTGTGGTCCGATGAGTGGTTTGAGTAAATTGATACGGGTTCTCAATCTTTTCACCAAATCACCAATGTGGTCACCAAAAATTAACTTTTCATCGAGCCTGATACCAAGATATTTTATATTTTCCTTTTGGGGTACGACAATGTTATTGATTAGGATTGTACTGACTTGGTAGTTTCGTTTGTTGGTAAATGTGAGAGTGGTCGACTTTTGAGGGTTCATTTTGGTTCTCCACTTTTTGTTCCAATCCTCAACCGCAGTTACATGTTGTTGGAGTTTTCTTGATGCAACTTGGCCGCAGCTATCCCGTGCGATTATGGATTGGTCATCGGCGAACATGGCTAATGAAGTTGCGTTGGGAAAAGTTGGAACGTCACTCACGTATATCAGATATAGTATCGGCCCCCAGACACTTCCTTGAGGCACTGATGAGGTTATACTTTTGGCGGTTGAGATCGCATCATCGCATTTCACATGAAAGGTGCGATTTGAGATGAAGGATTGTATATGCGATATTAGTATTGGCTCAAAGATGTTATCTTTTATAAATAGGGCCAACCCGATTGAAAGCTCCTGAAATCATGAAAATTCTGATTTCCTGTTTCGAATGTCCATATTTCCATTGTCGATATACCATACATTACAGCATGATTATAATGTTTGGCTCAACGTTAGATTATCTGTATAAAATAGGCATACAATGAACTCCTGAGAACATCAGTTACTCTAATGTTAAAATTGTCAGGTACGCCTAAAGATATTCTTGATAATGCATTTAGCAGGAGTAAGGCGTAGCCTCAGTCCTACATACACAGATGGAAGCAACTTCAATTAACTCAGGAAAGTAAATATCAAGGTAGGGCAACACAAGGTTCAAGCCATTGCTGTAGGCAGCCAAAGCCAGGAACACTACTTTGCTAAAACCTTGCATGTAGAATAAAACCCTTGATTGCAAACTGGTCCGATATAAATTGGTTGATCTCGATTGGTACTCAGTTATTCTCAAAACTGACGTAAAACGTGCTTTTGTTTGAATTGAGGTGAGGAAAGTTTCACCTTTTGAGTTGACATTGCCTCTAATGTGCTTAGTGTATTGATTTGCTATTCATGTATGCTTCGAGTTGGTAATATCGTTTAACATTGCACTGTCCCTCGCTCAACAGGATTCGGCTCTCAATGAATCCATCAACAAGACCAGCGAAAACAACTCGTCCATCGAAGACTACTCTACACCGAATCTTACGATGAATTCGAGTTTTGGACGAGTCATTGCCGTCGAATCGGGCACCCCCGCTCTCAAATTGCACTCACCATTTACGAATTTACCGCCGTCTGAGGCCTTCAGAAAAGACATCACGGACGTGATCAATTTTGAAAATCTTCCTAACAGCACTGGGAAGTACGAAAAGCTCAAAGGCATTCTAAGAAGTGTGCGCGAAAAACTGAATATATTTAGAACTCAGTCCGGTAGTAACTGATGTGATCACTCTCTCAATGTTTGCCTACGTATCACTATTACTTTCTGCTGTACGTATCAATCAATGATGACCTGTATCTATTGCTCTGCAAACATGTACAGTATTTCTCCACGTATGGCATGTTATGCTATTATTTTAACCTATTTATCCACTTTTTCTATTCATTGAACTTAGAAAGCCTCATAAGTGAATAAAACAGAAGTTGACTGCATTTTAAATTTGTTGAAGTTATACCACAATACCAGTCCTTCGTAACAATCTTGCGGGACTTCAACTATGAACATATTTGGCAGAGAGAAGACTTCATCATGTCTTCTGAAATAGGGATCCCATATAAATGAATCAATGAGTGCTGCATAGAGCGGAGTATGCTGGCAGCATATTCCATGGATGATGCATCAACCCTTCTTGCCAAATGGCTTAATGTTATCAAGGAAGACAGAAGAAACCTCCTTTTTTCACGATGTTTTCTAGGTGATGCTAAAGTTGTTGTGTTTTGGGCTTGGTCCAAGGCAAAATGTTTTCTGAAACCAAATTGGTCACTCGTCACTTATAACTGGCAGTAGTTATATAGGTTGGGTGTTAAGGTTAACTATCCATGCCCTGGCCTTAGTACTTCAGCTATTTTCCGCATTGAAGTTGAATAGTACCTAGTAGTATTTAGGATTGTTGATTTGTTATTTGACAATTGTCAATTGTTATAAATTATGATGTTATTTGTTTATTTTTCATTTTATGTTCACTTATTTATTTTTTGCACCTTTTCTTATTTCATTTTCAAACGCGATGACGATTATGAAGATTCATCTGAGAACCAAACTGGGTATATAGGAATGGGAATACATATTGGGAAGAATAAAGAGTGAATTAAAAATTGCAAAGTTTATCCATAATAAACTCACGATCAAAAAGTAGATACTATTTACATTCGCACGATGCTTACTCCAGTTTGATAAAGCGCACACAAATATATCAATTTTGAATAATAATTATCTATGCTTGGGATAGAATGAGTCCTGAGTCGATACTCATAATGGATCACAAATCATTCGATTTACAACCATGTCATACATATTTAGTTTACAACAACGTGATAGCGGGAAAGTAATTAAGCTCGCCAAGTGCATAATGGACGACTGGTATGCACATTTATACAACACAAACAAATAAGGTTGACTCGAATCCTATCCTTTGGGAAGTTGTACTAAGTGACAGAAGCAGTACTCACGGAAAAAAAGTATTAGGAATCGGTTTAACTGCCACGTCTGATTAAATCCAGCATTGAAATCGGTGAGAAACATAGTGTCGACTACGCATTCGACTACGATGAGCAACACTGGCCACACATATTAAATTTGTAAAAAAAAAATTACGAGCTCAGCCCAATCTGCAATCTGCACATTGTGGTCTGAATTTTGCAAAAAGCGCAGAACACGATCACAATAGCACACATTCATAATAAGCGAACCAACTAGCGTGTGCAATTTAACGGTCGCGGTAAAAATATGAAGAAGATACTCTCTCAACCATCAATAATTCATAAGTACGAGACTTGTTGTATATCTCTAACAACCCACATAAATGTATGAAAATCATAATTTGACAATATAAATATTACGAACTATCAGTCATCTATCAACAAGCGATACAATGTTTTGAATGTAATGCTAGAAGGCAAATCGGTAGCCAAATTCGTTTGTTCCTTTTGGGAGGAACAAGCTTTAAGTTGGGGTAATCAATCGCAACATTAAAATATGGTTATCACAATCCTAATGGAACAGCTTATCATATCACAAATTCAGTACCTTCAGCCACTAATTGTATGATATCTGCTAGATCATGTCTCCTCTTCAAAAAATATAGTGGGGCTCGTACAATATTAGGTTCAGCCTTCTGAAATTTGACTTGATAACAGAACGAATTATTAGCGAAAAGGACGTTGAAGAGGATTTAGATTTTAGAACGAGGGCAGGTAGCGTGATTTCTGAACTCGGTTTATAGCAAGCAATCGCACATTTGTGACCAAACACGTCCACAAATATGCTATGTGTATGTGCTATGGCCCACCTATTTTCATTATTATCAAAGGTTTCTTGGAAAACGTCTTTTCAATACTCTTTCGCTGTTTGGGAATTCTGAGATGGAATTGTGGGGGGGGGATAACCGGAATGTCATTTGATTATTTAACAATATCATGTAGTTTTCGTCTGGTCCTTAACTATATCATACATCTGTGTCACAACAACGTGGAATACATTTTATAAAACCGTCTGTAATTTTCCAGAATTAAAAAAAAAAAAGAATTTTTAGAATACCTAGGCATGTAATGTTACTTCTATGCTAATTGGTGCACACTAAAAAAAGGTATGTCCAAATTACAGGTTTTGGGTACGTACATCCATGAGCCTCGTTCCATAGGAAGAGTTCGAAAAACATAATTTTTCCGCAATAAGTTTCATAGAGTCCTCTTTGTTCATTGTGAATAGCTAATAAACCTACATACCAAATGAATCACTGCCGTTTGAATTTGAAAGGTTTCTTTCATGCTGAAGGGGCAGTTTTACTTTCATATTCAGAAGTATCAGGACTGGGGCTGTGCAGGGCCCCTTTTTTGTGGAGAGGACCTAGGAAACAGGTTTTCCCATGTCATATTATTGTGACGCCTCAACAACGGTTACGATGAAGCCAATACTGGCAGCATCGAGGTATGGAAAATCAGCAACCAGAACCAAGGACATTGTTACGACTGCAAGAAGGATACAGAGAACCCTCTCGATATTTTTGAGCGACGCACGTCGTTTCGAGTCCAAGATGACCCTCTACCCTCCACACAGACCTGATACTCCACCGCTGTACTTCTTTAACCTGGTACTTTCAGGGGTATCGTTTCGACTCAGAGAACAAACAGCGAAGGCTATTGTGCTCAATAGCATCGCTCGCGACATGGTAGGCTCAGAAGGGCGAATACTTAAGGGACCTATTTTGAAGAGAATTTATCAACTTACCAACATGCCCTATTTTCAAGAAAACCAGTCTTACTACTTTCGAGAAAGACACTGTGAAATAGGGCAAATGGACACTCTTCCCTCCATGACGTATTTGTATGGTTTACGGAGACACGCAGCGGCCGCCAAAATAATTAAAATTCAGGCTTACATCAGTTTTAAATGATTTCACAAAAGGTACTTCAGCTAGACCCTATATACCAACAAGTGGACAAAACACATTTTAGCATGCACCGAATCATACTGTATGATAACCTTAAGACTTCCCCCAAATTAAGAACTGGAGTCAGCTCTTGAGATTGTGAAGGCCTGAAAAGCCTGTCACTGTTTTCCAAAAACGATATCATGAAATAAGATAGTATTACAAATTGCCGCCTGAATCTAAACTACTTCCTAAATTTTTCATGTAGCTATACATTTTATGAGGTGTTTTATTCACAACCTTCATTCCCTTCAAGACAAAAATATGAACAATTTGTTGAGTATTGAATGCAGTTGTTGATTTAAATAGTAAAAACATTCAGGTTGCGCAATATAATGAGAATGACACCGTTTCACATTGTCCACAAAACTAATTTAAAACTATATCCTTTTTCAGTCGTTGATCTTAGAAAAACAATGAGTAACATACGATTATGAATTAAAATAATTTTCTTTTAATATCGAGTTGTTGTAGATCAAGATAGGTAAAAAATAATATACAAAAATTTACATTTTTTCATGAGTTGAAGTACTTATAAATAAAGATACCTCTTAATTTCTTCTCAGTGTAGGTTGATGATGAGGGTGATAGCGACACAAATGACCAGAATTCGGTGAGTATGGTGGGTGTGAGATGAGCCGTTGTCTTCGTCGTCAACGTCAGTGCTTTCTGTGGGAAGGTCGTTACTCGATGACTCATTACCGTCAACGGATGGGCACCCCATCCAGAAATGAGACGATTGCAAGGGTTTTGAATTTTCAACGCTCATAGATTTGTCATTGAATTTCCAAAAACCTTTGCCTTTGAAAAAATAAACGCTCCCTGAAAAAAAACCTTCTGTTATTGGATTGATACGTACAAAATAAAAATAGCGAGATCTCGAGCACTAACACTTTCTTAAACACCCAATATAACTATCGTACCGTCTTTCCACTGGAAGGCTGCGTCGATGTTGTAACCTACGCCTTTCCAAACGTTCGCCATGTCTCTTGGATAGTCCAGCTCCACTTTGCCTTCGTCTTCATCAAACTTCCAATACATTGTTTTACTAAAGAAGTAGGTTTTACTGTTGTAGCCCCAGATCATGGCAGCATCGACTTTTTGGACGGATTTCGGTAGACCAAGAGACGACAATAGTTTGGGGTAACCATCCTCTAGGCGGGTACCGTGGAAGACGTATATGAAGCGGCCTGCGAATTTAAGAAAGAGCGTGATACGGCGTGGATTTGGAATACTTCTGGCCAGTAATCGGTATAAATTTCATTAAAGATGTTAGATTATGTTTGGCTCTCACCTATAAAAAATACTATCTTCTTGTCTAAGCGCTCATATACAGCGTCAACATGTGAAAACTCCTCATAAATGGATAAGTTGCTCCACAATCTCGTCGTCAGAGCTGGGTAGCCAGCGTAGAGTCCTCTGTCTCCTATCCGCCACGTATACTGAAAAGAGAAACATTGAAATCAATATCCACTCAATGGGATTTAGACGAATCAACTAAAAACAACAAACCGAGCCAGCCCTGGCACTGAATAAAAATCAATTACAGCCTATTTCAGCGTTAAAAAGATGTAGGCGCTGCTGATTGGGTAAAGCTTGGAATTGGAGAAAAAAGTATAGGCTCCACTTCTCACCTTTAGGTAACAATCACGTTGTTCTAGGCATTTGAATTATTCCCAAGCAAGGGAACAGCGGCGTACAACATCGAGGTGTTATTCTGCCAGTAGGAAGTGTTAGTAGGATTCATGATAATAGTGGCAGGGCCGCTCGCTATTCGACGTTAGGTCGCGTGCAAACTCTAAAATTGCCGATTGATGTTCAAGATTTGGGAACGGAGGTAAAAACCAAGATTATAAGTTATTCAGCGTCTCGCTGATAGGGAAGGATCCCGCTAATCCTGCAAACATGTGTGCATGAGCTTATCCGATCCACCCTGCTGAGTAGCTTTTTGTAGGGTGCTCTGATAATTTAGAAACAAAAATGTTCTGTCGTAGAACCATGTCATGCCTTCAACTTGCTCTCCTACTCTGAATCGCCTCCTTTTTACACGTCTGATAAATGTAGTGACGTTCTGGGATCGGAAATCTGTATAACTCACAGTTTCAAGTTCAGACGTTTTGACATGTCAAAAACATATTTTTTTATGATCATCTTTTACACAGTGGGAGATAAAAAATCTCTCGAAATTTCAATGCGAATCTGTAATGCGAGGTGAAATGATTTAAAACCGCGATCGTTGAATAAATTCTTGAAGTTTTGTAATTATCTTCAGAATTTTCTATAATATCGGTATACTCTGACGGGCTCAATTGAATGATGAAATCCCGGATTTCAACTCACCTTTCCTTTAAAAATGAAAACTTCTTTCCGGATGATGGCAATGGCGTCGTAGGACGTGTTACACGAGTCGGGTTTGTCACCGATTAGAGGTTTTTTGGTCGTTGGCCTCGTGGTTGTCGTGGTCGTACTAGTGGTAGTCACCACCCTCTCAGTCACAGGGGTTGGCGGCGCTAACGTTGGAGGTCGTAGCGGCCACCTGTGACCCGATTTCCCAGGAATCCCTCCAGTGTTCTTGCCCCACAATTTCTCTTTGGTCCCTGTAAAAGCAGTTGGTGTCATTAGTTGTGGTGAGAAAAGGGAAAATCTACCTTCCAGGATGGATTGTGGAAGTGCTGGAACGGACAATTTTTCTCTTTTGTTGGAGAAATATGTGGGAATTCTCTATGATTAGGCGGCAATACGCCCTTCAAGAAATACCTATTCAAGACCTCAAAAGCGAAATCTTGCCGAAATCTTTGCCTGTCGAAAATCCATGTTTCTCAACGGTTAGTATAGTGGGTTTATCGTTGACGATTCATTGAGTTAACGCAAATCGACAGCAATTTTCTTACCGTAAATTTGTTGAATTCCGTATCGGTCATCGTCTGACAGCTCGAATTCACCGGAGAGATCGTTGTTACTACTGTACCAAGGGTACATGAGAGACTCCGGAACGGATGAGTGAGAGAGTCCAAGAGAATGTCCGAACTCATGAGCTGCCACCATGAACAGGTTGACTCCTGAGTAAACAAAAGGACAAACTGATAAGTGACCGAATGATTTTTGATTGTTGGGGTGATAAGTTCGTATGAATGATACATTATGATATCTGCATAAAAGGGTAATCCCTTAAATAATGGGCACATAAATTCAACGACCCTTTGAGGATCTAAATGAATGCATTCATTTTTATTTTTATTTTTACATTGGACTTTAGAATAGAGTTACCTTATTTTAGTATCTACTTAGAAGCAGCTTATTTTTTCTTAAAATGTATCCATTTATTGTATTTTCCAGTTGAAACACTTCTCAGTTTTCTTTAAATACCTCAAAATTTTAAATGAGGTTTCCATATATTTATGAACATCTACTGCAAAGGTTTTACCACTCAACCAATTTTTCGGCCGTCCAATGCGCTACCTGGGACTGTGCGAAAATTGAAACGAATTCCTTTTACTCGTGCAAATAGATCAATTAAAAAAGAAAAAATGATACCCCCACGCCTAAGAAATCTCGAAAACACACATTCGAAATGGAAGATAGATACCCATTTTGACCCAACCTCTTCCAGAGGGCACCAATCGTTCCGATACCCCTTTCGCCAAAATTTAGTGGAAAATTATACCCCACACGCCTAGATCACCGAAAATCTCGAATATCCATTTTTCTAAGTACACATTCTCTGACTAATATTTCAGATTTTTAGAAAAAATTTTACTACCAAAGTCGGCGAGGACGGCGGACGGGCATTTGGCTTTTTTGATCTAGACACCTTGAAACGTTCAGAAAAGAAAAATTTTGGGCCTTCCTTGAATAATTAATCAAAACACGTATATTCAAACCAACAATGATTAAAAAAAGAAGAATGATCTTGGAATTTTCAATGGAATATTGATAATATTCTCCTCGCAGAGTGACGTTTTCGCCTATGAATGCAATTAAATTAGGTCAAATTAGGAAGCCTACGGATCTTACCACTCGATAGTTCGCTAAACCATGGTTCGGGCTCCACGTCCACTTCAATCTTAGCATTGAAAATTTCAATTGTCTTCGAGCGCTCATTAAACGAGTTGAATACAAAAATTACTCAAGGGGTTAGGTTTCATTAAAATTTTACAAAGAATCGTTATTTCCAAGAGAGAAAAATTCCACCCGAGGTAAATTGGAAATAGGGTACTTTAATCGTACAGGTTACCCGTGGGAAAAACGCGCCTTTTTGTTTTAAGAAAATTAAAATAGAAATGAATTTTTTAGCCTGCCTGATTTGTGTTGTACAACCTAATCAATAATATGTAATATGATAGAAATACCTACTTAAAACCAAATAAAGCAATAAATCTAACAGACGACCAGATAGACAGACGCGTGCTCGTTAGTCTGCGATCTCAATGGTCTCCATACGTACGACCAATCGGGCAGCAATATAAGCTCACATGGACACTTTTGTAGGTCATATCAGAAAGAAGTTCTGTATAAAAAGTAACAAGCTATTGAATATAAGGTTTCATCCCTACGTAGCGACTAGGTCGAAAGTACTTTCACGTTCACCACGGGCACCCCTTTATGTTTAGCCTACATAAAGAGGCCAGAAAATCTGGATTGTGGGCGATAAACCACCTAACACTAACTCCGGCATTTTTCACATTAGATGGTTTCTATACTTCCTAGTTTCCTTAGATTTGCAAGGATGCCCCGGAAGCAGTTTTCATCTTTGTCCATTGATCAAAACTGATCTCTCGGAACTCACAATAAGACATTACCATGGCCGTTGTCTTCGTCCCCTGACAGCTGCCAGTGTTCTTCGATGTCGAAATGGACGTCTCCTCCTCTGCCCTGACCTGGGAAGAATGCGTGAGCTAGAACCTGCCCTGCGCCGTCGAAAGGATAGCCATCACCATGGAACCCCCTGTAAAACATGCGTAGAACCGTAATATTAGTCGAGCACTAATACGAGTACACATACCCGAAAAATGCCTGTTTTGAAATGAATAAAATTAAGTTAAATTATAAATCATCTATGATGTAAGTTTCTCGAAGATTTAACTTTATTGACTTCCATTAAGCTCATAAAAACGGTCAAAAGCTGAATGAATCCAAAATTAAAAGTACAGTTGAATTCAAAGTAGCGTTGAGTGGAGAATAAGCAATTTGAATGATATTCAGCAAGGAAACTCGACGAAGGAGTCATTGCATTGAACTTCACTTCAGGAAAACTTTTCCGATCATAACATCAAATTTAGTTGTGTTCTTCTATTCAAATGCACGTAATTCCTTTAAAAATTGCAAAAATAAAAGACTTGGAGTGGCTGGACCTCTTGGGAACTCAGCGCCAATTGGCTTTGTGGTTGAAGCGGGTTGAGGGCAATGCAAAATTCATTTACTCGCCTGCTGAGGTCCTAGGGGCCTGCTACCTTCTCCTGGTTCCTTACCAGGGAGGTTTTTTCTCTTTAGTTTCAATTAGTTATGGAATTAACTTCGATGGGCCTCCTGGGATAACTCCCCACTATTGCTTCTTTCCAGAAGTTCCTCCTCTTTTTTAAATACTAGGCATGATATAACTTTCTTTTTCATCTGAAGGGTTCGTAAAACTATGCAACAGAATACTTGTTATTCAAAGAATACTTGTTACGCAGAATAGGCTTGACTATCAATTTTTCAGTCTCTCAAACCGTTGACACTGCGGAGGTTATAAAGAAAGGATGAAATAACTTGAACAGTTTCAGAATCTGAAGTTCCAGACTTGGCGGAGATTATTGTGAAAACCTCGGGGGGAATAAAAGGGTACAATAATTATTCGCCGAAGTGACACGAGCGGACAGTCCAAAATGGCGTTGGCGAAACACAAAAGCTAAAATCATGAACGAAGGAGCTTTCTTGGAGGGGTGTGGTGCAATGAAAACGCTCTCAAACTTGATATTATATAGCCACTTGGGTTGTAGCTGGAGGGCGGTGGGGTAAGTTGGAGCTAAACAGGGAGCAATCATAATAAATTATAACTCTGAGAGCTTTTGTCACAACTGTCAGGCAGCACGAGAATGTAAGCTATATGATAATCGCGGAATTATTTTCAAAAACGGATTTGACATTGTCGGAATAATAGTTTAACCCTCGTTATCTACTGGGACCTCGTCACTGACCTAAAAAGCTAACAGCTAACGCATGCTTTTGGAAGAGGAACTAATGAGGCCTACATGGCCTTCAATACCAAATACTTATACCACTCGGGAAATCAAATGGAAGAAAAATATTGATAATGTCTGCAGAGAAATGGTCATTATGAACATGTCACCTCATGAAGTTGCCTTCTGAAGTATTCCTGAGGGCACTAGATCAAGTAAGAAATTGTGTCCTGCTGGTCGAACATTTTTGCTTTCCTCTATCTGTTCCAATCTAAATTAATGTTCATCTTCAAGGTTATTCATGATAAGAACACATCCAGGGCTTGCTTATCGGGCGCGGCCCACCCCTCATATGTTTTCAGTCCAACACAGCTCCAGTTCCCGAGGGATCTCACAATTGTTGATCCTACTACGTCAATCATACGAGTCGAGCTCGAGCTTAGGTAGATCAGGATTAGCAGTTGCATAACCTTATAACGGAAAGGGAGAGGTTTAGGGTTGGGGCTGTCAGCTGTTGTTTGACACTTAATTATACGTGTTACCAAGAGGTTTCTTCCCTTAAGAATTCAAATATTTAGGGCCCCATCCAAACACTTTTGTACCTACTTATCACTAATGTTTGCCATTATTCCTCATGGCATAAGCAAAGTCCTCACATCCTATTAGAAGTCATTGCCGTATTTTTTTTTCTTGATTTGGATGGTCACCTGAATATAGAAATGTGTTTGTGCGTGACCAATGCGCGCATATAGAAAAAATGCGTTTAATTTTTGAGTTTTATCGATTTAAAAAAAAAAAAATACCAGCTCAATTTGCAACAACATTAATCAGTTCCAAAAAATCAAGTCCGTTGAAAGTATGGGAGAGAAGCAAGTTAGTGCATAACAAGTACGTAGTAATGATGCATTTTTTCGCTAGAATACTTGAAATGAACAATCACACTCCGAAAGACACGAGGGGCGAGTTGATTTCTATGGACAGTTACTCTGAAATCCAAAATTGTGCTATTCCACCAACATGGACTCTAGAGGAATCTCCCAGCCTCTGCGGGATCTCTTAAAAACAGTTTTTAGACTAAAAAATACAATTAATGAGCTTGACGAGACTAAACTTCACGTAAATATATTAAAAAAAAAAAAAAAAAGCGCATGAGTATAAGCCAAATAAGTAATTAGAATGTTTATATCGTTTGAAATAGTTGAGAAACATTGTTAGGAGTTTTCACCAGCCTGTAACTTCCTTTCAACTTTCCGTATTGTTGGAGCGATCTCGAGCCCTATTATGCCCTGTTGATGAGAAGTACACATCGAGACGAGAGTGTGTTCATTCAGCTGATCATGTTCGCCACGATCTTCTCTCCAACCTCTCATCAGTCCCTGTCTCGAAGTTTATCCTCGCAAGGTCAATATGGAGTTTAAGGAGGGGGGGGGGGGGGCAACTCTGGGGCTCGCTTAGCTCAGATGGTCAACTCCTATACTGATACTGATTTATTTCTGCACATTGAGACCGGAGCACCCCACAGTTCATCCTTCTAGGTCCCCAGGAGAAATTAGCAATTTACTTTAAACCAAGATATGTGGGGAAGATGAATTGGGATACTACGCCTCTTGATGCTGAAGAAACGTGACAATTGAAGTTATTAAACAATCTCTGTTTTTATCTGAAATGAGCCAACAAGCTACAGTTAGTTATACCTGGTCACCCTACGCTATAATCTCCTTCCGTTTCTGAAGGTCAGAAATATGAATCGTTACAAAAAAAGTTCAATCTCACTTTGATAACATAAAAACAAACTGGGCAAAACTTAGTTCGCGAGGTACGTTGAAATGGCTTTTGCCACCATTTATTTCTAGAAGGTCCGGTTGGAGGACGGTGTGAAATAATGAATTTTATGCAAGACCCAAAACTGTTGAAACTCCCAAACAAGAACAAAGCCATGGAAGTTGAGTTCCCACCGAGGGAATGAATTAAAAATTCAATTAAGTAGTTCTGGGTGAAATTGAGCCGTATTGCAAGGGAGGGTCTTCTACCGCTTTTTCCGAGAAGTTAAACTTGATGTCAGCATACCTCACTGTGTGCAACTCTTCCTCTGAGTCACATCCGAAAAAATTTTGACTTTCTCCGCTCTTGTGTATCAGTTCAATAAAATTAGAGGTTCCACTAAACGTAACTTCCTTACTTTTTCCAGACTAAGAGGGGGAATCGGAATGCGTAATTGGTTTTACTACCAACAGAGTTAATAACATAAACCATCATATTCCACGCTGTAAGTTATTCTCAAGTCAGGGAGTAACAATTTTTGACAAAACGACGTTTAGAGAAACATCATCACACGGGTAACGCGGCTCAAGAAGGGAAGGCCGAGAAAGATCAGAAACAATTTTATGAATACATAAGGTGAATTTCCTTTACCGAGATAACCTCGTCATCGATGGAGAAGCGTCAATATTGGCCATCTTCCTGTCACCTTCATGCCAACGTCCCTACTTCAAGACCATCAATCAGGATAAAGAGGGTAACCCTGAACGTGACATAGGAGCGCAATGCCTCACCACGACAGGGGAAACCTTTCAATACATACCCACACGAAGAGAGAACAGGGTCCTCGTTCAAAGAGTAGAATTTTTGAACTGCCTTTTTCCGTGACCCACCACATTCGAGGTTTCCTTCCTACACAGACAAAACTACACCCCCCTCCCCAACATAATACATTATACTGATTCTCTCACAGACATGTTACCGTGTCGCAGATGTATGACGTATATAAACTATTACTTCGTTTTCAGCCAATGAAACAAACGAAACCAACTAACTTCTACATTCATTCACATTAGTTTTTATCAGAAAAATCATTTTGTTGCGAACTTCTCATTTTGACCCATTCCTTCCCACCATCCTCCAGTGTACGGCAACCGGTCCTGGGTCTTTCACAACTTGGTGATTTAGCGTCTAAAATTAAGTTCAAGAATCTCTATAATTTATTTTCCAACTAGGCAGGTATCTGTAATACCTATTAAGGCACCTGGACCCTGCCCTGTTTCGGGATGATCGGGCTGAAGAAGGGTTAGTTATAAACGCTGCTAATTCTTTCACAGCGGTTGGTTATTCCTCGGACCAGGAGCATGGAGACTCATTCTAATCGATTCAGCGTCCTAAATTTAGTGGGAAATAATAAGTACCTACCCCACACTCCTTGATCGCCGAAAATCTCGTAAATTCATTTTTCAAAAAACACATTTTGACCCCTAACCCCCGAATTCGGACGGATCGGACTGAAAAGTTTCAATGACCAACTAGACCTAGAATCGGGTCCCTGACCAAAATTTCAGATTTTTAGAAAAAATTCGTACTACTCGAAATTGGCGTGGACGGCGTACTGCGGACGGCGGACGGGCAATTGCTTATTTTGATTTAGAAGACTTGACTTTGAAAAGCCCAGATAACATTTTTAAGCCGAATAGGAGAGATTGACCTTCTGCTGAAAGCATAGGTTGATTATTCATGGAATAATATGGACAAATTTGAGTTATTGAGGAGCATTTTTGAGTACCTTTTTCGGCCCGGGCGTCGAACAACCGGCGGAAATATTGATATTTTGAACCGACGGAATTAAGGGTTTGAAGATGGTTTTTATACCTATACGAATACCCAACGGGTATTATTTCAATAAGAATAATAAACCAAGTGTTTTGTGGAAGAAGATTTTGCGATTCATTTGTAGATTCGAACATTGTATCGTACAGTACACATTAGTATATATTTGAGCGTCATGAATGATTTTCAACTTCTCAATCCAGTACGTCTGAAGAACTAGACAGTACGTGAGGTAAACTTCACACTCGATTATTGGATAATAATGTTATTAAACGTCCACCATTACAACCGCTGCACTTCTGAAAAACCTTCTAGAGTTTTAGGCAACCAACATGACCGTCCATTTTTTACGAGTGTAGAAGGGGGAATGAGGTTCGGTTAAAACGATGGTATAGTGCATTAGTGGTAATACAGGGACCTCCTAGGGCGAAGAGCATCAAGTTGCTAAGGGCTCCGAGCACTAGAAGCCCTGCTTTCAACCCTCGTCGTGCCGAAGAGGAAAACTTTTTTTCTCTGGGAATTCACCCTCAGCGAGCCAACTACACTAATTTTTTTCACCATCGAATATTCTCAGTGAATTCACTCAAGACGAGAAGAAAACAGAATACAACGGAAATTATTTTTGGTTGTAAAACCTCCGTTATTTAGAACCCTACCGTTCATTTTTCCATCGAGCTTGTGGTTGTAAACACACAAAACACTCACTTACCGTAAGAACGGTTCATATCAATGTAATGTTCACAGCTCGCAAATCAAAATTAAAGATATTGTATTATATTACAAAAATCTCGAATGATCTCGGAACTCACTTCTCGAAGTATATCAGGATGTCAGCGTTGTCTGAATTGACTTCTGAAAATGTGAGACGCGAGTGGCGAGCCCATAGGTGAAGAGCTCTGTGGAGGTCTCCTCTCAACCTGCCATGGTCCAAGCTGCTGTTTTGAAAGTTCTTCGTCCGCAGGCTATAAGAAAAAATAAAATAACGAAATAATTGATAAAGCTCGATTAGAGATCAACATTATTTGTTTAGGAAAAGCGATGCTTGAAAGAGTTAATTTTCTCCGATCATGTACGAAATTCTCATAAATTGTTCCTCTCGATTACGCGTGGGTGTTGTATCCTCAAGAATTCCTCACAAGGATACCTCGGAAAATGAGGCATGTTCTGCCCACTAATGGGAGCTACCATAACGAGTTGAAATATATACAGGTAGGTTGTTCTCGGTCCTCGACTTAACAAGGGTTCGATGTGAGTCGGGGCCAAACGAATAGTACATCGGTACACCTGTAAAGTCGAGAGAGGAATTAATAAATTCGGTGTGTCTGTCAAAGGGTGGTTTGAATTCGACAGAAGGTAGAGCGTTAGGGGCCGCGGACCTTTGGTGCTTCGGGCGCTCCCTATTTCAAGCCGGTATCTCTCCTCTGCCCTCCCAAGCGAAATAAGCCCTAATGATTCAAACCAACACACCGATATGGCGGAGGCATTGATATGCGTGGGAATCGCCCGAACATGTGGCTGCTGGCTGGCCCCGGTTGGTTTACACATGTGTAATCTATAATTAACATCACCAGAACCGATGGAGAGTTGGGAGGCCTGGCAGCCTCGGACTACTACGGAGTGTCTTTGTCCCTCGGAGAACACAAAAAGCGTTCGTATGGCCGACGTCAACGCCCCCTTCGTCGTGCCAGGCCCAATTAAGTCGATGATTGATATTGATACGGCCAAAACGAGGCGACCTGTTCTCCATCTTCCAATGCTTGAATCGTCCTGATCGAATGATTTTCAACCAAAGAAGATTGCTCAAAATGGTTCCATTGAAATTTGCAGTTAAGGGGTTAATATCACTCTTGAACATATGAATAAGAAAACAGCCCCCGTACCCAAGTAAAACACCATGAAACAAACAATAAATAGCTTCAATCGAGTTACATTTCAGCTAGTTCCAATCACATTGAATTCAGAATTACAACTTTGGAGAATATTGGACATCATGAACATCTCTAGCATTTTGAGGGTATAGGAGAAATAATGGAAGTGGTTACAAAAGTCTAGAGATAACTGCACTACGATAAAAATGCCTCACCGTTGAATGGGAAGAATCATCAAAGGACCTTCACTAGATTCAATTTCAAATGTTACTCAAGTTGAGACGGCAAAATAATTATTGCAATAACCACCTAAGCATGATTTAAGATACACGCAAAATATGTCTTTGGGAGGAATCAGTACCAAACTATTTATGATACTAGCAAACTCGTCTACGTCTAGTAGTACACATAGAGTACACATTGGTATAACGTATCAATAGATTGTTCAACCCTTCAGAGCACTGATAATAAAATCTTATTGCCGTTTAAATGAGGCATGTTTTTCAACTTAACTTACTGTTTCACACCATCACTCTTGGATACTATCCCCAAGGACCCAGGAAGAATTCGTCCGACGAGCCCAACAGAAAATTGAGGATGCTGGCTCATCAGGCAAAGGCTCCGGGCGAAAGAGCAATTGACCCCTGACCCAGCCCTTCCGCGCTAACGTTATTCTGGCTATCATAGAAAGGTCATCTGGACCTTTGGAACGTCATGCAACCGTCTTCAACACAGTTCCTAGGAAAATGAGCTGCAAGAGGCGTCATTTCATGCCATTTATTCGCTTATTCACGTAAAGGAAACCGTGTTCTCATTTCGAGTGCACATATTTTTTTTTTAATTAACAGCTGAATCAATTAAACGTCCGAAACCCGGAAGAAATGGTACCTCACACGCCAAGGTCCTCCAAAATTCCGATAACTTTATTTCATGCATTTCGAGCTGAAAGTGAGTTAGGCATAACTAGAGACAAAATAGAGTCTGTTTGGATTTTCGGAAGGATTCTAAAGGTCTATTTTTTCTTGTTTTGGATTTTAAAAGGCACACACATTAAAAAAAAGTAACATTCTAAAAATTTCCTAACCGCTTATTGAAAAAAAAAAAAATAAAAATAAATAAAAATAAAAATAAAATGATCACGATCAACATTGTGGTAAACTGATGTGTTCTGCCTTTCTTGCGTTGCCTGGGTTCTTCTCTTGCAAAGTGTAATCTAAAGTCACTTGGAAGTGTTAATCTAAAACGCCCCAACTTTCAAGTTTCTTCCACAAGAGATTATGTTAAATCGGAATTCCCTTTTCGTCAAGTTTGGTGGACGGTACATTTGGAATATTCATGAACAACGCCGAGTGGAGTTTGAATTTTTGACTTCACCTGAACGTATTTCCCCGTGATGATGATACCGCCTGTCTGGTCTGTCCGGGTCGATCCGATACCACCCCTTTGTTTCAAGTAAATTATGTAAGGGTTTCAATTTTGTATGTTGCGTCCCGAGTGATTCGAAGAGGATGGCCCTGCTTTTACACAGATAGGTACACACGACGGCGAAAACAGTCACGGCGATGCTGGCAAGGATTTAATAAGGTCGTACACGCTACGAAATGGTGATGAGTTGGTCGATTGATATGAGCAGGTACTGGAGACACGTGGGAGGGGCCGGTAATGTTTGGCCGTTAACGAGGCGTAAAGAAGTTAATACAGCGGTAAAGAGGGCTGGCTTCGAGGTTTAACGGAGGGATTGATCGGCTCTGAGGCGCCAACCAGCCCATTCTGTCACATTACCTTCCCTGATGGGTATCTTCTCGGATAAAAGGAGCCCCCGCACCATGCCAGCCCGAATGTTCTAATCCCCGATTGCCAGGATATCACTGACGGCAAGTTTACTGGGTAACGGAGGAGCTCAGGCGCCAATCACAGCCTTTTCAACTCTAAATTAACTTAGACGGGTCGGCATCACGGCTCAGGTTTTCAAGAATAAATAAGTGTCCTAAGACAAGATCTAAGAATGATGTTATGGGCTGCTTCAAAAGATTCCTAACAACTAGGAGACTGAAATGACTGAATATAGAATCTCAAATAATTAATTACAAAGTTTGACTGAATACTAATAAATTTGATAAAACAAGCATATTAAAAAGGGATACTTTCATTATAAGTACTTTTGTTCATTGAAAATAAGAAAGAAGACCACCGTTATTACACCAACTGCAAATTGTCACCTCCATCTTCGATCAGTGATCAGCGTCCTTGATGGTAGATTCAAACGTAATTCTACTTGAACCCTATTTTAACTTCATTAGGCAAGACAGGCACTAGCATACCTCTGAGAAGGAGCAAGTTCAGCGGATCCCTAAGCGTTGACAAATTGGTTTAGAGGACAGGCGATTGAACAAAGAAAATTTCTACCTCGAAACTAAAAAGAACAATAAATTTAGTTTGAACGTTATACCAAGTTCAGATACGTTACTCAAGAGACAAATAACAAGAGAGCGACGCTCCAAAATGAGAATAATATTAATTGTCGAATTTGAAATGAAGCTATGATCAGCGAGCCCATGCTAAGCAAAAGAGAATGCGATTTTCCGAGCAACTGGAATTTATGGCAATCTCATCAAGAGTGTCGTTAGAGCCTCCTTCATTGCTTGAATTTGGTCGCTCGTGAAACAAAAGTGTCGTCGCATCTGAATTGCCAAGAATACATTTTCCTTAAGGCAGCTCCATTTACATGAATTTGAGATGAGACCTACCCTACCCTCTACATCAGATCGTATAACATCAGCATCACAGGTTAAAGTATGCCCATTTGGCAGAGCCAAATCGTCTTTCTATTTGAGCAATCGACAGTGCAACACCTACCTACCTTTCTGCTAATGAGAAAGTAATTTCAAAAGTTACTGGAACACGGATAAATGAAACAATAACAACATCTTGTCTTCGTATAATCAAATCGGGTTCCTTAGTAATTTCAGATAATAACAGATAACATTACGTCCACGCGTTCTCATTATGAACGAGTTCTAACAACCATCATTCTTTCATTTTGGTGATTTGGTAGGACTCCATTTTTCCCTATTTATTTCGACGAACTACAGGGGAAGATGACTCGAAAATAACAAAAGGAAATAACATGGTCCCCATTCCAGTTGTCAGGAGTCTTCTTCTTTTTAAACATTCGCCAACAATGAAAAATGAACAGGCCTCCTCCCTCAGAAATAAGAATAAAAGAATACCTCTTGGAACGGGAAGGAGTGGTTTTTTTTTAAAGAAAGAAAAGACAAGAGGGAAAAATTGATGGGAACGATAGCAAATCCTAGTTTAGTGACGAGCTTGAATGTATAATTTAACATTATATTATTTAAAAAAAAAAAAAAAAACTGATGGTGGAAAAGCAAAACATGAGTGGTAAGCAACTACCTACCGAAAATCTAAATTAAGTATTGAACCCAGAATCCGTTGTTCTTATCTGCACGTGATATGAAAGCTAGTTACGAAATACTAGTGGTGACTACTTCTCACAAAGTCTCTTCTACAGCTCACAACAACATATCAAACAATGACATTGAAAGAATGCGTGGGTTGGATGACTCGTCGGGACATCCATCATGATTTCATGCAGCAGCTGATAGTGGCGGTGCTGACCCACAAAATGAGTCCATCAGCTAATAGGAAAACGCCACCCCCTTATCCTCCTCTTGCTATAACATTTCATTTGTTTCCCGAGACCCCCACGAGCACTCGTTTGCCCTCTCTGGCTCGTTCTACTCTGCACGCGATGTGCTTTTCTTCCCCCTTTTTCCGAGTTATGTCCCTTTAAATGTTCCACGGGGGTCAATGAAAACCTAGTTTCAATTCTATCAACATCGGCTCGTTCCTCAACTTCTTTACAGAGAAAGAAGAAAAGGGCTAATGAATCGACTAATCCAACTCTCAGCCAAGTCATACGGTGCTGCTAACGTACAAGGTGCGCAAGGACACGGTTTGGGATGACCTGAAATTGGTTACTTCGATCTACCACCATTTTGCAAGATCCATCAGCGCAAATCCACTACAGAACCGAAAACAGAATGATGTGGCCCGCACATGGAGGAGTGTAGAGTTCAAAAATATGTTAATCCAGAAGTAGTTCTAAAGCAGAAAAATGTATCTGTAAATCTTTTCAACCCTTGATGGGAAAATGCAAAAACATATCCAACATGTCCAGCTTCAAAGCATATCAGGGTTAATGTAAACTTCTCTTCCGAGGAATTCCTGGTAATATTTCGTTATAAATAAATTGCGTCACATGAAGGGATCCCATTCAGCGGAATATCATGTTTCAAAGGCTCACGAGGCTGTCTAATGTTCGCAGGTGTTCGAACAAAACGTAAAATTCCCATCAACTGCTAATCAATAATGCAACTGAGTTGATGACCTACATAATCAGTAACGATCGGTAAGCAACTCCTATTGTAACTACTCGATTGCCAGGAATGCCCAGACATAACCGACAAAGGGGCGTCTTAGAGATTCTATCGTAGGCTGTAGTGCCTCCGAAATCGTTTAGTACAGAAAATTGGACCGGCAGTTCAGCTTTCATTAAAACAGTTTTAACTGAAATACATTTTCATACATGATTTGTTCAAGAAGGAGCAACATTTTGGGATGGTTACACAACGAATCATGAGCATGCTAATCAAGAAGTACAAATCACGAAGCTAGTTGAACCGCATCTTGGTGGAATGAAACTTTCAGTGAAGGTTCAGTAACATCGGTTGGAGGCGGGTTACAATCGCTCACTCAAGGAGGTTGTGATGGAGTCAATGTTCACATCACACCCAGATTGAGTGAGTGATCGCTACTGCCGATTCGATGTAGGGAGTGGGTCATCGACGAGAATCTATTCTGGTTGATTTCAGCAAGTAGGCGTTTTGTTCATTCTCCCTTGCAGAGGAATCTCCCGTATCATCATATTATTTCATGCGTTGGATGGTATGAAGTCTTGCTGTGTAGAGTACTGGACAAAATTCATTCACGGCCATGAATCGATACGATGTACGGATACGTATCCAAATCTTTACATGAATATGGCATGGTACCCCAATACAATAGAGGATGCATATACAATGCAATACATGTAAAAAATAGGAGGCCTAGTAACATTATCCTGAACAGGAGCCTTGTGCTTTGATTTTAAGGGTATTAAGTAAGTTGTGTACATACCAATACAGGGAATTCCGGCTCACTCACCTGGAACAGGAAACAATAAATTACATTCATTTCACTAACACGAATTCATTGGAAACATTACAGATCTTCCTGTGAGGGCTGCCACCCGATGTGAGTCCGCGGCATGGCTCATTTCTCTTGCACAGAAGAAATTAATAGTCCGGGAGCAGAGGCCGAATTGAATTGAATTCATTTTGGGAGAAGATTTTGCCACATCTTAGGAGACTCTATACAAAGAAAAAATCCAATGAAAAGTGAACAGATCTACCTGGAATCAATTGATTGATCATTGGCATCAATAAATTATTGATAATCAGATAGTATGTCCTGTCATTTGTATCGTCACAAACTCGATCGGGCTCGCTCTCAAGAACACGACTTTTTACAAATGTTACCTCCAAGAACATACATTACGACATTATGGGTGCTTTTTTGATCAATATTTACCTACTCCCGTAACCATTCCCGCATATTCGGATTTAGGCCCTTACGAGTTATGAATTCCGGCCCGAAACCAGGGTTTCTGTAGAATGTCTACTTCTGCATGCACCCTCCTCACCTTCAAATATTGCAGAAGTGCCGGTATTAACTCCATTCGCGAAGGAAGGGTGATTCAGGTTGATAACTATGGTTGAGCAGAAATCTGTTCAAGAGGTGGGAACAAAATATCCACCTCTGAAATAAGAACGTAGGACAGTGGTACCTCCAATTCACCGAGAATATCAAAAAGGACGAGAAGGGATAGTCAGTACATACCTATTGTGTATTATGTGTCCGAGCGGTAACCATTTCATTTCACCCTCTATTCAAAAACATTAAAAGGAATATTAGAACGGCCGTGCTGAATTAATCATTATGAGCCGCGAAAGGCGTCGAGTTCATACAAAAAGGCTCGTCGATGCCTGCCAACCTTGGAGTTCAGATACTACAGGAATTTTATTTCAAGACCTATCGTTTACAAAGGCAACAAGTAATTGTGTATTTATATCGATCAGCACATTGATAGGCCTCAAGAAAATATGATCTCAGGGAAACTTACTGGCATTAATTCAACTCAGGAGATCACAGGGGAGATGAATGAATAGAAGCTGAGAGAATATAAAAGTGGAAATATTTTCATTCGTTTCTATAATAGAGGTATGATGAAAAAGACTGGTAGGGAGAGAAAGCTTTATTTTACGCTGAAAGCTCTTCTTTGGGGGTTGAACCGCTTAATAAGATTTTAAAAGGCGGATGGATGAGACTGAGGTATTAGGGGGTGGATACAGGCACGTGGAGAGAGCAGGGAGGGGGGCGTTCGTAATCAAGCTGTCATGCCCATCCTAACGTTTCACTCCTTTCCCTAATCCTACGACTGATTTCCGCCCGAATGCCTCGATATTAACTAACATGGTAGGCTTCAGTGCGTATGAATATTCCTCGCGGCGCTAGAAGCTTTCCTTCTAAAGGACGATATTATGACCTTTCAAACTCCGTTCTCGTACATGAGCTAGTAATGAAACTCCGACGGCTCGATGTCATTGCAAACATCTCCGAAACATGACTTTGAACTTTAAAATTAATTTGAAACTTGAAAATTAATTTGAACAAAAAAGACATTTTCTCGTGCACCCATACTATTGATCGCCCAGTCACCGCATCTCAATTGATATAATATTATAATGACGGAATACAAAATCCAACAATGACCTTTACTGACTCATGGAGGAATCATATTCAACCGATGTACATGGTACATATCATTGATGTACAAATTAGCCAATTATGAGCCATTCAGATCGAATGAATCACGAAGGTTCTCACGGGTATAATGAATATTGAAGTGCGGTCGGAATGTGTTGGCTGAATTGACCATACGAAAGTTTAAAGAATTTTGAAAGAGAAGAAAACCTCAAATTGTAGAGCTATTCCAAGCCAAAGTAATGAATACATACTGATTGGATCATCGACCACTTTCTGACCAATTTCGGAAATGCGAACTTGGTGCTCAAGCTAAAGACCCTAACTCTGAAGAGTATGGTAGACAGATGGTCAAAGCATTTGATCGGCGGATTTCGCGAAATCAGAACTCGCTCGGAATAAAGCACGTCAAAACTTTGAAGAACAAATTGTGAGGCATTTCAACCTACCTATAACTGTAAAAGGTCGAACGCTCGAATCGGAGAGCGGGTAAACATAATGCAGCAGTTTATTTTTACTTGCCAAATAAGTGAGGATATTATTAATCCCAGTCGCTCGTTTTTCTGGGCCAATATGGTCTTGTAAATGTTTAAAAAGATTGAACTCGTTCACTAATGCACCAATCGGTCTGGGACCAATTTCAATGGATTCCGAGTCCAATTATTATTATTATTTTAATAATACCCGCACGCTTCAGAAATCCATTTTTCAAAAAGAAGGAAAATAAGTGTTGCCCCTTTTTTTTTCTTTTTTTTTTAATTTTACCCGATCAGCTGAAAAGCTTTGAGGGCCAACTAGAGTCGGAAACGGGTCCCTGACCGAAATTTAAGATTATTAGAAAATTTTCTACTACCAAAAACGGCGTGGACGGCCGATCGGAGATGGTCGACCCCGTGCAAGAAAACATTGGTTTGACAAGGGATAACCAACCAAAAAAGAAACTAAATAACAGATTTGGAAACATAAAAAGATTATGAGATTCAGAATGCTCGGTATTAATCGAGAATAATCGACAATAACAAGTCATTGTGGAAGAACTTGTCCATCAAGTCGTGTCAAAGATGGAGTTGACAAGTAGTAAGTTATTTTGCATTTATTTTTGGGATGATGAACTTAAATGCTCGTGTATTATCAACCTCCTCATTTGTTCAATACAACTCGACTCTGCAACTGAACTTTCCAATCCAGATTTTTATTGTGAGCATTGCGAGTAATTGGTCTGTTATGTCCTCAGCCACAGGCAGACTAATCAAAAATTAAAACCTCGGACTCGATCACGCGCAGTGAGGTTTGATTCGGATGACGATCAGGCTGAGGGAATGAAATGTTGATTGTTGATCGAATTATCGACATTTCGTAGGCAGTTAGCAGAAGCGCGCGCCTGACAGGGACCTAAGTATCCAGTAATCGGTGGTGATACAGACACGTGGGCGCGAACTTAGTATTGAAAGAGAATTTATCATTTGAATTTCGAGAACAGATTGCTCCGTGCATTTAAAGGCTTGTGGGTACCTCAAACATTTAGTTGAACAGGTTGGGTAGGTATGTTCGCTGGCGTATAACTGAGAACCTAACGGAATGAATAATTTATTTGAGCTGGAGCTCACTGCCGCTTCCGAATGCGCGATTTCAATTATTTCTACTCGTAGATACACCTCACTCACTGCTGAAGATTCTTCTTCCGAGAGGATCGATAACTTGTGAGGATCATCGTAAATAAACAGCACTTTTCCAAAGGAACTCGGGCTATTAGCAGCTTTGTGATCGACTTGGATTGCTACTCAATCAAGCCCAAAAGTATTTTCTCCTCGAAGGAGCACTTAAGTCATGATATATTCATCAAAATGGGCAACTTCATCTATATAAAATAGCAGACGTTGATAAGGCACTCTACTCATTTCTAAGGCAAACCCCAAATTTCAGAAGAAGGACATAATTATAGATTCAACGTTACATAAGTACTTACTTATGCTCAGTCACCAACAATCAATCTTCAACGGTGCAATTGATATGAATACCACCAATAAAGTGAAAAAGTGGGAATGGATTGTTGACGAAGTTACCATAATGAACGACTGCTTTCAGCACGTAATGCCTTGGTTTGACTAATACAGCTCACAAACCGAGACTCAAGTCACGCGCGGCGCCGTGTCGGTATACCATTAGTCAGCCTTGTCATTCGGATACCCCAAAGGAGTGACTCACTCTGAGACGCGGCTGACTGGTGTCAAAGATGCAGAGCACCAATGGGTGCGATTCGAGACGAGACAAATCGAACGGGAACGACCATTCTTGGACTCATTACGAGCTGCGAGAAGATAAACTCGGGTCATAAATGGATAGAGTGCACGCTTATACGTATACTCACCACTCTCATATTTATTTGATCTGCTCTGTTAGTCTGTTACCATAACTTTTTATGATCGGAAGAGGAAAATTGATAAAAATCGACAATGTTACTTTTCGTTACTCACCTCAAAAATTACATAGAGTATGGAGTTTTCATCCAACATTATAGAGGCTTATCGGTGCGCCCGACGATGAGAGTTCATCAAAAGAAGCTAAAAGGTCAACTACATCGGTGCAACAGAGGCTCCTCTCAAATTGATAAGTTGGGCACTGCATACGCATGTAACGCATAAGCCCTCAAATACATCGAGTAGACAAAAATGCCACTCACCATGCAAACCCACATTTTAGAACCAACTCTTAACATTTCGTCGAGTTTCCTGCCTGTACCAAATAGCCCTTGCTGCAAATTAAGATTCTCAGAACAAAAGTCACAGCCCTATTTTTCGACGATACCGATACAGTCCAAAGCATTTGTGTGCTAAAAAGCTGGAGGCACAACGCGGTTGCACCGTAACGAGACGTGACATCGCGCCACGCGTAACTCCAATCCAGTCGCTTTAATTACATTTTCAAACTCCCCTCCCCCCAAGTGCAAATAGTGAGGCGCTGTTCATTTCGGGGGTACATATATCTTGTAACAGAAGCATCCTAGCAGAAAAACATTCCGATGAGGCTCTTTTTTTCGACAACTCTAAACATACACACACACACACACACACACACACACACACACACACACACACATGACATTTTTTTCTACTGATTCATTCGTCGACAACTCGACATCGCCCTGCTCTTTCTAAGAACCTTTAGATTTATTTTGGTTCCCTAGTATGAAAAAACTGTTGTTTAACGAAGGAATTCCAAAGGTGAATGATCGTGACTTATATAAAATTAAAATTTTCAAATGAAAAATGAAGATAGATTAGGAACAATCTAATGATATTCATATGCCTCGGGAATGGTTGCGCTGTGACGCGATCTGAACATTGAGGTCTTCCAGATTTACTCACTAGAATCACGCAATGATGCATGATAGAACAAATTCCTCGTTAACTGGCGATTGAGTATTCCTTGAAATCCTCCCGAAGGCACAGAGACAATTTGACGATTGAATAGAAGAGAATTATTTGGTGCAGAAACTCACCGACATTCTTGCTACGGAGTCGTAAAATGGCAAAAGCCCTATGACAGCTGCAGATCTGTACTCGCGAGTCAAACGTGATAAACTGATATTGAGCTCCTGCAGCTTGAAGAACATTCGGCTGGAGGGAGAACCCTCAACAGATCAGAGAAGGGGCCCGCACCCACCAAGCTACACTTACAGGCTATCGGTCCCACCCAGATCAAACTGTCGCATTAGGACAATTTTTAATTCGTGCACCCATCACGAAAAAGAAATTTCTCAAAGCGAGAATAAAACCTAAACACAGAGCGCTGAGGAAGTGAGTTCACGCATGACAATTTAAAACTGTTTCTTACACTCACAAATTACATATTCAACGACAAACCATGAGAGATGGGGATTCAACTCCGTTGTGCCTGCTTTTTATGGTAACTCCACCGTTATTATAACACGCACATGTCATGAAGTATTCGAGTGAACCTTGGTCGTGGAACATGTTAGATAAAAGATGGTATTCGGAAACAGTCAAATATCCACTGGGTTTGGGGACCCATTCACCCCTTTTAAATGGGTTTCCTGAAGATTCATTTTGTCATCTATTAGGTACCTGAATAAAATACAACTTAAGCAAGCCCTCACGAATAAGATCCCATTATCAACGGCAAAAGTCTGAAAACCAACGATTTCCTCAATGTATATGTTTTTTTTTTTTTTAATTTCCTATTGAGATTAAAAAATAATTCTTTTTGTTTTCATTTTTAAATAAGCACATTTGAAAGATGAAAGATCGAGAAAAAGCGGCGCGAGAGAGGGTGGCTTAATGTGTGGACGAGGCAATAACATAAAGACAAACGATACGAATAATCCCGGATAGCTGATAACGCAGGTAAATGACCCGTTTGGTATACTTGAAAGGATTCTCAGGCATTTGGTGGGTTTCTCAAAAAGCTGAACCTGGATTCTATAGGAAGGTGAGATGAAAAAGTTCCCTTTGAAATCGTTTCAAAGAATTACTAAGCCAACAAAAGTTGCGAGGAGTTGAAGGAAGCATTCTCTCAACTGGAAAATTGATGAGTGTTAATTCGTTGTTGGAGTTTTGAGACTCTTTTTGGAATATTCGGACCTTAGAGTAAAATATCTCTCTACCCCGACTGAAATTCTTTTGTTGACCGAAAAAATGAATTGAGTGTTGAGATTATTATCTAAAAGGCATGATTTGGGATTGACCGTATAACGGTCCCACTCTTAATTAAGTAAAATACCAATTATGTATGGATCTGACTAATTTAATGCAGATTTATGATTCTATTCAAGCTTGTAGTAGTGATGTTCTAATGCTTTTTGGATCAGTAAAACGCTGCAAATTCATTCACAGGGTTACTTCACCTCACACGTCTATATCGCCAAAAAATCTCGAAAACCCATTTTTCAAAATACACATTTTGACTCCTAGGTAACTGTCATATTATTATTACAACTCCGTCGCTAAGTTATTTGTCATCACATGTTTACGCACTCTCAAATTCTCCACTCATAATTGTGCATTCCGTTCATAACTATGTAACAGTTTTATTTGATTAAAGCCTATAAATTACAAAAGGTTTGATCATAACAATTTAATCAAATAAAACGATATGGACAAACTCTACAAGCCAGACAAATTTTCTACGGAGCCCGAGAAATCTACCGCACAGCGACTGCACCGAATACCAAGCTGCTATTGATATTCTAACTGCTCTATTTGTGAAACAAAAAAATATCATATATGCTAGACACAAGCTTGCCACTCGAAAACAGTTCCCTTCGGAAACAATCGACCTGTACCTGACGGCTCTCAGGGCATTAGCTAAGAATGTGAATTTACAGCGGTTTCGGCTGAGCAAAATAAAAACGACTACATCCGGGATGCGTTTATTGCCGGCCTACTGTCGACTGACATCCGTCAGCGACTTCTAGAGAATAAAGCTCTTACCCTAGACGATGCTGTAGAAAAGTCCCGCTGCATTGAGATAGCTATCAAAAATTCGGAAACGTACAATATGTCTCAACTTAATCCTCATGATTACGCGGCTAACACGGCAAACAGTCAATGCAATGCTGCTTCATTGGACTCAAGAAAATGTTTCTTTTGTGGGGGTTCTCTGCACTCTCGCAAGAATTGTCCTGCTCGAGACTCGGTGTGTTCCAATTGCAACAAAATTGGTCATTACAGCAAGGTTTGCCGATCAAAGAAACCGACCAAACCTGTCAAAACGACGGCTGCCCTTCCGACCTTAGATCCCTCCGACGCTTCCGGTGACAGCCCTTTCCTGGCTAGCATAATAGGAGCTAGCATTTCTCCTTCTCTCTCCAAAGCTATCGTTCCAGGAGTGATTGATGGGATAAGTGCGCAATGTCTCATTGACACAGGTAGCTCTGGAAGCTACATCAGCGAGGAGTTTATAAAAATTCACAAACTCCCGATCTTTCCTGATAGTGGGATAGTATCCATGGCTTCCACATCCCTTTCCTCCTCCTTGAAAGGCTGTGTCAGACCCCGCCTCCAGCTTCTAGAACACTTGTACGATGATATCAAACTATCAGTGTTACCGAATCTGTGTGCAGACATCGTAATAGGTCATGACATCTTGAAATCACATTCGCGTCTCGATTTCACTTTTGGGGGTTCTAACCCACCCCTTTTGGTGTCCAGTAGCACTGTATTTTCTAGTGCTAACATAGAACCAATTAAGATCTTCTCAAATCTCTTGCCGAACGTCAAACCCATTGCGACAAAGTCACGGCGCCATTCCATTGAGGACGCTAAATTTATCGATGACGAGATATCTAAACTTCTTAAAGCCGGTATCATCGAGAAAAGCTCATCTCCTTGGAGGGCCCAAGTCCTGGTAACACGGAATACCAACCACAAAAGGCGAATGGTGATTGACTACTCAAACACCATTAATAAATTCACAGAGCTAGATGCATATCCCATCCCGAATGTTGAGGAGGTGGTTTCAGAGATGGCACAATATAGCCATTTCAGCACAATCGACCTGGAATCTGCATATCACCAGGTACCGATTTGTTTAGAGGACCGTCCTTATACAGCTTTCGAGGCTAGCAGAAGGCTGTATCAATTTACCAGACTCCCGTTTGGGGTAACCAATGGGGTGCCCGCCTTCCAAAAATTCCTAGACCAAATCATTGACAAAGAGAAACTGCAAGGTGTTCGCTGCTACATAGACGACATAACAATTGGTGGTCGCTCGCAGGCTGAACACGATTCTAATCTGAATCGATTTCTAGAGGTAGCAAAAAAGTATAACCTCAAACTCAACAAAAATAAATGTCAATTTTCTTCGCCGTCCATAAAACTGCTTGGACATCTTATAAGTCAAGGTTCCATTAAACCGGACCCCGAGCGTCTGAGACCTATGTTGGAACTTCCACCCCCTGGTGACAAGGGAGCATTGCAGAGAGTAATCGGGCTATTTGCGTACTACTCAAAGTGGATCCCCAGATTCTCAGAGAAAATCCGGCCCCTGATTGATAGCTCGACATTTCCATTAGCAGATAGAGCTATTCGAGCATTCAAAAGTATAAAAGATGATATCTCCAGCTCACTCCTTACTTGTGTCGACCCGAATTCTCCGCTTGTGGTTGAGACTGACGCATCGGATATTGCAATTTCTGCAACACTAACTCAGAATGGGCGTCCGGTAGCATTCTTTTCGAGGACTCTAAGTGACAGTGAGAAAAGATATCCAGCAATAGAAAAGGAAGCCACTGCAATAATCGAAAGCCTAAGAAAATGGAGACACTATCTAAGCAATCGTCACTTCAAACTTGTCACTGACCAAGAGGCCCTTTCTTTCGTGTTCAATCTAAAGCACTCAAGCAAAATAAAAAATGACAAGATACAACGCTGGAGGCTTGAGATGTCATGTTTCAGCTTCGATATCATGTACCGGCCAGGATCTCTCAACAAAGCAGCTGATGCACTATCCAGGGTCTGTGGAGCCACGCAAAATGATGTTTTATACAATTATCACAAATCCTTGTGCCATCCTGGGGTAACCAGAATGCTACATTGGATCCGATCCAAGAACCTACCCTTCTCGGTTGATGATGTCAAGCGTGTCACTTCCGCTTGCACCATTTGTGCGGAATTGAAACCTAGGTTCCACAAACCTCATGAAAATCGTCTAATAAAAGCCACGAGACCTTTCGAAAGGCTAAACATTGATTTCAAGGGCCAGTCCCTTCAAACTCGGGTAATCAGTATATTTTAACAATTGTTGACGAATACTCTCGTTTCCCGTTTGCATATCCATGTCGGAATATGACATCCACTACAGTCAAGCACAAATTGTACAACTTATTTTCCATTTTTGGCACCCCGGCATACATCCATACGGACCGTGGGACTTCATTTCTTTCAAAGGAACTGACAGACTACCTGCACGGACAAGGAATCGCCACCAGCTCATCGACCCCGTACAACCCCGAAGGAAACGGTCTTGTCGAACGTTATAATGGTATACTATGGAAAACCATTTCAATGGCACTGAAGAATAAGGGCTTGGATACGTCTAGATGGGAAGAGGTCCTACCAGAGTCTCTTCCCGCCATCCGCTCCCTCCTGTGCACATCGATAAATTGTACTCCCCATGAAAGAATGTTTTCCCATGCACGACGGTCGACGAATGGTTTAGCTATACCGTCATGGCTTGCCAATCCAGGGAAGGTATGGATGAAAAGCCATGTACGTTCAACGAAATACAGTCCACTGGTAGAAGAAGTGGACTTGATACAAGCAAATCCAGACTATGCTTTGATCCGTAGAGGAGACGGGAGACAGAGCACGGTCTCTCTGAAACACTTGGCGCCAAGAGGGGACAACTCTATCTTCGGACATCAAGAAGTGGAAACAAGCAGTAATACTACAAATCCACGAGTTCAAGAACAAGACCCCTCATCCAGAATTGACCATTTAGAGTCTACTGAATCCACAAGCAGTAATACTACAAATCCACGAGTTCAAGAACAAGACCCCTCATCCAGAATTGACCATTTAGAGTCTACTGAATCCCTGAGGCCTCCTACCACTCAGAATTCCCAAAGCCCAACTCTCTCGCAAGAGGACATTGCTGTAGACGAACCAAGAAGATCCCTAAGGACGAGGAATCCACCAGCGTATCTTAAGGACTATATAACAAATTAACAGGGGGAGAATGTCATATTATTATTACAACTCCGTCGCTAAGTTATTTGTCATCACATGTTTACGCACTCTCAAATTCTCCACTCATAATTGTGCATTCCGTTCATAACTATGTAACAGTTTTATTTGATTAAAGCCTATAAATTACAAAAGGTTTGATCATAACAGTAACCCTCCCCCCATTTGGTTCGATCGGGCTGGAAATCGGGTCCCTGATCCAAATTTACATTTTTAAACATTTTTCCACTACCAAAAGAACGGCGGACGGAGGACGGACATTCGCTTATTTTGATCTAGACATCTTGAAACGCCCAGAAAAGAATTCTGGGCCGAATCGGAGAGATTGAATTTCTGAATTTCTTGAATTATTCAAGGAATAACCAACGAAAACAAGAAACAAAATAATCTTGTGAAACAGTCGATCGCGGGTCGTTTGAAATGCCAAGTTCTCAGGCAAGCAACTTGCAGCTGTTCAGCGAACCCTCGTTTGTTCAAAAATATACTAAAGCCTACGAAGTGCTTGTCGTGCCTCTCGACTCGGCTGAACTTTTCTAAGTAGCGCACAAAGAATTCACCTCGAATGAGGCAGAAAGCGAAGAGTTCAACACGCTCCCAGCCGAGCAGACAGAGGTAGAGCGCGGCGGGACGGTTTGGTTTGAAACGCGAGACGGAGCGGATTCCAAAGGTAGGTGGAATTCCTTCGACACATTCTGGTTAGAAATCCATTATGGCTGAATATCTCACGGCCGAGGGGTGTTGGATGTATTGTCACTCACCTTGCCCGATCAACGTGACAACGTGCGGATGAGGGTAGTTTCGGCACACACAAGATAACCACTCGCCTCCACATAATTCACGACTCATTCTCATCTGATTCTGGTAACGAAATGATCCATAAACGCGAGCTGATCTCAAATAGTACCTTTTCTCCGAACTTGATTGATTTCGTTCAAGGACAGTCCTGTTATGCCAGTCAATGAATCACTGCTGATCGCTTTTGTATGTTGACTGTAACGGTATTCCCAATGAATCTTCGACGTTTCAATATTCATTCCCTACCTGTTCCGTCAGAGCTTTTCCGGCAGCCTTTCGCTTGATCCCCGCGATCCCTCGATTAGATGGGGATCTGAACAGTCCAGATCATCCCTTGGTCTTATTCACTTGAAAGCTAAGCAGTCTGTGGGATCATTGAGCTTCCGCGGATGGAATTGTGGTGAGACACGCACACGGAGCTTCCTGGAGGAAAGAACGCTTTTATTCGAAAAGGGTATCACACTAGAAAGGCCTCCAAGCTGCTTCCAACACTCGATTTCACTTCGGCTTGCCGCTAGAGATGACGTAAAAGAGCATTTTTCACTCGAAAATTCTTACGTTGACTCGGAAACTGAGGAGAAGATTAAGTGGTGATTCAGCAGGAGCTACTCGTGTTATTGTTGAGAGGCCGACTCTTGTGGTCTGAGAGTCTTCTAAAAGAACCCCCCTCCTCAGTCCGTAACCACCACAACCTCTTGGCGGTTCTATTGTCTCATCCCTTTAGGGCTTTCCTTTTTCCCGTCGCTCACTCCTTCTCTAACATTCATAAACCTCCTATTTAAAAATTGCTGGAGCTTCGACGGTAGACAGAGCCCGCATCCTACCCTTTGATTAGACTTTTCTCAGTCTTCCTCCCCGCTTTTCGTCCAACCGCGGAGCGTACACAGCTAATTGACCTATTCTAGTCAAGAAAGACATGCGCCTTTAGGGGGGCGGTTGCATCGCGAACTGCCGCGATAGCATTTCGCACCGTGCAATATCCCCGACAAACCCCCTTTTCTATCTGCTTACACCGGAAAATATACAGGCAAAGCTTTTTTCTACGAAGAGGATGAATTTTATAAGCATTCAATCTGAATGTAAAGTGGTTGGGAATTCAATTAAATTCCTTTGTAGGCAGGTAAGATTAAAAAAATTCCAGGTTAGCCACTCGACTGCATAATAGCTGCTGAAGATTAAGTTTTCAACGTTCGACCAACACCATTTTTGGAATTCGTTGACATTCTGAAAATTCAACATTTTAATTATTGCTTTATCGCAAGCTCCTCATTACTGATTAGCTTTTGCCACTACACGCCTCGAGTTAGTTTGTTTTTATGATGAGTAAGTCATATGGGTATTCGTCATGATGAGCGGTAACGGAAGAGGAGGAACTCTGAATCCTCACGACTGCGCTCTCCGAGTCCCTACGGGCTGCAGGACTTGACTGTGGAGTCTCATTTTGGTTGGGTTGTTCCTTGAATAATCTACTTTTCAGCACGATCGGAGCAAATTTGGGCGGAGTAGGGGTCAAAATGTGTTTTTTGAAAATGGATTTTTTGATATTTTGGGCGATCTATGTGAGTGGGGTATCATTTTCCACTAAATGTTGGACTCTGAATCCATGAGACGGGTCT
>CM033998.1:44997485-45133045 GCA_019603395.1 Cyrtorhinus lividipennis
ACCAATGGGTGCGATTCGAGACGAGACAAATCGAACGGGAACGACCATTCTTGGACTCATTACGAGCTGCGAGAAGATAAACTCCGGTCATAAATGGATAGAGTGCACGCTTATACGTATACTCACCACTCTCATATTTATTTGATCTGCTCTGTTAGTCTATTACCATAACTTTTTATAACCGGAAGAAGAAAATTGATAAAAATCGACAATGTTACTGTTCGTTACTCACCTTAAAAATTACATAGAGTATGGAGTTTTCATCCAACATTATAGAGGCTTATCGGTGCGCCCGACGATGAGAGTTCATCAAAAGAAGCTAAAGGTCAACTACATCGGAGCAACAAGGCTCCTCTCAAATTTATAAGTTGGGCACTGCATACGCATGTACGTATGAGCACCAATACATACATCGAGTAGACAAAAATGCCACTCAGCATGCAAAACCCACATTTTACGAGAAGAACCAACTCTTAACATTTCGTCGAGTTTCCTGGTGTACCAAATAGCCCTTGCTGCAAATTAAGATTCTCAGAACAAAAGTCACAGCCCCTTTTTTCGACGATACCGATACAGTCCAAAGCATTTGTTTGCTAAAAAACTGGAAGCACAACGTGGTTGCACCGTAACGAGACGTGACATCGCGCCACGCGTAACTCCAATCCAGTCGCTTTAATTACATTTTCAAACTCCCCTCCCCCCAAGTGCAAATAGTGAGGCGCTGTTCATTTCGGGGGTATATATATCTTGTAACAGAAGCATCCTAGCAGAAAAACATTCCGATGAGGCTCTTTTTTTCGACAACTCTAAACATACACACACACACACATATGACATTTTTTTCTACTGATTCATTCGTCGACAACTCGACATCGCCCTGCTCTTTCTTAGAACCTTTAGATTTATTTTGGTTCCCTAGTATGAAAAATCTGTTGTTTAACGAAGGAATTCCAAAGGTGATGGTCGTTTTATATGATCGTGACTTATATAAAATTAAAATTTTCAAATGAAAAATGAAGATAGATTAGGAACAATCTAATGATATTCATATGCCTCGGGAATGGTTGCGCTGAGACGCGATCTGAACATTGAGGTCTTCCAGATTTACTCACTAGAATCACGCAAATGTTATTGATGCATGATAGAACAGATTCCTCGTTAACTGGCGATTGAGTATTCCTTGAAATCCTCCCGAAGGCACAGAGACAATTTGACGATTGAATAGAAGAGAATTATTTGATGCAGAAACTCACCGACATTCTTGATACGGAGTTGTAAAATGGCAAAAGCCCTATGACAGCTGCAGATCTGAACTCGCGAGTCAAACGTGATAAACTGATATTGAGCTCCTGCAGCTTGAAGAACATTCGGCTGGAGGGAGAACCCTCAACAGATCAGAGAAGGGGCCCGCACCCACCAAGCTACACTTACAGGCTGTCGGTCCCACCCAGATCAAACTGTCGCATTAGGACAATTTTTAATTCGTGCACCCATCACGAAAAAGAAATTTCTCAAAGCGAGAATAAAACCTAAACACAGAGCGCAGAGGAAGTGAGTTCACGCAAGACAATTTAAAACTGTTTCTTACACTCACAAATTACATAATATTCATCGACCAATAATGAGAGATGGGGATTCGACTCCGTTGTGCCTGCTTTTTATGGTAACTCCACCGTTATTATAACACGCACATGTCATGAAGTATTCGAGTGAACCTTGGTCGTGGAACATGTTAGATAAAAGATGGTATTCGGAAACAGTCAAATCTCCACTGGGTTTGGGGACCCATTCACCCCTTTTAAATGGGTTTCCTGAAGATTCATTTTGTCATCTATTAGGTACCTGAATAAATACAACTTAAGCAAGCCCTCACGAATAAGATCCCATTATCAACGGCAAAAGTCTGAAAACCAACGATTTCCTCAATGTATATGTATTTTTTTTTTTTTAATTTCCTATTGAGATTAAAAAATAATTCTTTTTGTTTTCATTTTTAAACAAGCACACTTGAAAGATGAAAGATCGAGAAAAAGCGGCGCGAGAGAGGGTGGCTTAATGTGTGGACGAGGCAATAACATAAAGACAAACGATACGAATAATCCCGGATAGCTGATAACGCAGGTAAATGACCCGTTTGGTATACTTGAAAGGATTCTCAGGCATTTGGTGGGTTTCTCAAAAAGCTGAACCTGGATTCTATAGGAAGGTGAGATGAAAAAGTTCCCTTTGAAATCGTTTCAAAGAATTACTAAGCCAACAAAAGTTGCGAGGAGTTGAAGGAAGCATTCTCTCAACTGGAAAATTGATGAGTGTTAATTCGTTGTTGGAGTTTTGAGACTCTTTTTGGAATATTCGGACCTTAGAGTAAAATATCTCTCTACCCCGACTGAAATTCTTTTGTTGACCGAAAAAATGAATTGAGTGTTGAGATTATTATCTAAAAGGCATGATTTGGGATTGACCGTATAACGGTCCCACTCTTAATTAAGTAAAATACCAATTATGTATGGATCTGACTAATTTAATGCAGATTTATGATTCTATTCAAGCTTGTAGTAGTGACGTTCTAATGCTTTTTGGATCAGTAAAACGCTGCAAATTTGTTCACAGGGTTACTTCACCTCCCACGCCTATATCGCCAAAAAATCTCGAAAGCCCATTTTTCAAAATACACATTTTGACTCCTAGGTAACCCTCCCCCCCATTTGGTCGATCGGGCTGGAAATCGGGTCCCTGATCCAAATTTACATTTTTAGACATTTTTCCACTACCAAAAGGACGGCGGACGGAGGACGGACATTCGCTTATTTTCATCTAGACATCTTGAAATGCCCAGAAAAGAATTCTGGGCCAAATCGGAGAGATTGAATTTCTGAATTTCTTGAATTATTCAAGGAATAACCAACGAAAACAAGAAACAAAATAATCTTGTGAAACAGTCGATCGCGGGTCGTTTGAAATGCCAAGTTCTCAGGCAAGCAACTTGCAGCTGTTCAGCGAACCCTCGTTTGTTCAAAAATATACGAAAGCCTACGAAGTGCTTGTCGTGCCTCTCGACTCGGCTGAACTTTTCTAAGTAGCGCACAGAGAATTCACCTCGAATGAGGCAGAAAGCGAAGAGTTCAACACGCTCCCAGCCGAGTAGACAGAGGTAGAGCGCGGCGGGACGGTTTGGTTTGAAACGCGAGACGGAGCGGATTCCAAAGGTAGGTGGAATTTTTTTTTTTTTTTTTTTTTTTTTTTTTATTGAAAAATTGCATTTATTTATAAAACTGTGTACATTGTAAGACATACATAAATAATACATTTGCTACTCCCCACTTGAAGTCACAAGACTTGTGCTGTGGGGAAGGAGTTTCATATTCTACTCTCTTCTCTTATGAATACATTATGCCTAGGTACTCGGAAATTCATGAAGGGTAATAATATTACTTAATGTACACGTGGTGAACGATTGAAACCACTGGAATGACCTATGATTTGTTCTTCACACCTACATAGGCCTTGAGCTCCTTTTTGAAGGATTCAAGTTTGCCTATCGTTCTAATGTTGTATGGCAGAGCGTTAAACAATTTGGCACCTCTGTAGTCATATGCCTGTTGACCGTGTAAGGTTTTCCGAAAAGGGATTTTTAGTAGGTGTTGTTCCCGTATTCTGGTGCATCCTTCTTCCAGGAATTGCAGCTCATTTCTCTGAGCATCCCTGAAAGTTTTTATGATGGTGGCTGTGTCTCGGAGATCTCTGAACTTCATCACCTTGAATTCTTCGAAGAGAGCTGCTGTTGAGTACCGAGTTGGCTTCTTCAGCAGAACTTTGATGAGAAGTTTTTTGCGCGAGGTACACTGCGTTGAGTAGACCATCTCCGCAGCCTCCCCATCCCGACACTCCGTAAATCATCCGAGACTGGACAAGCGCAAAATATAACATCCTCCGCACCTCGTTTGACAAAAAATTCCTTACTTCCCGACACACATACACCAATTTTCTCATCTTCGATGTTAGGTTCTTCAGATGCTGGTCCCAACGAAGACATTGATCGACATCCACCCCCAAATATCGAGTCGAAGATACCTGCGTGATCGTCGGGCAAAGGCAAAGTTCCGAGTGATCGCATCTGCTCCGTGGCACTTTATGCTCCCAATATTGGGAACCTCCGCTTCTCTCATTGAAAATGCGATGAAACTTGTCTTGGACACATTGATTTTCATCCAAGCTCCGTGAGGCACTCTTGAGACTTCGCGATGCATTGTTCAGCTTTTCTGACTGCTTGGTCCCAGCCATTGCCAGACACAATGTACGCAGTATCATCGGCGAATGATACAGCTTCTCCTTCTGTAAAAGTTCAAGCAGCCTGTTCATGTATACCAGGAAGTATATTGGTCCGAGGACCGTCCCCTGCGGGATTCCACATCTACCAGGTTCACGATCGCTGATAACATGTCCAATTTTAGTGTAGTGACTCCTGCCTTCCAAGTAGCTTGCTGTCCATGTGACAAATCCACGGTTAACTCCAGTTCTCTCTACGGCCGTGACTAGCTTTCCATGTGAAACTGTGTCAAAAGCTTTAGTCAGATCCTGGAAGATGCAAATTACTTTTTTCCCAACGTCCAATGATTTCAGTATACTTGCAGTCATATAGCATACTGCATCGTCAGTGCTTCTACCTTTCCTAAAGCCGTATTGATTGTCGCTAATTAGATTGTGGTTTTCTAAGTACTTCATAAAATAGTCCTTAGCCAATCGCTCGATGACTTTTGCCACAGTTGATAGAAGCGCTATTGGACGATAGTTTTGCAGGTCCGTAGGATCACCTTTTTTGAAGAGCGGGACGAGCAATGCTTCTTATAGGCCGAAGGGAAGCAGTTCTCGCGAAAACTACGTTTCGCTATCACCATCAATGGAGCAGCCAAGAGGTCCTTAAACTTTTTCATCAGTTCGGTGCTGAAATTATCTAGACCCGGGCTCGTGCCTCCTCGTAGTTTATCGATTACTCGCTCAACGTCTCCTTCTGTTACCTCAAGAAAATTCTCGATCTGAGGAGGCGGTTCAGGTACTCGTGCTGATGAATGTTTGTCGCCAGTTACGGATTTGGTTATACTTTCCCCAATCGTCGAGAAGAAATGATTAAAGGCATTAGCCATGGACTTTGGTTGTGCGTTTGCTGTAATTATCGATCCCTCGACATTGATCGCCGTAATTTCGTTTTTCCCTCTTACTCTACCTACGCTCTGGTTTATCACCTTCCATAAAGTTTTCGTGTCTCGTCCTGCTTTCTGAATTCGCTCTTTGTAATAATCATTTTTAGCTTTTTTAATTAATTGTCGCAACTTGTTTTTGTATCTGACAACATGTTCACGGAGGCGGGTTGTTAAATGGTTGGTGGTAAAGTCGCCGGCACAGTTTTTCCTTTTTCCTCACTGAGTTTAATAAGCCAGTTGTCATCCAAGGTTTCAGCTTTGTGTCTTTATGCGATGGTGTCCTCATTATTTTCTTAGACTCTTTTAGGATGGAAGATAGTATGTTTTCAAAATTATTCGCTGCTGTTTCAACGTTGGGTGCATCTACCACCGCACTCCATGATGCACGACGAAGTCTTTCCTCCACGATGGTATAATCGATGTCTTCGGTTTGGACAGTTATTATTGGCTCTGGCTTTTTCCGCTCTGTCCCTTTGAACTTAAAAAATCGTTGCAAAATGGTCTGTAACATCCAATTTCCAAATTATGGCCAATTGTTCTTCACATCGTGATCCTCTATAAAATATATGGTCAATGGTCGACCTACTTTCTCCCTGAATCCGCGTAAAACCATTTATGCAAGAGACAAGCCCACGCTCAGCCATCATATTCAAATACTGCATTTTACAACTGTCTCTGGAATTTTCGTTGATATTGATGTTCAAGTCACCCAGTTCCTTCGACACATTCTGGTTAGAAATCCATTATGGCTGAATATCTCACGGCCGAGGGGTGTTGGATGTATTGTCACTCACCTTGCCCGATCAACGTGACAACGTGCGGATGAGGGTAGTTTCGGCACACACATGATAACCACTCGCCTCCACATAATTCACGACTCATTCTCATCTGATTCTGGTAACGAAATAATCCATAAACGCGAGCTGATCTCAAATAGTACCTTATCTCCGAACTTGATTGATTTCGTTCAAGGACAGTCTTGTTGTGCCTGGCAATGAATCACCGCTGATCGCTTTTGTATGTTGACTGTAACGGTATTTCCAATGAATCTTCGACGTTTCAATATTCATTCCCTACCTGTTCCGTCAGAGCTTTTCCGGCAGCCTTTCGCTTGATCCCCGCGATCCCTCGATTGGATGGGGATCTGAACAGTCCAGATCATCCCTTGGTCTTATTCACTTGAAAGCTAAGCAGTCTGTGGGATCATTGAGCTTCCGCGGATGGAATTGTGGTGAGACACGCACACGGAGCTTCCTGGAGGAAAGAACGCTTTTTATTCGAAAAGGGTATCACACTAGAAAGGCCTCCAAGCTGCTTCCAACACTCGATTTCACTTCGGCTTGCCGCTAGAGATGACGTAAAAGAGCATTTTTCACTCGAAAATTCTTACGTTGACTCGGAAACTGAGGAGAAGATTTAAGTGGTGATTCAGCAGGAGCTACTCGTGTTATTGTTGAGAGGCCGACTCTTGTGGTCTGAGAGTCTTCTAAAAGAACCCCCCTCCTCAGTCCGTAACCACCACAACCTCTTGGCGGTTCTATTGTCTCATCCCTTTAGGGCTTTCCTTTTTTTCCGTCGCTCACTCCTTCTCTAACATTCATAAACCTCCTATTTAAAAAATTGCTGGAGCTTCGACGGTAGACAGGGCCGCATCCTACCCTTTGATTAGACTTTTCTCAGTCTTCCTCCCCGCTTTTCGTCCAACCGCGGAGCGTACACAGCTAATTGACCTATTCTAGTCAAGAAAGACTTGCGCCTTTAGGGGGGCGGTTGCATCGCGAACTGCCGGCGATAGCATTTCGCACCGTGCAATATCCCCGACAAACCCCCTTTTCTATCTGCTTACACCGGAAAAATATACAGGCAAAGCTTTTTTCTACGAAGAGGATGAATTTTAAAAGCATTCAATCTGAATGTAAAGTGGTTGGGAATTCAATTAAATTCCTTTGTAGGCAGGTAAGATTAAAAAATTCCAGGTTAGCCACTCAGACTGCATAATAGCTGCTGAAGATTAAGTTTTCAACGTTCGACCAACACCAATTTTTGGAATTCGTTGACATTCTGAAAATTCAAGCATTTTAAATTATTGCTTTATCGCAAGCTCCTCATTACTGATTCGCTTTTGCCACTACCGCCTCGAGTTAGTTTGTTTTTATGATGAGTAAGTCATAATGGGTATTCGTCATGATGAACGGTAACGGAAGATGAGGAATCCTCACGACTGCGCTCTCCGAGTCCATACGGGCTGTAGGACTTGACTGTGGAGTGTCATTTTGGTTGGTTATTCCTTGAATAATCTACTTTTCAGCACGATCGGAGCAAATTTGGGCGGAGTAGGGGTCAAAATGTGTTTTTTGAAAAATGGATTTTCGAGATTTTGGGCGATCTAGGCGAGTGGGGTATCATTTTCCACTAAATGTTGGACTCTGAATCCAATGAGACGGGTCTCGGAACGATTGGTGCCCTTTGGATGAGGCTACGGGTCAAAAGGGGGCCTATTTACCCATTTCGAATGTGTGTTTTCAAGATTTCTGGTGCCTAGGTATGTGGGGTATTATCTTCCACTAAATTTTGGACCCTGAATCGATTGGAATGGGTCTGGAACTCGCAACACCCACAATTTTCCCCATGTTGAAGAAATGAATCTCCATTCGCCTAGTCTGAGGTTCAAATTAGTCTCCATGCGCCTGGTTCGAGGAATAACCAACCCGTGTGTAAGAATTTGCAGATTTTTTTCTGGATAGCCAACGCTGATTATTCAAGGAATAACCAACCAAAAAACAAACAGCGACTTTGGAATGCGCTTATACACTTTATCATACCGGTTGATTCATCACCTTTACCATGAATTATAGAGTGATCGTTTTATTATCATAACAATGATCCACAACTAGAAACAATCAAGCATTCTTCAGGTGGAATAAGAACGTTGTAGAAGTAGGTATCCATCGATTTAAAACACATGTTTTCAGTGAGTTAGTTCTACGACTCGAAATCGCATCGCACGATTCATCATTGAACAGCCAGTTATCAGAGGAAGATAAACAGTCGCAAGGAATAGATCAATGTTTAACAGAGTCGTTCAGTTGAAAATGAGTTAGTCTTCTGAAGAATCTTTCCGAGAAAAGAATTGAAGGAGAACCAATTATTAAGAGTGAAAAATGTTCGGGCCCCACAGTCGAGCTCGTTTTAATGACCCGAAATAATCGAGCCTGAAGTGGAATTAATTCTTTAGAGTTCATCCTCTTTTTTAATATCGGCTGAGCTCGAAGTTCAAAATAAATATACCAGGAGAGAAGAAAAGCGCTATAATCACTGCACCGTCTGTCTTTTTCCTCCCTCGGGAAAATATTGTCTATTTGTCGGGGGTTAAACCCGGTTCCAACGAGGACGGCTCGACTGAACTAGGAGCTGTAGACGACGGCAGGAGGGGTAGAGTGGCTTAGATGGGAGAGAAATACTGACCCAGAGCACTGAGCTGCCTCAGCCACCGAGTAAGTTCAATCAAAAAGCCAGGGATCCTCCAGGTCGGTTCCCCAGAATCATGGAACAAAAGAAGATTGAACTTCAGGGAGGGAGGAATCAGGAAAGATCACTAACAGGGGCTGGAATTAAACTTTGGCGGTAGCGATTGAATTCCCACGGTAGCGGTTCAAATGATTCAATCGACTCGGACAAGGGGCCGACCTGATGTACAGTTTTTGCATTTTTCACCCTACAAATCGTACATTAGCAGTTGGCAGGAAAATTTAATACCTACTATCGACCAGGGCGTTCAGGAATACAATACAGTGTACGTGCCTTGTATGTTGTTCGTCGTCTCCTTTATATGCCGAAAACTATGTAACAATAATACCACGAGGTTTTTGAAAAAACATTTCTGAATAAAGTTGACCGCTTTCTATGTTTCAGAATGCGTGATTTAGGTATTTATCTAATTTGGAGTAGGGCTGCTTGGCTGCCGAACAGGGCGTGTTTCTGTGACCCCATTCCTATCTCGTCGGACGAGAATTTATCCGTCGGTCGACAATAAGCATCAAACTGAAAACAGTGTACTTTAGCGAAGATGTTTCCTAGTTGTTTAACATTTGAGAAAATCACTAAATCCACTCTCTTCGTGGAAGCTAATAAGCTGACCCAGACCCGCACGACACAATGGTCAGTTGGGTCAGTATCAGCAACCCGATAATGAATTGACTACTGAAATCCGAGATGTCTTCTGTCATCTGTCCACCACTCATTTCAGAATTTTAGGGCATTAAATTTCAAACGGAATGCCATCAAGAAATCATGACATTATGTTGTATATTCCAACCATTAAATTTACTTGGCATGGAGTGCATGTGAGCCGCGTTGGCAAAATTGATGAGAACTGTACCTCGGTGCAGTGAAGATGGCTAAGTATTGATATTTACGAACACAATTATTGTGCTCATTCAGAAACATCATCATTCTCGTGACAGTTTATAAATAATTCCATGTTTCATTTCGCCCTTTCACCCAGTTAACTTCAACGAGATTGTCGTTGAAAGGAGCTTTTTGCGACTGAGATGCTCAACGATTCTGAACAAATTCAATGAGCGCGTTGTTGCTGTGACGGTCAGACATGTCACGCCAATTACTGGAGTAAATTATTCATCAGAAGGCCATTAGCGATTGTTCAAAAATTGAAAAAGGAGCGACGAGAAAGAAAATCCTGAAAAGCGCGTATCAGATTGAGCGGTGTCTTGGGGGTGGGAAAGCGAGGGAGGTTCTGCGCCGAAAATTGGGAACAGACCCTCCAGCAATATCCCTGCAGAGAAGAAAGGTGAGTTGTAAGAAAAAGACGGGCGCTAAGGATGAGCAGGGTAAAAGGGCGTAAGATGTTGAAATTGCGAGGGCGCCGCCCCACTTATTCCTCTCCTCGATGGTAAAAGGATTGAGCCAGGAGATTGATATCAATATGATTGATTGATATCCATCGGTGGGTGCTCTGGGATGGTTCGCTATTATCATGCGGCGTGGTCCTGGGCTGGGTCGAAAGTGATTCCACCTTTCGGATCAAACTTTTCTTCCACCATAGATTTTCATTCCATCTTCTTTGCACAGATACTTTCAGCGACCCATCCTGCCGCCACCTTGTTTTTGCCCGAAGATAAAAACAAAACAAAACAACAAGTGGAACGGCCAATGTTTTTTGCTGGTCAAAAAATAAACGGGTGAGGTTTGTTAGCTTCGGGCATTATTTATGTGTGTATATTGCTTTTTACCTCTCGTGGAACGTTCGCGGCACTTTGGGAAATTCATCATTGCGATACCTAAATACGGACGCAGCGTGGTTCGCTTTCCTCGGATGAATAAAAGTTCTGGATCGTATTCTTCTTACTGACATGAATCAGGTTCATCCAACGTATAATTTTCATTGACATCCACTCAAGCTTCATACCAAAGCAAATTTAGGGAAGCAGGTGCCCATATTTGATGTACCTGCTGGATTTATCCAGCTAACATTCGGCATTTTCCCACGCGTCATCTTTTAACAGTTACTGCGTGAAATTATGCCGTCCACTTACCTTATCTCTCTTAAAAGTTTTCATTCTGACAGAGAAATTTTCATAGCGAAGTCGGATTGAGAATTTGTTGAACCAACTTGACGATTTTGAAAACAACTTGAGAACTATTCAAAACTATTTGAGAATTTTCTAGAATAATTCGAAAGTGATCCAGTCTAAAAGTCTATAAAATCCCATTCTACATTGAACAGAGCAGAGTGAATGAATTAATCGCGTCTAATTCATCGCACTATCAACAAGTTGAACTGATGCATTTAAAACTGTCTATCGAACAGCCGAGGATTGGTTTTATCGCTAAAATTTGAAAGGGGAAATAAATCTCCAAGTTGGTTTACAAACTGGGATTAAAAGTTTGGCATTAAAGGTCACATGAAGGAGAATATGTAAGTAAATTTGTTGTGAGGGAGCACCAAGAAAATGGTGGGCGCAGAGGTATAACGGCATAGTTGGAAAGCACGCTGCTTGGACCACACTCCTCCGAAAATGATTCACGCTAGTATGAGGTCTCATCCCCTTCAAGGAGCTTATGAGGGTTCCCTGCCGTGTACCGGGAGTTCGAAGCCCAAAATACTTACTCTAGAAGTAAAGTTGGAAAAGGAAGTGAGGTTGTATCTGAATGTTAAGGCGGATCGAGCTCTAGCTCAGCTGAGAAAATTATTGCCCCACTGATACGATCGTACTACGAACCATAAATTTCCGAAACTAATGTGAAAAGATTGGTTCGGGCCTCGAATGGAAGGCCATCTTATCTGACAGCTATTTGCCATTCCTTCTGTCAGGCTTCTGCGCGGAGATTCGCTTTTCTTTTTCCCTTCAGACATGCTTTGGAGATTGCTGATGTGGAATGTTTCAGAAACCTATTTTTGCCAATTTCGTTACGACGACGTACAGAATGAATCCCGAATTAGAACTGGTAGGTCCCATAGGAATGCTGCTGAGACTGGTAGTGAAAGGAACAACTTTGTGATCACAACAAATTGTAAGGGCTACATGGGAAATTGGCATAGCTAAATGACCTAGAGCTGAGTCAATCCTCTCGAGATTTGGCTAGCTCCTCTCTGATTTCCTACTACATTGAAACTACATCGAAAATCATTTGCATCACATCCAGATCTCATAAATAAAATCTCAAATTCAGCCAGTATAGCAGTATATTCAGTCCTTTGAGATTCAATTGTGAGCGCAGTGAAATTCCATCATCCGATGATAACGACCTCATACCTTTTTCTCAAATGAACAGCCGTTGTGGGATTTGTAGTTTCAGGGTTTTTGTCGTGGTTAGAAATAATTAGCTAGGTACTTGAGAATCCAAATTAGTAAACTAATTCTAGATTCTTCCTAAAAAAAAAAATGAAAAAAAAAAAAAAAAAAAAAAAACACGAATGATTTTTTTTTTGAGTTATCTACAAAATGAATTTGTCATTTCTTTCTTGTCGAGACCCTTGCAATAAAGTCAAAATGAGAGAAACAATAATTCAAATAAATCGAGAATATTTCTTATTAATATTTTTTATTATTATGTTACTATTACGTTTATCAAGCGCTACGTTTTATGACAAGTCAACAGTTTCATTCGTTTTTCCCCTATTCAATGACATGGGTCTTATCAAGTGAGTCAAAACCGCTGTAATAACTGGATGACGATCTTGGCAGCTCGGAAAACTCAACAAGATAACTTCGATTTCAACCGTTGACTAAAGGCGACACCACTTCCTATTGCCGATAAGCAGTTTCCTCCCAATGAACGGTCGAGATAACATTATCTCAAACATTAATAGAGTACGACCACATCAGGCTGCATCGTGATGCTGAACGAATCTTTTCTAAACGACACATTTTCCTCGAGGAAAGACGATCCGAAAATTATTATGAGAAGATTGAATTTTTCATTGTTCCACCTCTACTACAACTTCAATAAGCAAAACACTTCATGATAGTCCTACCCAATTGATTTTTGTTCTTGGTAAGTCCAACTGAGGAAACATCCTTCAAATGAATCCACGAGATATTATGTTTTGAGACCACCTTCTACTCAAGTTTCTTACAATATTCAGCTGATATGTATTTATTTGTTTCGATTAAAAGACTGGTTGGCGGAAAATCGACAAACGCAGCGAAATAGATTCAGCCAAGAAGTTGAACGGAATGGTTTTTCTATTTATCGGATGAAAGGTTTAATTTATAGGATGAAACTAATAAATTATTTGGTTAGGTCCACCAATTCCTAACCAAGCAAGTTCAGACTAAAAGTAAGTTCATGACTGCTGATAAACTTACCATAGACCAGGAAAGAATTCATAATTTGTCCTTACCTGCAAGAAAAAAGATACACAACATTTAGCTAAAGTACATACATATATAGCAGGACAGTTTGAAGGAATTACAGCATTTTAGCCGAACGCGATGGATAAGTGACGTGGTATGGGCAAAACACCTCTTGCGGTGACAAACCTAAGAATGCAAGTCATTCTGACGAAAAATTGAAGAACGAATAAGTTTGCAAAACAATGAAGACGTCGTATACACCCAAGTTCATTACGTCATTACGGTGGGTCGAGCCAATATTTTATTGTCTTGGAAACAACTTTGGCAAAGAGAAACTTGTTCCCAACTTAACAGCGAGGGGCCGGAGTTTCATCTGCCGTTAGTACTGCCAACCCTGAAGCACAACCCTTCCATAATTTCAAGATTAACTCGAATGAGATGGTATAACTCGGCAAGTCTTTGAATCATGGTTTATATCGTGTTTGTGTTAAAATTAATGTCATTTTCAGTTCTTCATCGTCGTCTGTTTGATTTTAACGAGGAGGAAACAAACACTTGCTCACAGGTTCGTCGGACTTGATGTTCACGAATTTGTAGGAGAAACAACTTCCGAACTAATAAGTTGATGAATATGGATATGCGCAATTCTGGAACTTTGTGACACGACAGAAAGCCGGTTCGTCTTACTCGTCATGGGAAACCCCGATTATTCCGGGATCAATTTTGTTACACTGAGTAAGTTGCACCAATTCAACATTGTCTGGAAAGGGGTTTCGATAAAAACGACGTAGATTTGAAGTTTTTCGAGTACTATTTATCGAAAAAGGGATTACTGGGAAACAATTTTCAGCGAATGTATTTGTAGGACCGTGAGAAGATAAGATAAATCAATTTTTCTTAATAGCTTGTGAATTTATGTAGTATCATCCTTCATTGCCGGCTCATGGTGGCAATTGTACCAAAGTGGCGTAACCAGTGGCGGAACCATACGACCGCAGGTTAGAGAGTCCTCTCACCGCAATGTTAACAAGAGAATTGAAGTGCAGACGACGGGGAAACAAATTATCAAAAGTCTTCAACTGTACAAGAGTACGTGGAAATACACATCAATTAACTACGCTTATCTCAATGATTCTTCTTATATTTTCGTAGGTTAACCGCAAATTACGGAGGGGTTTTCGGAGGTCAGAATCATCAAAACAATAGCAAATAATGCATCTTTTTCAATCATGGTAATACAGCCTTGAATCTGTTCTTTCAAATAGCCCACGGCACTCATTTTGCGATACTACTATCACTTTTGCCTCAGCAATACACCTGAAGATTGGACCTGAAACATATTATTCCGGAGAGGAATTACTCCTCTAATAATGAAAATCTGAGAAATGCTTCGCAATGATAGGTAACTGGAATTGCTCTCAGGGAAAACTGAGAATCTCCTGTGCTGATACATCCAACGTAACTCCACCGAGAAGTTCCAGAGCAGTTGGAATTGATAATCTTGGAATCTCTTCATGATCTTAAGTTTTCATCGGAAAGTAATGATTGGGGTTTCCAAGATGCCCTACAAGCTAAAGGACTCCATTAAAATGGTTTTGATAGGATTGTTTCGTTATTCTTAGCATTTCTTGTATGATTCACGCGATTGAAATTATTTATTGAATTAATCTATTGTGTGTTTATTTTTTACGATTAACTAGGAGGATGCAATTACTATACACTTAGAACCTTGCTCGCACCATGGCGGCAACGCGAGATATCCTTTGACTGCAAGAGCGAAATTAATATCCAAAACATTCGGTGGTTTCTTTCTACGTAGCTAGAAGAACCAACTTCTTGAGCCAGTCGGCTTTGAAACAACACACACGCATCAAGAACTTGAAATTCCGTAGTGGATTAATTTTCCAATACGTCGTACGTTATTTGCGTCGACGACGAAATAAATAATAATCAAATTTCACTTTCTAGGGTGGCTTTCTCTCAGGTTGGTTCTTTCTCACTTCATATACACATGCGCTCTTAAAATATGATCTCGTATCAACAATCCCCTTCTATTTCAAACAATTATTTGGGCACTTTTACTCATTACACAAACTAAATCTGTAGTTCATCCAAATAAGTCTACAGGCACGCTAGACATATTTGGAAGATCTATTATCTAATCTACTAAAAACACTGTCACAATGAAAAACTTTGAAAGCTTAAGTGAATTCCGCGTCGCCGGTCCCAATCGAGAGTGCATTCTAATGGAATGTCTTACTCCCTGAAGTTGAATGTTGTGTAACTAAAATATACTCAATTTATCTGCGTTCGCGCTCTAATCAACACAGTCCCAGATGGTGAGCAGTTCGTCGGTCTGCGAGTGTTGCACCGTTAACTGGTTCATTAATTTCCCGTCAAGTAGCGCTTTACTGAATAGCAATGACCGACCACTTTGTATCGATATAATTTACGAGCCGTCGTAATGTAATCAACCCACCTCCACGGAGAGCCCCACACTCCAAAGTCACTCTATCTCGGTGTAACTTTCTGCCTCGACCAAACTCTGGAGGGGGGTTGCCTTATTTTAATGCACGCCGCAGGACCAAAGCTGTTTAAAACGATCCATTACGGGTGGTAAGAGGGAGGGGAGGTTTCCCGCGTTTTCCCTAATATATTTTCCACTTCTCCCCGTCCTCTCGAACTCCAACCTCGAACCGCCTCTCACCCTAAACTCAAAAAACCCCCTCAGTTCCTTCAATTCCCCCCCTACCTCCCCAACCAACCCCCACGTCACCCACTATGGTCTCTATTCGAACCCCCTCGGGGCCCCTCGTGCGACCCTTATTTCGGACGGTGATAGTGAAACATTTTTCCACCCATTGCTCTCTTGGACCGGAACAGGGAGAGGAAGAGGAAATTCCGGAGACGGTGACGTAAAAATAACGTTTTGAGTTATCGCCACAGCATAACTCCTGCTGCGGACATCCCCATTGTGCGAAGATATCGAGGTGCATTTTCTCTGTGGATGACATGTCTAAGAAACCTCTGATAATGGAATTTTGATTGGTCTATATCTTCTAAAAATTGGCCCACTGAGAGAGCCGACAAGAGAAGAATTCAATTATTGATACTTCACGACTAGGTTGCATTTCTCAAGTCGATGTCAAAAAATCGACTCAATTCTGTCTCTTCCTGCCAGAGAAGAAGCTTTGTTGGGGGTGGAACCGGTCATGGTTGTTTGCGAGAACATTTTAAACTGATGAGGATGAGAACAGACCGCGGATTTATGTAATGATCCCTCCCTATTGCATCAAAGAATTTTTATAGTTTCAACAACTGCTTCAAAGTAGAAAACAAAGGGAGTAATAATTATCGTGCGCTTAGGTACAAAATGATGAGCTTTATAATTTTTCTGTGCCCTTGTGGTCACCTGAGACTATTTTGCATAGTTATACGGGAAATTGCAACTGAATGCAATTCAAACTGAATGTCCTAAATAAAAAGAAGGAAATAGATGAGAAGAAGAAATAACCGTGACATTTCAATTTCGCACTCTTATGGACAAAAATGTCCATGTTCCAATGTTCTTCCACGCAGCGGACGGCAATTCGAATTTTATCCACCCTTTACATCAAAAGCTTTTTGTTATTACTTGGTTGGGCTGATCGGATGAAAGTTTCAGCGTCGTGTTTGTTTCAAGCGAGGTTTCTCGCTACAAGGAAGATAATAATACCGTCGAGGATTCTCCTGATAGTCTCGTGAAAATGTGTTTCATTCTGTGAAGGTCCTCACTCGTAAAAGAAGGCAAAAGACTCATCAAACGAATAAATAAAGTTAAATGACGCAGTATGAGCATTCCCTGGAGGGTTTCCAAATTCCATTCAAGATCGATGTCCCTAAGTCCTTTCGAGAAGATAAGAGAGCGAATTTCCGCGTGATCCACAATATTCCGGTTGTGAATTCACTGGAAGAAAGAAGATACGTTGGTCCCTGGGTACATAATAACCACATCAATTAACTACAGAAAGGTTGCGAGGTTAGAAAAAGATTTCAAATTTCATATTCTTAACGCGAAATATTCGCCAATAAAAATTATTGGTATGCAACGAATTTGCAAATCCGAATGAGATGTTAACGCCAGTGAATGATTCTATAGTAATTCGACATTCTTCGATTAAGAGTCTGTCTAAACGGTAAATTAAAAAGAGAGCCGCCGAAAGCTGGGATGCCCATTCCATTGATTCAACTGAGAGAGGGAGTCTTGGCGCCAGTCTTCAGCATCTCTAATGCCAGGCGCCAGCAGAGACTTACGTTGAAATGTGCGTCGTGGGACGAGGAGCCACCGTATTCACCCTAGTTTGGAGCGAAAGCACGTTTCTGATGACGCTGTACGTGATGGACAGAGGAATCTTGGATTTCCAGAGAGTTGAGAGGGAAGCGCCAACAACCGTGGAAAATAAAGTCACTATCGATGCATCGCGAGGGCCTTAAAGATTTGTGCGAAAGAAGGAGCGATAGTCCGTTCAGGCGAGGATTTACTGTATGGATTCCTAACCCACGTTGTTTAAGGTCGTCGCTGCGGAAAACGAGTTACAGAAAGGTGATTCCTTGGACCAGGCGCTTGGAGACTCATTTCAATCGATTCAGCGTCCAAAGTTCAGTGGAAAATGATACCCCACACGCCTAGATCGCCGAAAATCTCGAAGATCCATTTTTCAAAATACACATTTTGATCCTTTACCCCAATTTCAGATTTTTAGAACATTGTGTCTGTCAAATCTGTGCAATACTGCTTAGTTTTGATCTAGACACCTCGAAACGTCTAGAAAAAATGTTTAGGCAGAATCGGGGAGATTGACTTTTTGCATGAAAACATAGGTTGATAATTCAAGGAATACCAAACCAAATCTGCAAATTCTTACACACGGGTTGGTTATTCCTCGAATGGGGAAACAGTGGGTGTGGCGGGTCCGGACCCATTCCAATCGATTCAGGGTCCAAAATTTAGTGGAATAGATACCCCACACGCCTAGGTAGCAGAATCCCGAAAACACATACAAAATGGGTAATATATACCCAATTTGACCCATACCTTCTTCCCAGTGGATGCCAATCGTTCTGGGACCCATTCCAATCGATTCAGCGTCCAAACTTTAGTGGAAAATGACACCCTACTCTCGCCTAAAATCGCCCAAATCTCGAGAATCATTTTTCAAAACCCCATTTTGCCCCTACCTCCCAATTTGGTCCGATCGGGCTGAAAAGTTTCGAGACCCGTCGCGGCCGGAACAGACCCCTGACCCAAATTTCAGATTTTTAGAAAATTTTCTTCTACCCCAAAACGCGCGGACAATGGACGGCGGACGTCGGACGGACATTGACCTTTTTTGATCAGGACATCATGAACGTCCAGAAATAAATTTTGAGCCGAATCGGAGAGGTTGACCATTTGCATGAAAACATAGGTTGATAATTCAAGGAATAACCAACCAAAAAAAGATTGACTTTTTGCATGAAAACATACGACTGCACATATTCAAACAACAACCTACCACGTCCTAGGAAAATGGTCTAAATTTACGCGGTAATTTATAGTCACAGAGGTTCCACACAAAGCATTGGCAGATCGGAGACATTTTTGAACTCGGATTTTCAAAAACCAAACTTTCTCTATTGATGACAAAGAAAAATCCGTAATATTCGGAGCGCAGCGCGCGCATGAGTGTTTAGGGAAAATTGAATCAAAATTTAAGGTTATACGACTATTTACGTGGATGATTTGAGCACTGACGATCGGGAACAATATTTCCACTTGCATGATTCTCGGGAAACTAGGAAGATGATGAACGGTGACACCATGTCCTTGAATAAGTTTTGACTCTCACTGTAACTCGGGAAAAACTCGCTTTCCTCACACAGCGAAAGATTTTACAGTCGATCTATTGAACTTTTCCCCAGTGTGACCCTCCAGCTGGGTGAGCGTAATTCCACTCTACGTTTCCCGAGAGAGAAGTGCCGTACTCAGGTCGAGGAGCACCTTTCAAGTCACATTAGACGGTTTCATACCTTTGAGAAGCTCTGGGGCGTAAGACAAATTCATGCGATGGAGGCGACTCAAGACAGGACTTATGAAGCGATGAATATAGCACATCATTCCGCCGTTCTCTAGCATTCCGCATTCATACGCTCTGAATGGATTATTAGTTCAACAGACGTGGCTTCATTTCAACCTAGCAAGGCTTTGGATAATCATGAGATGTTTCGTCATCTAATTAGCTTTCATTTCGCTCATCGCTATTGACCCACAGTATAATGATACTGCGAGCTTCAAAAGAAATTATTCTAATTCTGATTACTGGTTATATAAATAACAGAATATATGAGATTTCATAACAACCTATTCGAAGGTAAACACAAGCACGACTTTTACGTAGTAATACTCTGCCAAATTGCACCCAGAGAGATTGACATGATAGGTGGAAAATGATTCCTCTTCAGAAGAGAATTTATTATCAGATATAGATCGAGAAACTATGAGGATTCACATTCCGCCTTGATGAACTGACTACATTGACTGTAATATTATCATTTCGAAAAGTACTCCTGACATACGTACATACTTAGAACTATAAAGATAAGATGGGTTGAATACAGCTGTGCCAAATCGGGGTTTTAACAATATTTAATTTTTCCTAATATTACCACGAAAGATTTTCTTGTACGTATCATCATCACCTAGTATCTAACAGTAAGAGACATTGCCTTCGTGAGAAACGATGCTTCCACAAGTGACAGAAAAAATTGCCGACTGAGAACGGGGGAGCGTTGGGTGGAGGTCTGTTTACGGTTGATGTAAACTGTGAGCGAGTAAAGAGAAACAGGCCCAACAACGCAGGCGGTTCAAAACATTCTCAACTTGATCCAACATTCGAGGGCAACACAGATTTTAAAGGTGCAGTGAAGCGTGGCGGATTCAATTTGGGAACCGCATACGTGCTCACTCGTGCTGACTTCAAGTAGGTGCGTTGTTCGAGGGAGAAAGCCCTTTCAGTAATCATATACTTGCTCTTGATTCGATGTTATAAGAGATAATCATATATAATGATGCATTCATACACCACATTTTACTCGTCTGATTCCAGTCCGGTTTTATCAAATTTCGGTTTAAGATTCCTTGAAAACTCAAAAATTTTAAAGTTTTCATTTCTAGCTATCTAGATCAATCGAGGTGAATCACACTCGTGTGGGAAAGCTGTTCTGTGAGGTCTTCACAGTAACTCTTTTAAAAGCCGATAACACATTTTGAAAAGAAGTACGAGTGAATTCAGAGTCCAAAAAAGAGCGGTAAATGATACCCCACACGTTACGTTCCCAAAAAATCCGTTTTCGAAATTCGGCGTTCACTTCTGGAGGGAATCCATTTTGTGACAGCAACATAAAACCAAGGACTTCAAGTAGTTTGCAATTTTGTTACTACCTCAGGTTTCTACTATATAAGGTAACTGCTTTATGGAACCGATATGAATTTAGTTATCGTTTTCTACTAAATTTTGCACCCTGATTCAATTTAGAAGGGTCCCGAACCAACTGATTGTACATAAACGGTTTTCGCCATTTCCTGGTGAATACGAAGGAAGAGGTAATTCCTCCTATAGAATAATAAACCTAAAGACTAGTAAATCTCTGCGGAAGAATTTGCAGCTTCTTTGATATACCACAGGTGTATTACTCAACGAGAATAATTATAATTAATTAATTATACAGTCGGGTTTTTTTTTTAATTCTATACTACTACCTTTCTGGTAATAACAAGGCTATACAGAATTTTTCACCTTTATTACTTTCTACATCCAAACCAACTGATAATTTAATTCAAACAAGAGAGAAGTACGACTCCTGAGAAATTGTCTAAAAGAAGATAACTAATGGAAAAAACAGTGAGTATGGAGAGTACAGCACAGATTCCTGGTGAGACAATAGGGCTGAAAATTGGATAGGCACAACCAGGTGCCGACACTTTAAAACGTAAAAAATACAAAGGTGGGGTAAATTTGATTTCGACAAGAAATCAAGAGTGTCTTATTCTGATGATAATGATAAACAGAAAATCCTTCAAAATGCTGGATTAGGCTAAAAGCAAAGGGCATTAAGGAGCGACTGTTATATTTGTTCGACTGTTGGACATTTTTGGCCTGAACAGAGGACGGTAATTTCTGATTGGGATTCTCGCTATATTTGGAAACGTGTAGTGTGTTGGAGTAAAATTAAATTTTCTTTGCTGATGAGTTTTTGTTGCAAACGCAATCGGTGAATCCCCTACTAAGCGGTACTGGCCTTCTGGGAACTGCGTTAACGCGTGAACGGGAGTACCTTTCTATAAACCAATATGTTCTATACCCATGTGCTGATGGAAGACTCCTGGTTTGGTTTACACATTATTAATCTGAGTTTCGCCTGAAAACCCATTAGTTAGCAATGGGGGAACCGCGCGTCGTTTCGACTGGCAGGATCACACTGGTGAAAGGGCTGGCCAAACGGCAAATAGATTGGGACAATTGGAAGCGGCAAGGGAGGGCGAAGTGGGAATGGATGTGACGGGAGGGTGGTGTGCTGCGTTTAATGAACTGGCAGAAGATCAAGAGATTGAGAGGATGACAGAGGTCCCCTGATCAGAGAGGCGTTCGTCTGAGTTGAGCTGTGGTTGGCCAGTGTCGACCACGAGTGTGTAGAAGCAAAGGGTGCTAATCAGATCGTGGTCGGACTAGAAAACGGACACTTTGGTACCTCACAAAAGATGGACTGTTGAGTGAATAGCCAGGCCGTAACTTTGTGAAACAGTTTCAATGTAAATAATTATCAAATGAAGGATTTGATTGGGTCCCCCATCAAGGCCCTGGACGGATTGAAGAGCGTCAATTTTTGAATTATGTTGCTGTTTCTGTTCTCAACAAACATGAAACGTGAGCGAGTAGTGTAAATACTAAAAGTATTGAGTTTTGATATTAGATATTATAGGATGCTGTTCTTGAATGAAAGTCGGAAGGTACCTGGTGTTTCTCGTTACATTAAAAATGGAAACAAACGGAATTTCCCGTGATCAAGAAGCGCACCTCTCTCGATGGCATAACGGAATAAATATCAATTAATAAATTCATAATATTAAAAAAAAATTAATGAAACTGAACAACACTAGTTCTACCCATGCTCTTTCATTCCAGCATGAACGACGTAGGCCGGAAGTTGAGTGAAGAATGTACTGTAGAATTAGTGAAAAGAGAAAAAAGGAAAGCAGAGAGATGGGCTTTTCCTATTATAACGATCTGCTCAACTACGATTCTATGCTACTGACAGCCGTCGGGCTGTTTTGAACACATTTCTGAATACACCCTGTCCACGAATGTAAGGAGAGAAATGCTATTCCCAAGGTTATCATGTATGACTAAATCATGCAGGGCGAATAATGTAAGCATATATAACAGAGAAGGGATGAAGAGTATTATGCCGACCAAGTTTGCGAGTTTGCGAGACTTGGCAGCCGTTCCCGAAAGCAGAAGCTCAATTGACCCTTCAAGATTTGGGGTTAACGTAGCGCGACTCCCTTACACACATGCTGTCACCCTCGAACATTCTAGGTTACGGTTTGTTTCAGCTTGAAAAGAGGATGGAGTTCTCACTAGGTCTCCTTCACCAACCCACCCACCACTACACAATACTCGTATAAATAAATGAGGCTTTGTGTATAGTTAAAAACTGTTTGTCATCAGGACTCTGAAATCCATGGTTAGATTTTTCTTTTCTCTGGAATCCTACCTAGGATAGAATGCATAAATGGAAAAAAAAATCAAAAAACTATTGTAAAAAAAGTGAGGTTTTGCAATTTTGTACTCAACAATCACTCTAATTCTCTTTCTGAATACACGGAAGAGTAGGTATGACGAGGATGAACTCGATTTCCCACCAATAAAATGTGTTCCACCGCTACAGACACTGCCCGAGACCTAATTTAGTGTAGAGGCGAAAAATATTCCAATATAATTTCGTACCAGTTGGAAGATAGGTATTATTGGAGAGATGAGCGATGAGGTAAAAAAAAAGTTCCTATCATCGACGTTCAGCCCTCCTGTACGCCAGCTGGATTGACCTCCAAAGTTGAGATATGCGTATTAAAAATAACCGTTCGAGAAAACCAGAGTTTTGATCGCCGTAAACCGCACCAGATAGTGCATGGTAGGGTCGGCCCAACCCTGATGGAAATTCGTACTCATGAATCAAACTTTGAATCATTCAGTCATTGTTTACCCCCTTCCTGCCATAACTGTCACACTGTACGTTGACAACACATTCGCTCATTTCATTGTAGATGTCAAGGACTCATAAAACCAATCCTACGGCTCTAATCAAAGCATTTTCTGAGTAATTTTGAGATGGAGGGAAATCACAACGAAATCCACTTTTCTCATATTCTCTGGCAATGAAACAATAAATAACAATACAGTGGAGTGAGTACGACAGGACCTAAGTATCTAAAAAATGCTAACATTTATTGATCTCGCCCGTTCCAACTCAAGTGCATCATTCTTCGAGGTCTTCTCAATATCTACAAGAAATTGAGGGAAAAGTAACTTCTAAAAAAAGTGCCTATTCTCAAGATACCAATCATGACCCATAGGTACTGTCATACGGTATCCAGAACTCTGTGCGCCACACGCTGTGTAACACCACACGCCACACACCACAGTTCCCTAATAAGCTCCAAAACCCATTTACACCCATACTCTATCTGCGTTTGAAGCAATCAGGCTTAAAATGAATTAGAACCAACCAAAGTTCCAGGCCGAGTCCACGTGCAATAATATTTCAGGGCATTTAAAAGAGTCAAACAACGGAAAGAAATTATGGATTTTGAATTTGACGAAAATTTGAATATTCAAATTTTAAATAAAAACCGTGCGTGACTTCAAGGAGAAATACTTATTTCTTAATATACACGAAAATCTAGATGTGTTGTAAAATGATAAACCAATAAGTAAGATAATAATAATAAACCTACCACATTCTGATCTGCAAAGCTCACCCCTCCTAGATTTAGAGTCAGAGATGCCACTTTTATATCTGAGAACAATAGCCAGTTTGCCGTCTCTAAATTTTGAACCTCAAACCTTCATACGATCAAACATTTGTTACACATGACCTGTGAAAACGTCTTAATTTTAGCAACTCTAGTCTGCCTCAACCGACTGAACCTTTGCATCCGCCTCATACATAACACATAGAGCTCACAAGTCAGGCCATTTCAATTTACGATCACGGATTCCTCCCCTAAAAGCGGAAGTGAAGACCGCGAAGGTTGAAGTAAGAATCCTAGAAGAGAGCAGTTCCTTCAAAGGCTCAGGTCGGATGAGAACGATCTCATTTCAACCGATAGGCCGAATTTACTTGAGAAAGAGCTTCCGAGCCAGTGGAATCTCATCCATATACACCTCCATCCTAGGGTACCTTTGACACATGAGAAGGAAACCCACGTAGTGGCAACCGCAAGTAACAAGATTGCGCTCCGAGTTGGGAAGGGCCTGTGCGAGGTAACCAGCGACTTATGCCGTCATTTTTCACCGGTTCGAACCCGTCTGACACGGAAACGCAGTAAAACCTCTGCGCACCCACTTTACCAAGTGGCGAACCCTCTCAGAAGACTTCCAAGCCGCCCTTCGCGGCGTACTCAGCTTCCCAAGGGGCTTCTCCGGCTCATGAAACAGGAAGAGATTTTGCCAAGGAGACAGGCAGGATCCAAATTATGTCTAATTTCTGTGAAAAGTCTGCACTGGTCTCGTTATACCAGTATCTCTTACGGCGGGTGGGATGCGCCTCTCACTTTAATAAGTCCCGAAGAGAGTTTCGTCCTTGGGAATCTAACTTCTGATTTTTATCCACAAAGGCAGCCAGCCAACATAATACGCTTATTATATACCTCGAGGCTTTTCTCGGATTAGTAAAAAACAAATCAATTCGATGAATTTGAAAATTCAATTCTGACTGGACCAACAATTTGGTCAACAATTGTATTCAATTTTACATCATACCTATTTACGTCTCACCTTCATAGAGTGTAGATTATCCACATCTAAAGTGTCTGTCCGTTCCCCACAGTCCGAGTCGAAAAGAGCCAGTGGGTGTATTGAAAATGATTTTTTTGACATTCAAACCTTTGCATGTTGGGCCTGAGGATATTGAACCGATTGAGATTGGTTTTCAGCCGATTGCAGCGGACGGAGGCATAGTGTGGGTGAAAATATGCTTCGAGATTCATGGAGTATCATTTTCCCCAAAATCTGTTTCTAATTCGAAGATGGGTCCCGAAATGACCGCCGCACTGAAGGTGGTTAGCTATAGATCAAAGATATTTTGAAAATGGGTACCTTTTTGGATTAAAAAAGTAGAGTAAGTGTCAATAGGTACTCCAAAGAAGAGGTCTTAAAGGGGTGTGAAATAAGATTTCTGTTTAAGAAAGCTAAAACCAACTTGAGTAATAAACCACTGTAAAATAATTCGCAGGTTTTTTTTATTCCGATTTCACTTCAGATCATAGACATCTTCATCGGATTCAAAAATAAATCTGCAGATTACTTTTGAAGAATTTAACTTCATCTGCACCGGAATAATGCTTCAGTAAATCTCATCTCCTTCCTGAAATCCTGACAGAGACAGATTTCACTAGAAATAAGGTAGACTAATGATCGATGGAAGGAAAAGGGAATTAATTGATGAAGCTCTCAAGCTGGACCAGCAGATAAGTACTAGATGATAAGCGGCCTCGGTATCGCTTATTCAGTGGTTTCAACAGCTGCTTAACTGCTCCTGCCAACAAGAACACCGCAGAGGAAACGAGCCATATGAAGTGGAAAAGCTCTTATTTGCAAATTACGTCGATCGTAAACTGTTTCAAAGCCAAAATCATCCCGTTTCATAGACGCTAGAAAGTGTAGAAATTAATATATAGTATTATGTAGGTTAGTAATCGATCTTTCCAAACAAGTCCCTCTAATGAACGTAAGAGCAGGCGGAGGGGAAGAGGGAATAACTTTTTATTAATCTAAGAAACGGCATTTCGACTGATACCGACCGATCATTTTTACATTTCAAAACATTGAGATTCAATTTGCTTTGGGATATAAGTATCTAAAACAATCATCATATCTCTAGATATAAGTAGCAACTGTACATTAAAAAGTGCAAAGAAAAATTCATCTAGTGAACAGTCGAAATATACCAGAAGACCATGATGAATCTGAACGATGGCCAAGAGGGGAAAGCGAAGAAAATTATCATGTCGTGTAAAATAAATTCAGTTCGCCGATATTATGAAAATTGTGCGCAAGCCCCTCACGGTTTCAATTGCGAGAGCAAAGTTTTCCTGGAAGTTACCTACGAGAATGATGAAAAATTGATTGACGTTCTTCTATATGAAGAAGGATAAAAGGAAAATTTTTGACAGACAGAATGAGTATCCGATGACCTTTTTCAATTTCTACGCTGGCACGGAGTTGTCTCACTTTGACATGGCTTCATCAATGGGGTCGGTAACCATTTTCAGACTTTTAAAACTAGGTATAGCAAATTTTCTCATCATCATCAGGCTCAAGGTGACAGGAAGGACAATACGACACTTGGGAAATTCGCCTCAGATTGAACATGGAAAAGATAATTCTGTGTAGATAAGAAGCATTTTTTTGCGTTTGATAACGTAGCTAGAGGCGTTGAAGATGCTTTAGGTTGTATTGAGAAGAAAAGGAGTTGAAATAAAAATTGTTAGGTAACCAGAATTTCTACAGGTTCTTCACAGACAGACTATTCACTCCGAAAACCCAAAATTACTACCTCGCTTTATTGTTAGATACTTAAAAAAAATAATAGAGATAAATACTTTGGATAAATAATAAAGACCGCTAGATTTTCTTTTTTTCCCCAGGTTTTTGAATGTCATACAGAAGTCGATCACAAAAATGTCACGGAAACTCTTAAGTAAGAGCTCAACGGGTTCAACAATTCAATTCAATTAATGATGACAACAACATAATTATTTCCATCATTTGACCGGTCGCCCATGTACACATTTTATAAAGTTTAGATTTAAACGTACAAAAACTGGTTACTGGTGTGTTAAAAGGTCGTAAATGGTCAATAGACGTGTTGAAGACTGATGTCATGAACTGTCATGGTAATGATGCTAAAATTATAAGTCACTCACCAGAGTTGCTGTGATGCAACCGTAGTCGAGCGCGGGAGCCGAATGTACACCCTAATAGGACAGAAAGGTACTACTCAGAACTAAGGAGACTTGCGCGCGCAACCCCCGCGACCCCTCCGTGAACCACCCGGCGCGGCCCTCTCAAACAACCTCGTGATAATCAAATCACCCTGACTGACATTTTTCCCGCCACGAGTCATAAAACATTTCATTGCTTTTTTCTCTCTCTCTCTGGTTTTCAAAATGCTAACGCTGCTTCGCTCCCTTTCCGACCCTCATTGTCGGTGTAGTTCCCGTTCTCATCAAAAGGCTCAGTGCCCTTTAGCGCACAGTTCGTGCATGGGCCCTCTCCTCCTTGAAGATGGTTTTTCTCGCCTTCTTTAGATCTACAATTTCTCCTCCCTCCCGTCCAACTAAGTCGATTCAACAGGGCAACGAAGAGAATGGAACTACGGTCGTCAACGTGGTGCCTGCTCTAATGCCCTCTTCTATTCAGCAGTTCAATGGCTCCGAAAGATCAGTCCCAATATGAAATGCAAAAACTCACTTGGCAAATGGCCTAGAGAGGAGTAGCTGCACTAGCAAACTAAACACGAGAAATTTATAATTTTGTTCTGAAGAGTGGAATTCCAACAAAAATAATTTTTCTTCGCCAAGAACCCTCTAGAACGGATGGAACCTGGAGTCCCATTAAAACATGAATCATTAACCTTAGGCGATAATCAAATCGCTGCAACTAATCATTAGAGGGTAATGTAATGAAGATGACGAGTAAAAAGGATGATCAAAGTCATCTGAGGTGAGATCAGTGTTGAACACAAACGGTTGACGGATAGTGCGAGCGTGAATAGAGAACAGAGTTATAACATAGGGAAGGCGTGATAACCAAATCTTTTGGGTCATACCTTGGGGTACTTGCCGACTCAAAATTATTCGAAACAACAAACTCTCTTAGTTCTAAAAGGCCACATTCAAAAACCGCCAGACAATTAGGGATGTCAGTGCACAGGCAAGGAAGAGCAAACGTTGGCGAAAACGTGGCCTGGTGACTTTACCCAGCGCCCTATGTCGGACATCAGGCTAAGTATTATGTTCTCAAGTAGAAACGATACATCTCAGGTGATGAATAATAGGATACCAGTGTTCTCTGGTTGATTTGTATGTGGTAGGAAGAGTGTGATAGGGGTGAATATCAGTAACTTTAGCTGAATCAATATAGAACTAACACTATGATATAAGTGTGCACTAATTAATGAATAAACATCTTCTATGTACATTTCCCTACTAGCATGGATTCATCTATTCTACAACAATAATATTTCTTGCCATATAAGATCATCAATACCCTCGCTATCAAATCCAACGCTAGCGAACCGCGAAGTATCTCTGCATTCACCTCGCTCCGAGGGGCGGGAACTAATGACACGGCTGATAGTGATACCCAGGCAAAAACGGATTCAGAGTCATTCCCAGTGGGGCGTGACTAACTTTGGCACAACTCTAAAAGCCCCTTGAAACACATTACACAGTGATGGGATTACGGGAGCACAAGTTTGGAACCACAACTGCAATATAATAGAAACCCGATTTATTTCAGGGAGCTGCTGTTTGGATTAGTCATTAAAATTCCGTTTGTACAATGAACGTACCTTTCGAGAAGTAGTACGAGAAGGTTGTTCTCAAAACATCATGTACTAACATAAGTACGCGGACATCTCACATAATTATGTTTCCATTAGGACTTCAGAGCTCCTTGTAAGCCACAAGCGAACCAACCATCAGAATGTGCGTACAACTCAATATCAACTCATTGTGAAGAGCGACTGGGAGCTCTCCATATCGCAAGAGGGCAATAAATGGATAACGGCTTAGAAAAAATTATATTGCTTAAACTTTTTTGAGCGGATTTCGTGAAAGAAGGGCTAAGGGAATCAGAAAGGCAATATCAGAAGAACGTCCTCAATTAATAAGCTCTCACTTCGAACTTTTTTCATTTAATTATTGATAACGGGGGAGATGAATATTATACTCAGTTTGAAGGTTTATACAAGACCGAAAAAAGAATATTTCTTCCTACAGAAATTGTACGCTGGTCGGTATTTACTTTAACAAAGCCCTCCCAACGACTCCCACAAAATGCATGGTAAATACTTTGGAAAAAAAATTGAAGCTTTGAACGGAATCCATGGGGAAAATAGAAAATAGACTACTTTCAGGTTCCTTCAAATGATATAAAAGTGAAGTTTTAGCATCGCAAACCAGTTACGATACATTTGAATAAATTTCGATTATCCTTGTATTGAGAACCGTTAATTATACGCAACCGAGAATAATTACAAACTTCAGTTATTATTAATATTGAGGCTTGTGTGTAATCATGCGAGGGCGCTGTAGTAGTATTTTATATTCATTATAGAGTTTTGCGAAAAGTAGGAGACAGAAACTAATCATCTTTTCCATTGTCCTTCAGAGTGATCTTCTTGTGGAAATTCTATCAGTAAATTCAAGACAACTAAGTATTATGTCGGATAAGATGATTGAGAACTGTAGGCTGTAAAGCCTCGATCCTCTCAACCCACATTCAGAGACGTCGAATACTGACTTATTCGATTGGTTCAAGAAGCCCCCAACAGGGATTGCAGTCAGAGAAATCTATAAAACGAAGTGAGAGTGCGACAGAAAGGAATTGTACGTACCTACAAAACTCAACCAAGGGGTCCCCATGGGAAGGACGATCTCTGGCTTAAGTGAAGTAAGGGACGCTGACTTCCTTCGTTCTGTTCGTGCAGCCAACATTCAACATTGATTGCGGGACTCTACAGACCCTTGTTTCCGCAGTGGTTTCTTTTCGCGAAGGCCTCGTAGCAAAGATCATTCTTTTTCTCCCCTTCACCTCTCGTACACTCTAGAAGCTCACAACGTTGAAAAAGTTCCTCTATACATGGGAATGAAGATGATTCCACAATTAAACTCCAGTTAATTTTTGCCTTCCGTACAGCAAACAAAACAGGAGCTGAATATTCCTCGGGCCAGCAGCATGGAGACTCATTCGAATCGATTCAGCGCCCAAAATTTAGCTGAAAATGATACCCCACACGCCTAGGTATCAGAAATCTAGAAAACACACATTTTAAATGGAGATAGATACGCATTTTGACCCATAACCTCTTCCGGTGGGCGCCAATCGTTCCGGGACCCATCCCATTGCATTCAGCGTCCAAAATTTAGTAGAAAATAATAGCCTAGATCACCGAAAATATCGAAAATTCATTTTTAGAAATACACTTTGACCCGTACCCCCTCCCCCCCCATCCGGCTGAACAGTTTCGAGGACCAACTAGACCCTGAAAGGGGTCTACCAGAATTTCAGATTTTTAGAAAATGTTCAACTACCAAAGTCGGTGTGGACGGCGGACGGAGATTTGCTAATTTTGATCTAGAAGCATTGAAACGTCCAGAAAAAAATGTTGGGCCGAATCGGAGAGATTGACTTTTTGCATGAAAACATACGTTGGTTATTCCTTGAATAATCAAAACAGTTGAAGAGTGTTTACGAAAGACGTGGGATGACACTTTGAGAAACAATGTCTTATTTTCCAGTATGGGTGGCGAGGTAAGACGATGAAGAGGAGGATAAGACCTGACTAATCGGGTTGGTTCCCGCTTCCTGGGGACTTTATTAGGACGCAATCAGTTTGTGCGGGGGATCCTTGCTGAGTGCATGCCCTTACATTACCCCCCGTAGGAGCAGGAACTTGGGTAATTGGATCGATAGGAATGAAGAAGAACACGAGCAGGGGGTTTGTCCTCTTAAGACGGCCGCCTCACTGGCACCGGTCACTTCGTATTTTCCAAAGCTCTCGACTAGGATATTTTTAAAACCATGACGAACGCGATAAAGAGCATGATGAGATACCAAGGTGAAATTTTCGGAAGAAAACAATTTTTTGAGTGATATATAAATTATACATTTTATATGATAAATAGACCACTGCAAATATTATTCGACAATGGTTCATTATTATAGGAAGTTCTCACTTTCTGTAATAAGGCGCATTTTTGAGGTAAATACGGACTCATTTTAAAACCATATTTCCAAAGTACCCATCCTTCTCCATCCCCCTCCAGGCGAGTGGAAAAAAGTTTCCAGACCCGTCTGAGCCAATTCAGCATTCAAAATCTGATGGGAAATGATACCCAGATCATCACCGATTTCAAAACCCCGTTTCGAAGTACCCATACCATACTCCCATTGATAGTGATTATCGTACTGGGATCCATGTCGGTCGATTTAGCGCATCCAAAATTTACCGGAAGATAGTACCCTACACGTCCGAGACGTGAATATTATCGAAAAATCATTTTTAAGATAAATATTTTGGACGGACGGACCTACTGGATTCGGAGTCGTCACGTCATTTTGAAACATGAAAGGTGGAACTTTTGAGAGCAGACGGTTTTTCCTAGTCGATGATCTGTATCGATTGGGCTATTATTAAAATAAAAATGATAAAAAAGAACAATTATCAATGTCCACAACAAGGTAAAACGATGGCAGGAAGAAAACTGAAGCCTGTGAAGCGAATGAACAGATTTAGGAGTTCATGCAACATTCCTTCGGCTCACTGTTTTTCATTAATCCTGAAATAAAACACCAGGAACTTTACCCCTCACTTGATGTTTGAATTATGTCGAGGAACGAATTCCTCAAGGGACTCTGGAAATGAGAGGAAGACAAACTGCAAGAACTGTCGATCAGGAAAGAGGAAACCGCTGTTAAAATCTTACATTTTTGTGACTGGAGTCACAAAGTGGAGTCGGTACTTCAACATTTTAACGTTTATCTTCGTCGTGTACGAGAATTGAACGTTATTTCCAACTAATTTAGATTTCATCGTGTAGAAAATCCTTGGAATATTATTGGAATGTTAGGATAGCACCATGGCGTCAAGGGGAACGCGTATATTACTCGCCAGTAACACCTGACGGTGATGCGGGCTATTGCCTATCATTATTTTGCTCTCACTTCCCCGCAGTAAGGAATCTCAATTGATCACAGAATTCCCACAAATAATTCTTCGGCTTCGACGAGCTTATTAAAGCATTTCTCTGCCATCCTGCCGAGTATCCTGACAAGTCAACATTTTTCCTAGATGAGCTTCCTACTAGCTTTCCCACTATCAGCTACCAAAACATTCAAGTATTCAGCGTTCGGGATGATATTTTCATGAAAATTTTGAGATTTTCTTTGTCAGCTGGCTTCAACCCACGATTACCATGGATATCCGAATATAACAAAATCCGATGAAGCTATTCAAACACAATCGAATGAGCAGGTACCCACCCTTTTCGACGATTTTTCGCCAAGTGCGGCATAAATTCCAGTTACAATGAATGGCCAAGGGAGGAAAGAACGAAAGTACACGATTTGTGAGAAATCCAGGAACCATAAATCACACGAAAGTCAATCTAGAAGCCATTAATAACTCGGACAGGCTGCGGAGAGGAGGTTGGAAAGATTTTTATTTTGGAAGGTAGGTCGATTGGCGGTCTGAATAATCACTGGAAAAAGCGGAATGGGAAAGCTTTGGGCGGCAAGAATGACGGTTTAAGGAAGTGCGTGATGTCCATCATTAGCGTCATCATCATTCAGGGCTAGAAACTTAACATTCACGAAACCTTCATTTGAAGACAACCTACTATAGGGGACGTTTTCTAGTAGGAAGGCGATGATAAGGTACGACGATTCCGTACGATTACCGTTTTAGAATTTTCCATTTCTGCACTTCGGCGTTGATTACATTCCATTACAGTTGTGTACAATTAGTTATCATATCCACTCTAGTGATGCGATCCACTATATTATTTTGGTCCATTCCGGCAGTCTCGACTGAAATAGAAATACCTCAGGGACGATAAAACATTGTTAACCGGAAAAGACAAGATGCCCCAGCGTTATTAGTTGAAACCACAAAATTCACTTCCGGATAACTCTCAGTGTCATACTATCAAGTAGGAACAAGTATCTTATCGTAGGTCGATAGAGATGGCTCTCATCAATCCCTGTGTCAGCCAGAATAATATGAGCCCACCTTTTATAATGATATAATCCATGGAAGCATTTTTTTGTTGAATGGACGTAGAAAAGAGCAATGCCATTGAGCTGCGTCCTAACGCAGGTTTCAAAAGAAAAATCCTTCCAACGGAATTTCCCACTAGTCATGTTAGACCTAGAAGAAGGGACGTCTCTAAGATAAAAAGAGTTCACCAATATTCTCCCGTTCCCAAGTGGGTCAAGAGTCATGATGAGAGGCGAACGACAACTTTGAAGAAAGGGGGCCTTCAAAGAGGTTTTCGATTCTCTCACGAGACCGGGGGTTGAAGGAGGCGGGACGATTGGATACCTTGACATCCGATCTTTTTCGTAAGTTTCATTTTCAACTAAGTTTTAACGAGTTGTTTCGGAGGTTAAAGATCACAAGGGAAACCATAGTAGGAACCTGGAGGAGGAACAAAGTAGGGGCATGAGGCAACATAATGAAATCATACCTTCCTATTTACTCTCCTAGTTAATCCTATACCTCAAAATGCTACACAATCCAAAATTTATTTGGAATTTGCGATTGTATCTATACGATTTTCAGTTCTATTTTCAGTCCTATTTGATTTTAAAAGCAATTGAGATAATTCGATTGCACAGGAACAGCATGGACACTACAACGTTTCAACGTGAACTATATTATTCTCCGCCCAAACGTTCTGTATTAAGGTTTCGAAGATGTGTCTTCTAAAGGGTATTTTAAAAATAAATACCTACTCTGAACATGGATTTGAGGGTTATAATTTTACATATTTACATATTCTGATAGCTGGTATGATCGGTAGGAGGGCCACGCCACGAATGTTTTTACAGGGAATAATCAACACTGGCAGAGTGAAATTTTCGTAGTGAAACGATTGAGTTGCCTTGGTCTCCTGAAGATATGATATTGCCGTTCGCCGTTGAAACGTTTCTCCAAATTATTGCTGTACATCGTTCAATGCACGGAAAACATTGCAACGGAGGATGGGTGCAGCAATACACTTTGTTATGAATAAAACACTCGTGGTTTACGAAGAAAAATCCCAACACATGGAGATCCAGTGGCTCAATGGTTGAAAAGAACCATATTTTACCCACTCAGACTCCCAGCTCACGAGTAGATTCATACGAGTCGAGGCGTGAGGGTCGGTAGAGGGAAGGAATACTTCTTCCTAATAAGAAAGGGGTGGCGCCCGGGTTTCTGGTTTGTTAGGCGTCAGTAAGATGGATCGTCTTCCTACATGTAACGTCTTTCGGGATCCTTTATTGATTTGGTACAAGCCCTCATACATACCTAACTCGTAAATAGGCGTTCGACAATCCACACAATGCTGTCATAAGTCGGTCCAGTACGCGCTGAAACGCTCACTTCTTGCACTCGCAGGCACAAGAAAACTGCTTATACCGAGTACAATCAAACACGCATGAACTTGAGGCGACCAACAATGAACTACTGTTCCCTCATTCAAAACCAGCAATTTTTAGAAAATGAGATTTTCCTTTGAATGGAGTTCTTGAAGTGGTATAGAATATCCGACAAATAGGCTCGTGAGATCGCTTATGGCAAAGGGTATCTTCAAAGTCTCATAAACAAAACTGCACATTAATTTATTAAAAAAATAAGTCTAATAATATAGGAAGATCTCAGTAGACAAGTGTATCTTCGTATACAGATCAGGTAGACCAATTAATTTCAAAATGCCCTTGATAACCTGCCTCTCATCCATTTCTGTTGTACGGCGAACCGTTCAGGGCCCGCTTTCAACCAAAGTTACTCGAAAATAATACGCTATACGCTCCAAAAAGTGGAAACCCAAGGTTGTAGGTTAGGTGTGTAGCTTGTCCTTTACTATTGTTATGTTAGTTTTTTTTTATTTCTTAAAAAAAGTGTATTAATTTATCTAAGTTTATTCCATGTTCAAAGTATTTCTCGTATGTCTAGCAACCGTCTTTTCGGACACGCGAACGATGGATGGATATTATCTGTAGTAAAATACTTATAAGATGAGATGCCTCGATTTATTTTTCAAGGAGAATTCAACAAATTTAAAAAGAAGAATATACTTTACAATAATAACATTTCAATTAATCCACTTATTCAAATCTGCCCAAGCCAAGTACTCTAATGTTGTACTTAATTTCAATCTTCTCGGTAAGGTTACTACAGCGCCATTGAATTCTAGGCAGGTGACTGAAAGGGACGGATCGACATTTACTAAATATCAGCGGTTAAAGGGCAGAACGTAATTACGAGGAATTGACCTTCAGAATAGGCGTAAGCCCTTTGAGTGACTTTATGCTGACCCGAATTCCTTTGTATTGTGCGGCTTTGTTCCCATGAACTTTACACCATCTACTTCCCTAATTAATTAAATGTTTAGACACTTGGTACTAGAACCAGTGAACCCATTCATCGTCACCAAGTTAGCAGAAACAGTAATTGTCACTAGTTGAAGGTACCTGCTACAGTTGAAATTGTAACAGGAAAATCTACTATCCGCCAGTATCCAGGGGTGGAATGAACCCGAGATTGACTTAATAATGTGCGTGATGTTAGTTCTATTCAATGTTAGTCCAGAACCGTCAAAATTACACTCCAGTATCTGCCTGCAGAGACAAAACCATAAAGGAAATAGCAAAAATTGATAAGAAGCGATAGCTAGCGAAGGGTGGAAGTTACATATCTCTCTCGCTATGAAACAAATGGATGTCGTGGACCATGTGGCGGTGTTGTGGTAATATTATGTAAAATTTTACGACTAGAGTATTTAACCCGCTGGGGAATCATTCTTCCAAGCCTCTGGAGTGGGGAAGAAATTAATTTATATTAATTATTTTTAGTTAGAAAGAAAAGTAGATAAAACAGTAGATTTATTTTTCTTCAGTGCAGGTATTATTTTCATAAATACACTTTGATCCATAAATAACGTTAATAATAAACTTTAATCTGTGACAATTGGCCCAAAACCGTCCTCAATTGATTCAGCGTCCGAAATTTTGAGAAAAATACTCGACAATTTCAACAACTAATTAACATTTTACAAAATTGTTGTTGATCATTTTACAGGTCTTTTTGACCCAAACAATTGACGGTATTTTGGAATCTACACACAATACGCTGAAGTCGGGGTTCTTGAACCAATACGAGTGTATATTATTCTGATAAAAATGACAAACCGAAAAGTGAAAATGATCTGAGACGGTGGTTTTATGTAGTTTTTAGAGGTATTATGTAGGTTTTATGTATTATCATGAAGGTATTATAAGACCATAGGTAAGTATGAATATACTAATGAGGTTCATGAATCTGGATGTGAATATAAAAACGGCACGAGCAAAAATCACAATCTTCATTATCATTTTATCAAGTTCTTTACTTCGGCATTTCACGTTGGCATTCCTCAAAACTCATCCACTTTTATGATCTGAACCTATCCTGTGACCTATATATCTTATCTTACGAAACTTTCCCAGTCATTCTAGAATCCTAGATACATAAACAAAATTGTGATATTTTTAGAATTCACGACATTGATAGCTTGGATGTTAGTGATAATAATTGTCGCAAATTCGGATTGTTTCAGTAACATAAACAAAAAGTTTATGCATTTTTAAAAACATTTACAAATGATTCTGAGTTTGGATAAAAATCATTAGTGTGATTTTTGGTATATTTTCAGATTTAGAATTTTATAAAGGTACAAACGCCTATCTCTTATGGACACACCGACTCTAATTATTACCAGAATACGTTTGCTTTCAGGGATTGAATGTGAATACGGTGCAATTGGGGCCAATAAATTTGCGGCGTTCGGTCCCAAATTCAACTTTTATTCAGCGTCCATTGTTTAATGGAACACTATATTTCTATGAACCCTAATGATTAAAGTAATGGTAAAGTAAGCAAGGACTTTTACGTTGGATTTTCGTCCGACTACTTGTGGCAGGTGTCGCGGACGACGTTAGCCGTCCTCCAAAGAGGATCGTAAATTGATCTGACGATTTCACTTATTGCCTCACCTCCTCAAGTGAAGAGGACGAATATGGGGGTCTAGACAAACAATTGCTCAATCCAGAGATTCGAGCCCTGGTCACACGGAATACCAAACCAATCCTCGTCTATACCACTAGGCTACCGAGTCAACGTAAGTCTACCTCTCCGATTAACCCCAAACATTTTTTCTGTGTGCATCAAGGTGTCTAGATCAAAATAGACGTCCACGCCGTTTTTGGTAGTAGAAAATTTTCTAGAAATCTGAAATTTCGGTCAGGGACCTGGCCAGGTTACCGGGGTTAGTTGGTCTTTGAAACTTTTCAGCCCAATCGGACCGAATCTGGGGGGTTAGGGAGCAAAATGTGTACTTCGAAAAATTGATTTTCAAGATTATCGGCGATATAGGCACGTGGTGTATTTTTTTTGACAACATTTTGGACGCTGAATCCAATGAGACCATTCTCGGAACGATTAGCGACCACTAGAACCAGGGGGTTATGGGTCAAAATTGGTAATCATCTACCTACTTTGAAATTATGTTTTCGATATTTCCGGTACCTAGGCGTGCGGGGTATCATTTTCCATTAACTGTTGGAAGCTGAATCGATTGAACGAGTCTTCACATTCCTGGTCCAAGCATTTTCCGCACGTCCGATTGAGCTGAATTTCAATGATTTAATGATTAACCAGCCTCAAAAAAGTTATTGAGCAATAATTGAGATTTTTAGAGTGGTTTGTACTGCCGAAAATCTTCTGCCAGAATTTAGATCAATGATCCCTTAATATACGTTTTTCTGATTATTTTCATTTCCCGTTTCGTTACATCCCACCACCTGGGTAAGTGGCAAATTCTTGAGGGAGAAATCTGAAAGCGAAGCCATTAAGTTTAATGAGGGCGAGAGTCTATTTTTCCTCTCTCCTGTGGCGGTTCTTCATCAGCCAGAATGATCGATATAGGTAGACAACAGAACCATGATGAAAATAGACGACCAGTCTCAACTCAAGGGAGGGAGCACCTAACGTCCAGGAAAACAACATCACCTGGGTCTAGATGTTTATTGATTGGACGCGAGCAACCTTTTATCTCTCGATAAGATAAATTTGATGAAGGGAGTGGCTGTGTGCTCTACTCCAACTATCAGCCTCACGCCTTTCCAGAAACCGCCTATTAGCCACTTCCTTCCGGTCAAGAACCCCATAATCATCTTCGTGCATGAGAGCGATGATATTACGGTAAGACAAGGTACACGTTACACGTAGAACGGCGGAACAGTATGATAATAACTGGATAGGGTCGTGAAAATTTATGGTCGTAAGGTACCAAACTATTCAAGATAAAAACTTAGAACCAATTCCCAAATCCTACGGGAATATCTGCCCTTTGCGGATCGAACCGATAAGACCCTTCTCAGTAGGTAACTCGATTATTCAAATATTATTCTGAAGGCACATTAACTACCTATGGCTTTGATACTAGAGCCAAACTTGAGATGGTCGGGTATATACGTAGGCTAAAGTAGAGGAATTTAGTATAGGAAATACATCCGATAACCCAATCGCGTAAGGTTAGTATATAGTACTTGAGACGTCCACTTCTAATTGTCATAGGTTGATGTTTTGCATCTGCGACTGTGTAGCAGTGGAGCTCAAAAGCTTTGCTATCATTTTCGGAATAAACACAACTTGTTTGCTTCAAAATCAAAATGCATTTCAAATCTCACTGGAAAAAAAAAAAAAAAAAAAAGGTTTTGCGTCCGTCTGTTGCAGCGATCAATTCTACCATACTGTAAATCGATTGCAACCAAATTTTCAGGAATTACGACATTTAGCTGTACATGTTATCTTATCAGATTCATCATGATTGAACCAGTAGTACGCCCAGTACATTCGCAAGCGTGATTTACTCGTAACGGTAATAACTTTACCAGCGAAAATTAAGCGGTACGCTCTGTACACGCGTGAACGTCATTCTGTCAAGTGTGATCCGATGGCTATTACATTTTTTCATTACCACTTTTTGGAAGTTAGAAGAGTGAACCAATATTGTCGAAGTCCAATCTTGTAAACATGTATTTTCCACAGGCATTGATCCTAAACTTATACTGTATCGTCGTCGCACCATTCTCGTAATTATAATAGTCCTCGCTATACTTCGTAATCTCATTCTTTTTTCAATGTCTTAAATTTATACACAAGTTCATGCATTCACTTTTTTTCTGCCTTTCAACTTTTATCACTTGCTCGGTCACTTATTGGGCCATTTGTAAGCAAATGACATTATTCATTTTGTTTATATAAACAAAGGAGCAAAATGTTCTTTAGAACTTATTCCCCGGGGGGCAATTGTATCAATCAATCTAATTTCCTATTTACGTTTTCATTTGTCTAACAAGATTTTTCCTAATAAGTATTCGCATAATATGGTAGACACCCAAATCGTTCTTCACTGTGTTTTCCCGACACGCTGTCCTTACCGGGAGATTACCACTTCTTTGAATATTCCACTCCCCTTACCTTCCCCACACTTCACTTTCTTGCTACTAAGTAGTAAGTCTTACTTCTCAGTGGGTTGTATTTCTGATTCCAGGCTGTTCAAAGCTACCAAACTCTATCCCAGCTATCACTAATTTTTCAAGGCTGCTGAGTTCTGAAGAATATACTGGCTCATAGACTGAGATTTTGAACTCTTTTAATTCGATTCCATCACATCGGCTTCTTGAGCAAGCTCAGCCATCAAAGCAATGTGGTTATTTATGAAGCAGTATCGGTATTCGCATAGGCTATGATGCATGAGGCTATGTAACACCTTTTTTATTCATCTTTTTTCATTCTTCTTCAGTTTGAATGTGAACTGCTGTATTTTTCCCCAATTATGTCGGATGGGGAACCAGTATTATGAATACTATAACGTACGAATGGCTGAATATATTATATAAGAATAATAATTCGTATTGATTATTGATTATCCTTATTTCTCACCTCGAAAGTAGACAATGCCAAGACAACGCTCAAGGCCTTCAATTACTTCACCTCGCATTCGGCAACTAAGTTCAATTATGTTCATCAAGACTTTGAACACAAACTACTTAGCGTTTTTGAACCAAAATACCTCAATGATTAGTGGCGACGATTAGAAAGATTGCGTCGTAATCAGTGAACTGTCAAAACCACTGCTTTTTAACTAAAACAGTTAAATAGACATTGTAAGAGAGACCTTTACTGTGTTATGTGTCACGGAAAACGTCTGCATAGCATAAAAATTTCTGTTAAACCTCTCATGGGATGGTTGAGGGAACAAGAGGTAAATTCATTGATTTAAAATAAATTACCAGCGCCTTTTTCCTAATATTGCGCGGACACAGTGAGAACCTCCACATTTTTGTTATACTTTGAACGAACTTCGGAGGGGAGGGACCGACGTGCGTGCTACTGTGTCTCTTGAATGAATATCCCCAGAAATCCGAGCTATCGAACAAGACAAACAGTGAACCGAGTTTCGATCTAGCGGCGAGTTGTTGAAACACTTCCCTTCGTCCCAGGAGGTGCTGCCTCCAGCGTCAAAACGCGAAGTCTCACAAACATCAAAACCGCCCTTCACAAGCCAGGGGACCCTGAATAATTCATTCATACTTACTCGCATTTTGATTAGGCGGTGAGAGAATGTAGGATCTAAGGAGTAGGTTGATGTATCAACCTGGCACTCGTCATTAAAATGATTTGGTCCTTGAACTGGATTTTCCGAAATTTGCGTTGCGGAGCTCAATTTTGTCCACGGAGCCGCGGAATGGGTCTGCGAAAGTATAACACTTGAGAAATGATGAGTCTAAACTTGGTCTGTAATCTCGAGCCTTCCCTATGATCGAAAATCCTCAACTACTACAGGGAAAGGATTTGCGAATGTATTCCTACCATTGTATCTCGATTTTTGGGCGTTTTTTGTCCTTCACGTAGGCTTTTTCAGTAAATCACTACCATTCGTGGCTATTTCAGGAACTTGACGAATATTATCAGTTTTGAATAAATACATCGAATGTCAGTGAAAATCCTCAACCTGCTCACCTCCAAGATAAATTGGTAGTGTGCCATTTTTGTCCGTGTATTGCAAATCTCCGACGCCGTCGCTTGTAGAAGTTGGGAATGTCTGGCATGCCGCACCTTGGTCGAGACATGAGGACGAGGGTGTCATCGTCCATTTCTCCGGTCGCAGGAATGTTTCCATATCTCTGTAAATGAATAAACATTACCCATTTATTACGACCGTGAATCACGGGAAATCCTGTATTCATTTCGCTGATGACCCTATCAGAGGGTGAGTGTTTGATTAATTGGTGATATATATAATAAGTATCTCTCTCAAAAGCGTATTAGTACAGAATTATAAGAATGTTAGGAGACGCCTACCTCATAAAAACCCAAATATCACAAAATATGTGTATATTGTGTCTTCTACAATATGTCCTTTATTCCAACGACATAGATCGGTATATTAGGAAATAACGTGAATCTAACCTCGGAAGAGTACGGGTGGGATATGTTCGTATTAGTGGTTACGGCACATGCGGGCTTTAGATATACCAGAGGGCTTAAAGGCCCTCCTAGATTACCAGATAAAATGCCCCTGATTTATTTTCAAGACCAAACACGCGGTGGTACACGGGCAGAAACACAACTCTCAGTGCGATATGATTGTGTTCAATCAATGGCAATCTCAGAACTAAGGCATTAAAATTTAATTTTTGGAAGTGTTAGGGTAGCACTGTCGAGCGGAATCTTTGGTGAGGCATACAGATACTATTAATTTCATATTAATATAATAATAATACAGACATAACTTGTATGAATTAAAATACCTGCTTCAGCCACTGCAACTTAAAGTATACAAGTAAAATTATATTTGAATAATATTGGTAGGTACAGTACCTGTAGGTTTTTTATCGATTCTCGCAGCTGGGATTCTGTCCTGAGGTAGCCTGTTTCGCGATCGGCTTCCGGTAGATAACCAAATTGAGTCAGGTATGAGATCTGTAACAAATAAGGAAACGGGTTGATTTGAAGTAGTTAATGAGTTGTTTCTGTATTCCTGAATAACGGAAAATCTCCCAAGAGTGTGCATTCACTTAAAGATACATACAGTTACGCAAAACATTGTAGGTACCTCGAAAGTAAAAGCGTAAGACGGGAGAGAAATATCGATTCATGTAAATCAAGACAAAAAATTAAAAATGAAGTTTGTTCTCAGGCCAATTGTGCTCAAATTTCGTTTTTAATTTCCAACATTAGAACCTAATGTTCCCCAGAGATGGTGCGAAATAGTGGAAAGATGTAGGAAGGCGGAGTAGCAGATGGAAAAAGAAAATAAAAAAAAATCCGTGAAATATGTGGGCAGAGCACCCTTTTCACGCTAATAGCTTCCGTTTAATTAGTGTGTGCCGGAGGAGGTGGTGGTAAAAATAATTAGCGGCCCTCTCAAAAGCTTGTCGTTAGGGCTCACCATGACTCTTCTCAATGTCTAAAGTCGCTGCACAGCCAAACCATGCTTCGTGGAACAAATTTGCGAAACGAATTCCTGGTTTGGAAAAACAAGTGGCAAATGGTACAGGCCTTTTTTGGGGACTCGATGAAGAGAAGTGCCTTACACATTCTAACCCCGAACGCACGCGTTATGTTACAATTTATAGAGTCGTTAAAATTGGGCTCAACATTGAAATTCTAGAGCGGTCTTCATAATATCGGTTTTATGAACACGTATAATATAATTTACACACCTTGTACCTGACGAGTTTTCCCCATCACCGGTCATCGTTGCTGTTCAGACGCCTGTAAACACTAGACATTCCAGTACCTAGCTGCGATCCTCCAGAACCTTTCCGAGAGCAATCGCTAGCTTACCACAACTAACAAGAACAACTGTTACCCTAACTTTCATCTACTCACACGATCATGAACTGGTAGAAGTTCATTGCCAGAGGCGCTAGCTACCAGTGGAACCGAACGAATTATTCTTGTCACATCTGCTACCCAATTGACCGTTCCTCGGAGCTACCAGACCAATGATTGGCAGAAGGCCAATTACCTCTGTTGATTTGACCTCATGATACTCCTGATGAGCCATGGAAATTACGTTCCGACGGGGAAACTCATGTTGACAAATCCGATTTGTAACTATTATACAAGGGATACAGCAATTATCCAGCATATATTTATATTCCATTAGCAGTTAAGATACATTATATGATATCTAATGTATCTAGGTACCCGTATTGAAATTTAAGCTTCACAACCGATTTCCACAAGATAGTCAAAAGCTGTTTTGTGCGGGGAAATAAGAATGTAGGGTTTTGGGCAGATTCAAAGTGATAATATCACGACATATTATATAGTTAAATGGTGTCAGGTAAGATGGTATTTCAGATTAGAACTATAGGTACGATCTAAATTCCTTCTATAAATCGGTGAGAATCAAGGTGACTTATTATTAATTACTTGTATTATTATGAATTACAGGTAGGCAGTGAGATTAGTAACCACGAGAAAACGACTTGTTAAATTCACACGTGTATTTCATGAATTTGACAGCATAATCTAGTATATTTCGTGAAATCCGAACCAATATTGGGAAGAGGGATCTTATATAGTTAAACTGGGTTGTTCCTGGAAATCCTTCATAGCAAGTGGAAGGGAAGGAGAGTCTGCCTCTTTCATAAACAATATTTTCTTAACAAATTATTCCACAATGAATCATTATTCATTTTAGGTCTCCTGAGTAGATACCTACTTAATTTAAGGAGAGAAAAAAATCTTCTTTTCATCCGTTCCCCTCTCCGGTTTGCAGCGATGACCTCCTTGACCATCCTAACCGAGTCAGCGTCCAAAACTCAGAGGAAATTGATACCCCATTCGCCCTGCTCCCCAAAAATCGCACCAACTATTGTCTGGATACCACATTCCTTCCCAAAAGTCGTCCAAAAAAATCCCCTCTCATTCATCGTTCAAACTTTAGTAGAAAATGACATCTTACTCGCCTGGGTTTCCAAAACTCTCAAAAACACATTTTTATTCATCCATTACAGGCCATCGAATGAGCTGACAATAATAAAAGCACAAGCAAGATCCGAAAGAAGCATATGCGCAAAATTTCGGATTTTCCAAAGCATTTGAAAGATTTGTTTCTCCTAGACAGTGGCCTGAGTACTTTTTCTATTGCATTATTCCGATAAGTACAATGAACCAAAACTTCTTCCTGTATTCCTGTCGCTGCGTGAATCCCGTTCAAGAGTGGGATTAACCCATAAATACTCCGCAGTAATTCTCATTTCAAACGTTAGAGAGTGGGTAAGGTGAGATAAGCGAGGTTGATTCATATTTGGTATAACGCCAATCTCATTTGGTCATCTCTCCCTTTGCCCATTCCCAGAAAACAAATCAGAAATTCACTTGAAAATGAAAACGATCATAAAGCTAATATCAGTTTTCGATCGAACGTATGGAATGGAGACACAACAGGAGAAAGGTGCTTTCCGGGCGTTTAAAACAGGAAGCTTATCTACTACACTGAGCGGGCTCGAAAATTCGCGAAATCCCGGTCGTTTTAACTCACTTGCAGAGCACGAGTGGTTTCAAGGGAGCAGAAACACCTAAATCATTAGAATAGCGAGTGCTGGGAGTTGAGCAATAAAGAGATATAACAGGGTCACAATTGTAGATTCGCGAGCGTGATATTGAAGCTGCCACGGCAGGACGGCAGTAAATTCCACAGAAAGCGCATCCAAATGGTTGTTACGTGCGGCACAATAATTCCCTTTCCACTTACTTACTTCGTTCCGACAACTATTCATCTGTTGACTGAAAATGTGAGCTTTGCGAAAAACTCACCTCATCTGAGAACCAATATTTTGCAGAGGAGAAACAAAGTACAAAAAATATCCTCAATTTAAATGCGATAAATAATAATTACTTGGAAGCATTCACACTAGAGGCCACCAACCTCAAACCCATCTGATCAACATCTTTGATTTTTTGCTTTATCTAAATGAAATTAATTTTCATCGCAGAAAACGTGAAGAAAGTTAATTATGACATCCTACGATATCGAACGTACAGTTGCAGTCCCCTCCCCCACAAACCGGACGCCAGGATGCAGATAAAAGTTACAGTGGGGGGCAAAGAAGCCACAGGAAGTGCATGGCCTTGGTGATAACTGAACGGGTCGTGGACCTCAGTTCAATTCATCAAATGATACGCAAGACTCGGTGTTAATGAATGAAGAAAGGGACTCGTTTCGTCATCAGTTAGTGGAAATCATTTGATTAGCTAGCGTAGACGGTTTGCTTGTTATCGGTATTATACTCGATGTCTGGTCGCCAGACGTACTGTACTTAGCCCGCCTAACCCGCATTCTAGCATTTTACATAAAACCGGCATCACGATGAATTAAAAAAAAAATAAAATAAACAAATAATAATAATAATAATCTAGTAGGGGAGATTTTGTGGTTTAAAATTCCGTTTAAACGTGGCAGGTCCCGTGAGTGGAGTTTCTCCGCACATGCCGTAAGAAACATGAATATCGAAGTGTTGAAACCCTCATAGTCAGGCCACCAATTACATTGATCCACCATACGACCACCAGATGTATGATGCCCATAATGTTTTCTGAGAGCAATCGAAACATGTTGTAGGTACCTAAGAGTTTTAAGCATTAAACTGGGTTAAACAGGTTTAAGAAGGCAGTTCAGATTTCAAACCCCCTGCTCCACGTAGCTCATTTTTACTCAATCACGCACGCACTCTTTACTAAAAGTTTGCGCAAAGAAGGGCTCTCGCTAGGATTTGCCGCCAGGGGAATTCGTTTCTGTAGTTTATTCCTTTAGCAAGATAAGAAGTCACGACCACTCGTGCATTCGAGATAATTTTTCGGGAAAATCATCGAGTAATTATTATGCAAGTCCCTTTGAAGCACATTGGCAAGCACACGTGCACACAGCAAACATGACCTAAATACATGGACTCGCAATCCTATTAAAAGTAAGTAGCAATCCAGTACTACACATTAAAACATCACAGCTAGCTTTAATAAAGTTCATGTAAGCGAATGGTAATGGTGTTGTGAAATCGGAATATTTATGTGGGAAGCAAAGGAATGGAGTCTTAGGGTGGAGCACGCGTCGCACATTTGAGAGAATGAGGTGAGAAGTACCTACATCACGACTCAGAAGCAGCATTAATGAAGATTGAATCTCGTCGATAGGGAATTCCTCCACGAAAGTGTTACCAATCATTCCGCGTCGAATATACAACATACAACATGTTGTCTAAGCCCTATGTTGTTGTTTAAGCCCTGAACAAGGTTTTAAAAGTTGTGTAGAGACTAAATTAAAACATGCAACAGTATATCTATTTCTGTATATTATAACAGTACTTGATTATCACAGTAACTGCCACATACCTTCAAAAGACAAAACCGACAACCAGACACACCCTTGTCGGCTCTCCCTCGGTGGGGATGACTAATCTGTACTCCTCCGCCCTGGCGCCATATGATTGGGGTTGCGAGCAAAGAAAAGGAAAACTGACTTAACCATCGTAACCTTCACCAAAAGTGGCCTGAGTCCAGCCGTCAACCCCTCGGGCTCAGAAAAAAATATATTTAGTTTTCATTTCTACTTGAGCGTTTCACAAGGGCTACAAAACAGACTCAAATATGGTTGGTTAGACGAGCTTTTCATTCATTTGTGACTGAGTCTCATCAGCCATTCGTCATCACCGTATACGTTACAAGACGGCAGCTGACATAGCCTCGATAGTCAGATAACATAATACTCAATATAATTATAGGCCTTAGTGGATACACGTCCACAAATTTCACGTACTCATATGGAGAATGGCCTTGGTTTCATTTTATTTACCATTTTGTGCTCACAGTGAGTTCACTCTTTCCCACCGACTAGTTCTGCTCAATGGCAACCAATCTCAAGTGGTTGCCACTTACCACGCAGCTTCATCTTCCGCCCAATCTCGTCTGGTTTTCTTCTACGAGCTACTAATTATAAAAGCTGACTATTGACGATTTATAACGACCACTCTCTCGCTTAGATACACTAACTTGAGGTGAACAAGAACAAATACAAAGTAAATAAACAATTTAAAAAAACGTACAAATTATTTTGCGAAGATTCAGTACTTTAGGAGGATGATGGTTGTTTGAGGAAGAGTTTCATTGATGTCTCCGATGTAAGGATCTACCTGAGTGGACCAAAACTCAAGATTTTAAGCAAAATCCTTACTGGCAAAAAACGCTGCAAATTCTTTCAAACGGGTTAGTTATTCCTCGGACCAGGCGCATAGAGACTAATTTCTTCAACATGGGGAATATGGGGGAAACAGTGGGTGGAGCGGGTCCCGGACCCATTCCAATCGATTCAGGGTCCAAAATTTAGTGGTAAACGATACCCCACACGCCTATGTACCAGAAATCTCGAGAACACATATCCAAAATGGAGAGACCTCAGGTATAAAAACATTTGTTATAAGTTATTAATCAGGGAATAATACCGAAAAATGTCAGAAATACCCAAATTAATTTCAGAAGACCTCTGAACTTGGCCACTATTATTATTTATTCATAGTATGTTATCACGCATCAGCAGGTAAGGAATAGAGAGAGATTTTTAGGTTGATTTCCATTAGCGCCTAGCTCCTTTGTAGGGAATCGTCAGCGCATTATTCGTAACGTGTATGTTGTCACCCCAGGCACACGTCTTTTTCTTGCCTCTTAACCGTCCTCTTCAATCAGTTTTATGTTGATTACGTTACAGTTCACTGAGCCGAATAACGTAATAGTCCTCTCATTATTCAAACTGTCTGGTTATGCCTCAGCGAATGACTATTTTCAAAGTCAATGCATATAAAAGGAGAAGGTATAATCAAAATGCATCTGCATGACAATGCATTAAGTAAGGGCTCAGCTTCCGATCAATACACCTACCAACTGTTAATGGCTTAGGTGTATTATTATTTGAGAATCACTACGACAGAAATGAATAGGCGAATTGATTCAAAAAGAATTCCTTACAAACCAAAAATGGTGTGGATCCCACTCTTACTCTGGCAGGTGCCTGATTGAAAAAATAACCAAAAAAAAATCCTACTTGAAACATCAAAGGATCCCGTTGCCGTTTTGGCTTTGTAAAGAAAATGTGTTTAAAACTTGCTTCTTGTCCAAAGAAGATAGAAGATGGATCGCCAACTCACAGGCACACACGGAAACATATATTATCAGCGTTCAATGCACATCATCAACGCATGAAATTATTATACGATACATCTAATCACTCGATATTATTTAATCGTGAAAGGTACAGGCGAAACTTAAACTGAAACACACTGACCTACCGAGTCCATGTGCAATATTAAAATAAAGTAGGTAGGAAGAGATTTCTCCGTTTCCTATTCTAATAGAATAATGATGCAATTCCGAATTGGTTAGGATTTGTCAATCAAACTCGTTTACTCTCCCTGAAACTCCGTTTTGGCACTCTGAGATCAGCTAAAGTCGCTGTACTTTAAAGGATATCCTTATGTGTTTACCGCGTATGTGCACTGTCATCATGATTGCAGCAACATTCATTCGGGAAGAAGACCTTCTAGCGGAAGGCTTGGCTAATATTACACCAAGAAAGATTATCGTAGTAATCCATTGTCACCTCGACCTATAGAGAGGTGACTAAGTTGGAATCCGGCCAAGCTCAAAAAGATTTCCTCCATTCCGGTTGATATTGACCACAACACATACTTGAACATTATTTGCAGATGCAACTATTTCGTACTAGGCATTTGTAGAACTACGTTCATACGCACAAAAATGTACACACATTAATACACTGTGAGGTGAATCCCACTCGTAATATGTAGGTGAATCATGCAAACCTAATGTTAGTTTCGTAGACTCGGGGGACAGGCATTAAAAGAATTCATGATAATGTTCAGGCTATCTTATGTAGAGACATTTAGTGCGTATGTTCGAGGCAGGAGCTAAGGACTCGCCACATATGTACGTAATAAGCGTACAAACCACGTTGAGAGTGTTGAGTTGAGCATAGTTTAAACACTGGAACAACCCTGTTTTATACACAGGGCAGTGAAAGAGGGGACGGGAGAAACCAAACTTCTCGCATCACGTCCCTCGTATAACTTCAGAAAACACTAAGTTGGTGGAAACTGGGGGAGTCCGAAGTGTGTAAGGTGAGTTCACGAGAGCTAGAGCAGTTCAGTTTCTATTAAACTGTGAGAACCTTCGTCGTCCATCGTAAACAGAAAAAAAAAACTCATCCAAGGATTAGTAAAATCTGAGTTAATTAATCCGTAGGCTCTCAACAATAATCTGTAGTTATTACTAATACGAAAAGAAGTGAAACTAAAAGATGATTCGCTCATCTATTCAACTTACTTGCTAAGTCGCGTTTCGGTTGAAAAGAAACACAAGAATGCTATCGTTACGCCTTCGCCAGAATGGTGAGAGCACGAAAAGATCAATTCAAGTGAACAAAACGATTGTAGATTAACTGTCAATTATTAACAATTTTTATTTATTTTAAATTTATAAGAACATAGTATATTTGAAGAATCGCGAAAAACGTGAAGTCAGAAATAACCAACAAATTAAATGTCAATTTCAATAAAAATTTTTAGAAATGTGATTATTTCACCATCCGCTTTTAGATTTGTATTTAATATTCATTGATTTTAATTTAATGTATTTAATAGCCCATCTTTGCTACGGTTCATAGTAAACAAAATGTTCAAATTCTTCTATGATTCCATGCCGCGATTCCACGGATTTACGGCTGATTTCCGGAGATCATGATGGATGTCCGGATGCCCATTGTAGCCGATATTCCGATAGCATAGGCTTCTGCATTGCCGTGACATGCCTGGCGGCAATGCGTTGTGAGACACGTGGAAAGCTCCCCCATCCTGATGTCATCCCGCCAACCCCCTATCCACCATTCATGTAGCATAGAGATCACTTGCTCGGTGAGTGCATTTCACGTCGACGAACGTTTCTTCCTTTACTTGACTGCGGAACCGGAGTCAATTTTTTCGGCTCAACATTTCAAATACCCTTCTGTCAGTCGACTGCCGAGGTAACACACCCCTACATCTATTTCTGACGAGGAGCTCTCACTCTCGTCCTTCCTTAAAGAAAAACGGCTTGCTACTTCGATGGACCTAAAATATTACAGATGCTGAGCTTTGAAACACCAAGATTTATGTTACAACACTCGAATACGAAGGGCGGTGGGCGTGGAAATGGAACCTCTACGAGGAACATTTCACTTTTTTCTCCCAGAAAGGTTCACGCGAAGGGGTGAAATTGACTTCCCCCTCTCTAGAAGCGGCAAATGTAGTGCACAGAATCGGAAAGTTTACGAAAGCACAATGTTGAAAAAGAGATAGTAGCGATGACCAGAATATTTACAAAAGAAAGTTCCTTCCATCCACGACTAAATGGGCTCGTGATAACAGACAAAACCTTCAAGAACTTAGAGAGAGAGAAATTCCTGGCGCCCGGAGCGCTGCAGTTCCTCACCGATAAAAGAGTAATTTAGTTAGCCAACAAGAAGAATGACACGCGCGCAAAGCTCTATAATTTAATTATCACACTCTTCTTAGTGATATTTACCTTGTTTCCATAAGATCCTTGTTTTAATAACTTGCTCGATTATGGCAAAATAGTGTGTACAGGTATAAGGAGAGAGTCTTTCGTTTGCTAACTAGGCCCGTTGATACAACTTAAGTTGATGCATGATGAAATTGAAATGCATTAGGTTAATGATTTGCCAGACCTTTCCTTGTGTTAATCATTCACGACTTCGCGCCATTCCTCAGTCTTTTTATGGTGCACAGATTACCTATAGTCCCATTTTGATTAATTATTATTGACTTTTATTGCTCGATATTATCATCATTGTGTGCATTACTATTATTATACTGTCTTATTGAAATAATTAATGTTTATTTTAAATGTTTATTTATTTATACCTTAATTATATTAATAATTAAGGTTTATTATTACTGGAAATGTTGTTATTTATTATTGTACCCCCTGCATTCGTATCATCAGAGAAAACAATTTTTTCTACCCACACTTTTACATATTATGTTTAGATGCAAGTCCATCAAATTCATATCGGCCGTCTGTCGTCCGGAGCAAAAAGGCTTCTAAAATGATTTGAATAATCTGAAAATTTACTTTCTCCCTTTCAGCTCGATCGCCCTGTTGGTACTGAAGAGAAGTCAGGTGAAAATCTGCATTTCAGTTTTAAAATATTCTTGATCTAAGATTTAATATGACCTAGGAGTCTGTGGCAGGTCTTGTATATTCACTAAATTTTGAGACCGATTAGATTGGGCTTTTGGATCGGTTACCGCAAACAGAGGACGTGTATGGGGGAATAGGCTTCTCGAGTCAAGGACCCGGGGATGCGAGGTTTAATTATCTACAAGTTTTGAATGATGAATCGATAAAGATTTAGCCCCGGACCGATTACAGCAATCGGAGGCAGTGCACCGGTAAAAATTGTTGTTATGAAAAGTGGTATTTTTCATTTTTCATCTAGAATGTTTCTTTCTTTCAAGAAGTATTTTCAATAAATGAAGTTTTTTTCCTCTAAGGGCAAGACTCACATTGTAGAATAATTACTAGCGCTCATTGGATAAATGTTTCGCTTTGGCTTGTATCTGCAACGTGCAGATCATTCGAATCGCCATCGCCACAGATGAAAAAGAGGAAAGATCGCTTTTCCTATGCCTCGACATGTTTGTGATCCCGACGTCCTAATGCTGTCATAACTTGAGCGAACCTGACCATCATCATTACTCCACGTAAAAACCTCACCTTTTTAGACCTCCCGCCGCAACCCCGAGCATAGATTCTTCATCGAAACCATTCAGAGAGGAATTACGGGTCACAAAAATGTGCTAGAAGAGAACGAGTGGATTTATGTAACTGGAGCCTCAATCCCTATACATACCGAATTCTCGACCAATAAGAGACAATGCCTGTATCCCGTTGCGCAACCAGCAACTCTCATGCTTTTGACAGATTCCCTGAAATGTCTTTTTCAGGACATGGCCCTGTGGTATCAACCTGAGCCCGCTGCGAAGGATAGGAATCCAATCCCGTGAAAAGAGTTCAAAGAGAATCAAGATAAAAATTCTGGATTATAATTCTCTTATACACATTATTATGAATTTGGGCGGCTGAATTTATTACTAACACCGTAAATTTAGTCTCGATTTTTCAGATCCGAACTGGTCAGTCACTGACTTTATTGGCAAGGAAGCAACTTCAGACCGTCCAACCCTTCGACAGGTACGATCACAATGGCGGTAGACCGCCTGCCATGTAAACCAATAATTTCCCAATGGAATTGAATAAATGTCTCAACGTGCCTCAGGTGAAGAACTTGACTACCAACAGCGACAGAGTTGGATCCTATTCCCTAAAGTGGGCCACGAGGAATACCTTTCCATATAATTTGTTTGAAAATGTATGGGCACCGCTGGTATAAAAGTGATGTACATAGTTATTCCCTCTTCCCCAGACAGGGCACCTGGGTCTTCAAATTGTTCATACTTTTTTGAGCAGCGATTTGACCGGCTTACCGAATTTTCCTTGTATGTGATCTGAATGTGTTGTTCCATAATGTGTAACCATTCAAATAAACATGCCCAAGCCGAAATAGGCACTTAAATAATTGTATGGTTACATAGAAACAGCGATTTTCAAAGGCGCTTTCATTGGGCTCGAGCATTTATTAATATTCTGATGGTACCTTATAGATTTGGATGAATCTTTGTGGTAGCCAGGAGCCTTCTAATTAGGCTGTTCACTTTGAATGGGGTTTTGTCAAATAGTGGCCGGCCGACTAGCAGAAAACGATCAGATTAGTATGCGAAATTGTCAATATATAATAGTCAACTGTTTCGATGTACTTATATTTGATAAATACGCATTCGGAAGAACTTTTGAGTAGCAGAACACGATTGATTCGGAATAAGTTATAAGGAAAGCAATACATTTGAATCAGAGGGAAAAAATTGCACGTAAAAGATTCCAGTGCAGGTAGTAATGAGGAAAATACTGACTCGTAAATCGTAATCTGACGAGAAACCAGGTTAAAATCGTATATGCTTCAAGCGGAAAGTTGGTGCTAATTAGATGCTTGAGAGAACCAAAAACATACTAACGATACCATAAATAATCCATCAGGATTTAATCAAGACGAATCTGACCAAAACTACCTGTAGACCAGTAGACCTATTGTATGTACCTGTAGATCAGAACTACTGTAAGGCGAGGATCTCTATGAGGAGGCCATTGTGAAGAATTATGCGGACCCTGACCTTCAGACAACAGAAACTTGGCTCCGGAAAGCCCGAGTGTATGAAAAAAGAGAGAACTTCATCAAATCAGCCAACTTCAGTGCTGTGGGTGAAGCTTTTAGTGTAGACTGCAATTGTAAATATGTACCTATACGGAATAAGCTTAGTGAAAAACAATTACGATCGAACGATATTAAGCTCACACCTATCAAGTGGGGCACATCGGAAGAAACAGTTGGCTAACATGATTTTCTATCTAGTTCTCCATAGTTTTTGCTTTAACCTTTACAGAGGAATAGGGAATGGGAATCATGAGTATTCATTTAACACGATAAGGAAAGGTTAGGTTCGTTATTTTTAGTTCATCGATAGGAATGTTGCAGGAGAAAACTAAGAAGAAACCATTATTATTCGACGCAGTAAACTTAGGTTTCGGGCAAGAAGTTGAAAAATGTAAGAGAAAGTTGTGCCGAAACCAGGAGGGTTCGCATTTTTCTCTTTCACGAAAGCTAAAGAACTTAGAAAAAATATCTGAAGACTCTTTTCAAATAATGATTGTATTCTGCTGAATGAATTGGATGTTGAACCAATACCCTTTCATCGAGCACAATGGACTCAACATATAAGGGGTCATGTCTGAGTTGTTTACTTATATGACCGCTACATTTGGAAGGAACCGGATCAATACAGTCTACCGCTTAACTTGGGAAAGTCTCCTAGTCTGGAGACGTCCCCCACAGGAGGCAAACGTTGCGTTATCATAGGTCCGTCCTCAGTCCGCTAAGTAGAGCCGAGCTAGAGGGGTACTGAGGCTTTGTTTCCACGGAAGCCCTCAGAACAATACTCCGACTAACTAACTTTCCACCCTGATTGCTCCTTCTTCTCCATTCGGCGGACCCTTTTATCCATCAGGGGCTAACGAGCTGGATCTTTCAAGTTTTTTTTCTTTTTTATCCTAACATGAAAACTTTAGCGTTGGCACCGTCACAAAGCTACATTTTAATGCAAAGAACTTTCACCAGTCGTTAATTCAAAGAAATCTATCAGTGGATCTCATTTAGATGGAAACTAATGGTTGCAGAGCGCCTCGCTGAAGCCCAAGTTTCGAGACGCTGGAAAACGGAAAAAGTTGCTTGAAACTCGCAACTCGTTATCTTCTTTCCGTCCAAATTGCGCTAGGGAACTGCAAAACGCTGACACTCGAATACAATTCCCTTACTCCAATCTTTTCGTTTCGGGAATTCAATGGTAATAAGTACCTAGTGGCAATAGTTATATTTGCCTTTTTTTCCTTATTGCTATTCATTGAAAAACAAAGAATATAAAATTACATACTAATACCGTGTCATGCTACTCCCCCCTGTAAGCTACGCTTGTGCTGGGGGGAGGAGAGTCGCAATGACTAATACACAGAAAATAAAAAAATGATAATAACTAATAATGAAATAATCTTCTCTTCTTATACAAAAAATCTGCAAATTCTTACACACGGGTTGGTTATTCCTCGAATATGGGAAACAGTGGGTGTGGCGGGTCCCAGACCCATTCCAATCCATTCAGGGTCCAAAATTTAGTGGAATATGATACCCCACACGCCTAGGCACCAGAAATCCTGACACATACAAAATGGGTGGATACATACCCATTTTGACCCATTACTTCTTTCACTGGGTGCCGATCGTCCTGGGACCCATTTAATTGGATTCAGCGTCCAAAATTTAGTGGAAAATGACACCCTACTCGCCTAGGTAGCAGAAATCCCGAAAACACATATTCAAAAATGGGTAATAAATACCCAATTTGACCCATTACTTCTTCCAGTGGGTGCCAATCGTTCTGGGACCCGTTTCATTGGATTCAGCGTCCAAACTTTAGTGGAAAATGTCGCCTAGATCGCCCAAAATCTCAAAAATCCATTTTTCAAAAAACACATTTTGACCCCTACCCCCCCCCCCCCCCCCAAATTTGTTCCGATCGGGCTGAAAAGTTTCGAGGACCCATCTCGGCTGGGAACAGACCCCTGACCCAAATTTCAGATTTTTAGAAAATTTTCTACTACCAAAAACGGCGTACGGCGTACGGCGGACGGACATTGACCTTTTTTGATCAGGACATCATGAAACGTCCAGAAAAAAATTTTGAGCCAAATCGGAGAGGTTGATCATTATCATGAAAACATAGGTTGATTATTCAAGGAATAACCAACCAAAAATAATTGCAAAATAAATCTACAGTGGAAGAGAGGACAACTAATGAGAAGACAAGTTCCTGTCGTAGCAAACCTATCCCTCAGGAAATCTTAACGGTCTCTAAATTTCAGCGAAATCATTAAACACTGCCCTGAACGCGCTGAAATTGCAAGTTGGTATAATGCCACATAACGACGATAACCTTTCCGCTCGCCAGGTGTATCAAAGGAGAGCACTCATTACTACACGCGATTTTCCTCCAAGGTAAAGCTAGCATACACCTCAAAATGCCAACAGTTCTACTTGCGGCTCTTCGAAGGCATTACACGACTAGGAATCTGAAGCCTGTATCAACTTCTGTCCTTGATAGCCACTCAAGGTACAAATGCTGATACAACCAGGTGCGAGACATCGTTTTTTATTGTGCAGCCGCTCCTCCACAACAATGACCACGCAGCAAGTTGCAGCAGCTGGATTATCCGAGAAGAGAGGAGTCCCAAGCATCTCGTTTCCAGATGTTGTTGGAGTACATACTAAAAATTCTTTGGATCCCAAAGAACGGGGTAGGTACTTCTTATAGTGCCGGCATGTATCCCACTCCATAACAATATCACTTGCTACTGTGGTTCACAGAAAACAATGGCAAAATGGTGACGCCAACAGTCAAGAGAGGAGCGTGCAACGGTTTGATTTCTGTCACGTTCACGCTACACTCCACCTCGTTAAGTAACATTACATTGATGCGACGGGGAAAAACCGCCAACTTTATGAATGAAATGTTGGGCGTTGCTTACTATTTGTTACTCAATGGTGATAAGTTACGGATATTTGATACAAGTGTGTACCCAGCTTTACGGCGTAGAACCCAGGTTTCGGTCATGTTATGATTCATCACTCGACAGAAGTTCAAAACAACAGTACCATACTTAACAGTATAGACAAGTGCTGTTGTTATTGTATTTGTTAAAATACACTGATTTTTCGATAACAAAATAAACATGAATCTAATGGCTTCCCCGTCGAAAAAGCAAATCAATACAAAACCCCGCCCTTTTTAATTGCATATTCACAATAATTATCCATTAGATTATTGAACAACAACTGGTGAATATTGTTTAAATCAATTAAAAGATTATATTTTAGGTCTGTTTTTTCAAATTGGTAATTAAAAAAAAAGATTTTATTAATTTATATCATCAAACTGAATGTATCCCTTGAGTAACACAAAGGCCCTAATATTACAGAATTTATCAATTAAATTGATATAAATAGGCAGTTCTGAACTCCTCTAGTTGCTCCGATTGCATTATTGCTCATGATCAGATGATCCGAAAATCGATTTATCCGTGTATTGCAAACAGGATGACGGACCGTTCTTGCAGATAATGAGGAGGATCATCATTGATGTCAATATTTACTGATCATATACTGTCCAAATATCTCCTATTCCTCAATGAGGCATTATTCAACGATAGTTATAGAATGGGTACCCGAAACTTCAATGAAACTCGATTCTTCGCCAACGCGCCTGGCATGCTGGCATAGCGGTGATGTTGAAGCCAACTGCTGAGGGTGGTGGAAATTACGGCGGTGCGAACCGCAATCGCTAGACCCGTTTCGAGTCTCTGTAGCGCCCTTATTTATGGACCTTGCCTCTGCTGGGTCGAGGCACATAACCGCCCTCACTACCCTTCCAAACCGCTGATTTTGTCAGAACCTTTCAGAAGTCACATCAACCAGGGGGTGCTTTTACTATGTCTTCGTTCTTGCTTTCCACCATAGAAGTGGAGTGGCAGTTTGAAGTGAATTAAGTGGGCCCAGCAGCAGAGAAGGTTGAAACTTCATTCACTTCCCTTTTATCTCCGTGAAATTGAAACATCAGGCTGGTAATTCACATCATGTAGTGCATTCGCCATATGGATCATTGCTTCCCACTAATAAAATTAATTAATTAATTAGTTTGGCAATTTTTAGACAACCTTACTAACATTATTCCCGCATTATTTTTCATCAGAGCAGTTATCTATTACTTCATAGTTTTGTGAATGTTCCAATTAATGGTATATTCCTCCTTTCCGCAGCACAACTCATAGTCAACAATGACAACCATTGGTGTCAACTTGTGTAACTCAGGTACTCGAGCCTAATTTCTAGGTTAAATTTGACCTTAGTCTAGTTTCTGAAGGCGGCGGCCCGAGGCGTTCCCGCTATTGATTTGAACCGAAGTTTCCTCACTGTCAAGAAAATGTTTTTCTAGCTCAGAAAATACTTTTACGTGGGCCTGCGTGCAAAAAAACGACATCAACAAGAGAGTCAAGGCATGACCTAACTTTGTTCATTATTCCAGATTTGCGCAGCAATATTACAACCACGTACTAAAACCGCAGTATTTCTCACTAGGATCAACCCTCAAAAACCTAGTTCACGATTCCAACACTATATAATTTAAAACATGAATATTGTAGTCAACAGGATCCAAGCAATTGCCAGTTGAAGGCTGAGGATCGGTTCTTTTTAGAAGCATAAATAAACCAAGATTACGGTTTGCTCGAAGTAGGTATAAAGAAAATTTGGAATCCGCTTTTATCAGTGAAACCTCCTGTAGTTATAAATAACTTGTCAAGTAGGTATGGAAAAATCCAGAAATATTGAGTACTTAAAAGCTCAATTTAAAGTCATATACAGAAACATACTAATCACAAAATAATGGAATCAAACGGGTTTGGTGACTGAAGCAGCGTGATAAAAAAAAGAAAAAAATCTGCAAATTCTTACACACGGGTTGGTTATTCCTCGAATGGGGGAAACAGTGGGTGTGGCGGGTCCCAGACCCATTCCAATTGATTCAGGGTCCAAAATTTAGTGGAAAACTATACCCCACACGCCTAAGTAGCAGAAATCCCGAAAACACATATTCAAAATGGGTAATAAATACCCAATTTGACCCATAACTTCTTCCAATGGGTGCCGATCGTTCTGGGACCCATTTAATTGGATTTAGCGTCCAAAATTTAGTGGAAAACTATACCCCACACGCCTAGGTAGCAGAAATCCGGAAAACACATATTCAAAATGGGTAATAAATACCCAATTTGACCCATTACTTCCTCCAGTGGGTGCCAATCGTTCTGGGACCCGTTTCATTGGATTCAGCGTCCACAATTTAGTGGAAAATTACCCTACTCGCCTAGATCGCCCAAAATCTCGAAAATCCATTTTTCAAAAAACACATTTTGACCCCTACCCCCGCCCCCCGCCCAAATTTGGTCCGATCGGGCTGAAAAGTTTCGAGGACCCGTCTCGGCAGGGAACAGACCCCTGACCCAAATTTCAGATTTTTAGAAAATTTTCTACTACCAAAAACGGCGCGGAACACGGACGGCGTACGGCGTACGGCGTACTGCGTACGGCGGACGGACATCGACCTTTTTTGATCAGGACATCATGAAACGTCCAGAAAAAAATGTTGAGCCAAATCGGAGAGGTTGACCATTATCATGAAAACATAGGTTGATTATTCGAGGAATAACCAACCAAAAGATGCAAATTATCCCACAGTGGTTGATAATTCCTAAAAGTATGGGGAAAACTATGATACACATACGTGATAGAAAAAGATATTTACATTTTGCTTTGGTCAAAATCTCCTCTCAGGATGAGATTTTTCTGAAAAATTTGCTCCTTCCTTACATTCAATGATTTTTTTTTTTTTTTTTTTTTTTTTTTTTTTCACAAACTATATATAGCTGCAGAGTGAATGACAGGTTCGACATGCACTTCTTTTCCTTCTTTTATATACGTCAGAAAGGGTAGATAAACTTGATGTCCCGTTATCAGGCAAGTAGTCTCGCGAAATGACGGTGAGTTGCAACGTATAAATATGTGTGTTTTATGTTCAGAATTTTAGTTCGAAGAGACATGAGGCTCCTTGTTTTGCAACTGGTCTTATTGGCCACGATCATATGCGCTATTTCAGGTGAGCCTTTATTGTTTATTGAGAAAACGGGGATTAATAGTAGATATTTCTCATTTTTAAACCACCATTTGGAATAGGTTCCCACTAAGTGATGTATCGAGATAATGATGCCGATCCGATTGTGTTGCTGTTACTGGGTAAAATATTGAATCCTATTGAAACTCGACATCAATAATAGCAATCCTTTTCTATTAACAGTTGAAATCACCGATCGAGTTTAGTTCTGGATCTATTTCACCCACTCACTACAATAATTAGCAGTAATTAGGGGAATTTCGGCCATTTATGTAAGAAGCTAAGTTCTCATTCTGGTTAGCGAGTTTATCTGTGAGGGAAATATTTTGTTCAACATCGAACACTTGTTCGAAACATTGTTCAATGTGGCCCTGAACACTCATAACGTAAAGCATGTAGCAAGAAAGAGGTAGAATGAGACCTGACGTAGATGGGGTTGCGATGAGGAGGTTATGTGGCACCATATGAGGAATTTTGGGCTCTACTACATGAAGAGTGCCTAATTTTTGATTCTCAGACTCAAGTTTGAGTTTGTTTTTTTTTTTGCGGAATTTTTATGTTTAAAAACTGGCGCGCTCTGTGAGGTTGATTCCCATGGGTAATTTAGAATCGAGGCTAAATTGTCATTGAGAACGTCACTCAATTTGTTGCCGCAATGTTAAAGTGAGGACGACCCGCAAACACTGAGATCTCTAGGAGGGAGTCAGGCCAACAACGGATATGAACAAAACAAGCTGTATCAAAACGAATCAGTAAGAGGGTAAAGAGGAATTTAGATGACATGGCATAAAAACTCATCAATAACGCTTTTCATAAATATCCACATATCAGACATGTTTTTAATTGCGACATTACTTCTATTTTTCCAGGAGTTTCCATTGGTAAGCGTTCAATGGTTGAAAAAGATCTACTCAGAGGTTATGATGGAGGAGAGGGCCGAACTTTAAAAGAGGATGATGATGATGATGATGGGGGTGATGGTGGAGATGACGCTAGTGATGACTCTGGGGACGATGACGCTGATGATGATTCTGGGGACGACGATGCTGGTGATGACTCTGGGGACGATGACGCTGATGATGACTCTGGGGACGATGACGCTGATGATGATTCTGGGGACGACGATGCTGGTGATGATTCTGGGGACGACGATGCTGGTGATGGCTCTGGGGACGATGACGCTGGTGATGATTCTGAGGAAGATAGTGGGGATGAATCTGGAGATAAAGGCTGTCTCGAACGTGCTTATGATGATTCGCTCAGGCTTCATATTTGCATTGATTTAGGATAGCTCCGGGGCTAACATCACGTATTTTTCTTTTCACTGCATAAAAAATGCCTTGTTCTCAGTATTATCCGTATCAGTTGGTCAGAATGAGGGAAAGCACATGGCTAATATTACATATTTCTTCTGTTCACCGTAGAAAGAGTCAGTCATATCTGTAAAATGTTTTTGTCACAAATAAAGACGGAACGTTTATTTTCCAAGTGTTTCTCATACCTTAATAATTTGAATCCCAGTGAAAGTGGGTTGTGGGTCTTATAAATCGTTGGCTCGAGTAATCCCAGCAGCCTCAAATTGAAGGCGCTGAAAATGTCTTCCACAATGGTTGATTATTCCGTGGAGCTCAATTATGGTGAAAACAGTGAGTTGTAGCGTCTCATTCCAATCGATCCAGCATCCAAATGGTATCCAAAAATCTCAAAACCCATTTCAAAATACGTAGCTTGGTACCCATTTGACCTACACCTACCTTCAGTGGGCACCAATCCTTCCGGGACTCAGTGGAGCTTCCAAAATTTAGGGCCTAGTTCCCGAAAGTCCCGAAATCGAGTTTCAAAAAATACATCTTTACCCACACCCTGCCCAAATTTGGTAAGATCGGGCTGATAAGTTTTGAGGACCAAGTAGAGCCGAAAAGAAGTCACTTCTATCTCGACATCACGAAACGAATACTGTCCAATTCGTGTGCCAACCTCCGAAAATTATGACATAGGTTGATTATTCAAAAAATAATCAATCGCCGTCCAACTGATGACGTAGAATGCAACTTCCTAAAACACACGAATGCAGAAAGTAAAGGAGTGTAACCTGCTTTCAGAATAATGGTCGGAGGGAGTGCCCTAAGCTTACACCGAACAGGTATCAACATTACGACGAGAGAGGTTTCGGAGATAAGGCCTGCTTACTCGTTATATTTGCCGGAGAGAGTCCCCCAAGCGATATCTCAGGCACCCCCGAAGCAAACAAAACCTGACTTTCGTGGAGGAGATATTCCAAAAGCAGTATAGTACACCCCGACCAATGTGTGCCAACGTATAATGAAAAACACGAAGCGGTCGAGCTAGAGCACTCCTCTTTGGGAGTAATAAAATCGAAATGAAGAAACCTGACTGCTATTGCAGTAAAGAAAATGGTAAACAGCACGAATGAACGAAAAGAAACCAAGAAAAAAATATTGTTATAATTGTTAATATTGAAATTATTACACTGTTAATCATGAACAACGTGGCTGTAGCATACTTAGCACAACTTGCAAAATTGACGTTGCAGCGCAGATGTCTCACTCATAACAGGGAAAACTGAATTATCCTAAATATATTTCCTCTTCATGAAGGATAGTTCAAGTTTAAATGATTGAAAGCTTTGTAAGCCTCTCTCGAATTAAAATCTGTTATGAATTTACTATAATTTAATTCGGGTTTCTTCGGAGAATTTGGAAAGGACCTAGCGAGAGGATACGGGATGTAAGTCCAAGACTTACGACTGAGCGTTAATTAGGGATACCAAGGATGAGCATGAAATACATTGAAACAAAATGAATTATAATTAAAGACAAGGACACGTTGCAAAGGAGGATATGCACCAACCTAGTCTACAATAATTGATATAGGACAAAGTAATTTGACATAGTACATTAGACATGTGGAGCATAAAAATACAATTAATACATGATACATGAAATACAATTAATGAGCAAGCGCAACGATACCGGCTGACGAAAACGGCGTCGACGTCAAAGGAAAACTGGAGGGGGCACGCTGTCCCGAAGGTACGCAGCGAGGCTTAATTAACTTGAGTCCTTTATCTCATGGGGAACACAATGTAACAGCTTCGGTCGACTTCAGCACGGTGGCAGGTCACTTCAGAGCGAGCACAGGACAAAGCCAGGATGGACTGAGTGTGATGCACTTGCACGACAGGGTTACAAAAATATATGGCTCCAACAGGTCGGGCGCTCCAGCAACGAGTGAAGCGCTGAAGCTCTCTGCAAATGCGATGTCTGGGCAGGAGCTGCGCGCGCATCCTGGCGCATGCTCCCTCCCTTCTGGCCTTCTGGAGGCAGCAAGCCTGGGGGCTTACAGCTTTACCGTGAGTAAAACTGACCGAGCGCTACATTTATTCAATGGGTCCGTCCCCCTGATGCTGTGCTCATTAAGAATCAAATAACGAATTCTCAGGCGGCCAACAAAAACAATGGCATCTAGATAGAAATTGTCTCGAAATTTTGAAAAAAAGGATGTAGTAAGTAATACAGATGGTGCGTGTCCGAGTTATGGACACTGAACACGGCCAACCAGCTCTGCATGCTGACTACTGGATTATATTATGAGCGCTAGAATGCTATATGGCTGCACAGCGCTTTGAATACGACGAGTAAAGCTCGTAGAATGGCGGTGAGTCATATGAATTAGGTGAATGAACTCGTTACGACAGCGGGGATAACAGTGTGATGGTCATGTGCCGTAACAGGGCGGTGGTGGCGGAAGGTGGGAGGACACCATGAAGACTGATGATCAAAATAGTACGAGGCTCTAGGTGTTGTCTCCCGGTATCCTTGACCCGAATCTGCAGGCTTTAAAAGCATAACACAAGATAGGCGGAATGTTTTGGTTAGTGAACCCCACGCAATCATCGTCAAATGGACCTAGATGGAGAACTTCTCGAAATGGTAAGATCGGTCAAAATTAAAGCACAAATAAAGCAATCCTGACTCGTCCTGGCCCAAGGATATGAACCTAGAATTGTGAGGATGCTATGACCGCAATTCCCGCAGCTCATTCCCGGTTATTTCAACTGGCCAAAGTTTTAGGATAGAAAAACAATCATCATGAAAAAAGAATGATTATTGGTTAATCGACTGTGATGGTCATGGTACGTACCAGGCTCTAGTTAGTTATTACATAAGTTTCTACATTATGGGTCATTAGTTGTATTAGAGTTATTGTTATTACAGAGTTGTTGGATTGGAGTATTAGTAGTTCAACACAGAATAATGCTAATTCGATAACCATCATAATAGTATAGTCATTAATGAAAATTTGATGTAAAAATTCAAGTTTGTTAGAAAAAAAAGATAATTAAAAAATAAAAGGATTTATTGCAGTTTTTAGAGCAAAAACTGGACTTGACTTGTTCTAAGCCCTTTATAAGCAGGCTTTTGTCATGAAAATGAAGGGAAACTCACATTTTTCCTCATTCAAACTAAAATTGTCCCGTTTACTAGACGATGAGTGAAATAATTGTTACGGGGGTCGGGCACAGACAGAGAGGTGTGGTTGTAGATGTTATACTCCAACAATTTCCCCGAGTGGAAAACACACTATCACGACTCCTGAGTTGACTGGAATAAGATAATGCCGCTATTAAAATCCTAGAGAAGAAAATGATAGCCTCAAAATGAAGGAGAATTCACTAGATGGGCTTCACATCCATTTGAGTAAGATCACCTCAAAAATCATTTATATTCATCGATCAGGTACAATTTGCATATATGATCACTTCGATGAATGTTTACACAGTGAGAATGTTCAAGAGAGAATGGCGATGAAAACTCCTAAGAGAAAGAATATTATTCCATGGAACAGTGATCAGCATGTGGCCGGCCAACAAAAACAGGAAGGGCGTGACAAACGATGTGCCAAAACAACGAGCCCTAGCTCAGAAATAGAAATCCACCGGCAGCGTGCGTTCCACTTTACAAATACGTACATATAAATGTCGGGGAATAGATAGGACGGATGACAGCGGAGCACCCGGAATGATTAAGTACTGAAGCCAGCGTTATAATTCCTCGCGCATCTCACCCAGGACAAACCCCTTTATGTCGAATGCATGAAGCTTCCCGTTCGATGCTCATTACGAGGGGCTGGAAAAGTGCGAAAACCCACCAGGGGTGTATTTTGATGGTACCTGAAGCCCAATGCATACATAATTTTACAATTAGCAGTCTACCTCCATCTAGTGTGTATACCGCAGAATCCATTTCATTAGTAGCCCACGAAATGCATTAAGCTCGCAGTTTTCAGAGAGCGAATGAAAACAGATAATCATCCGGACGGGATTCCACATTTTGATTAGGATTCGACTTATGGTAAGTCGGTATGCAGAAATGTTTTTATTTCAAGACATTCATAACTAGTTCCGTACTCCAAAGTGGGAGGTTTCAAGTTGTGTATGAGACCAACTATATTCCGTACATTTATTTTTAGAATTCTTTCAATTAGGAGGATGTGAAAACATGTCCTGGCAATAATTATTTCGATGAATGTCCACGTGATCAAATCATTCGGTCCGCATGCTGAACAGGCATTAGGTTTCATTCCGGTTTCTTGGGAGACGGTTTAGACTAACTATCCAACTGGACGGTTCCCACGTATTTCGAAGATCGCTAATATAGATGGGAAAGGGTACAAGCAGTGCGAGTCCAAGGAAAAAGTCTGGGGTAAATTAGGTTTTCCTCTTGCCATTAGAGCGTTAGTAGAAACAGGAAGATAATCATCGGCACTGGGCAGAGTGGAGTGACTCAGGCTTAGATCTTGAGAGACGGAACATCTGTAGACAAGAAACGTCAGCGCAAAAGGACTTCAAAACCAATTATACAACTAGCAATAATAACAATGATTAGCTTCAAACACAATTCGGAAGCGTAACCATCTCACCAAACCATTCCAGAGTATGTCGATTTCGTATTAACTCAATTTTCCAGGTCAAATCTGATAGCTTCATGAATTAATTGCCCGTTGAAATAAATGCATGAATTCATGCCAATCGAGGAAGAATTAGATGAAACTTGAAAGATGAACAACGAACCGGACGCATTTGACGGCCTAATTTTCCATACCAAGTACAATTCGACGGTCGAACTGAATCGATGATACGATCTCGTTGAAAGTGAGTCAGAGCACAACTTGCAGAATTGACCAGCTGAATCTGTCCATTCATAAGTCCAGCGTGACGAGTAAAAGAGCTACGCACGGAACTTCAACCGCAAAAGATGTCCTCGATGAATCACTTTCGTAGTATGCATCCACTTCAATGAATCATTCGCTGGAGTCTGTCTAGCAACTATATCATTACATTTTCAAGGCGGATACAACGTGCCCTAGTAGCCTACCTCATAAATTGTTCATAAATCGTTCATGGCCAAAAAAACACAAAAACTAGTAAAATGTCCGAAACGCCGGTCTATTTTGAGTGCTCAAGTTCTCGTGGTTTTTAGAGGTCAACGCTTTGGATTACTTTATTACGATCCAACCCTAAAAAACATGATATGGCGTGACTGGATAGTAACGACCGACGTCTACGAGCATTTCCTAGTTATGAAACCTCAGCAATTTTCTGGAGTAAGTCCTCAGACAAAACTGATGATTTTTTCTCTCATAATTTAGAGTTGATTCGTCCCTCTAAACTTTTTGTTTTATGTCTTAAAGTTTAAATGAATAAGGTACTTTAGTTCTACAAAGGAGAGTAGTTATTTATCGGGCTCCACTCCCATCTATTTCATAATTCGGTAGGTACTCGATGATCGGTTCATTAGAAGCAAATTTCGAATCGAAAATTGAAGGTGCTGCTTGACTAATGGGACTCAGGTTTATTTCGAGTTTCAGTACTGATAGAATAAGCTCCTTGTGGGTAGTACCAAACGGAGGATTTATAGGAGTTTATAAGAAAAAAGTACAAAACTGTGATGGATAGTGCTTTTAGACGGCACATCCAGGCTATATATTTCCCTTCTTGCGAAAAGAGGCAAGTTTTTTCCTGAATAGTATCGACCCAAACCGATGTTGAGTCCACCAGGCCTGAAGCTCTCGTATTCTATAAGATGCTACGTAAAAGAGCGCCACGTCTTCGTACCTCCGGTAAGAAGTTACGGTACAGCGTGAAGAGAAAAGCTCAAAATCCAACCTAGAATGCAAGGCTGTTATTTGCCTTGTTGTAATGGGAGGCTCTGAAACTGGTTCTTGACTCCCGGCAACAGAAGAGGAAACTCAATTAAGATTCAGCAGAGAGTACAAAATTGGTAAGAGACTCCTCGACATCAGCGGGGAGCTAGAAGGAAACTCCAATGTACACTTACATGGAATCCTCGATGTGATTATAAATACACATATATTCAGCACACAAATTAAAATTCCGCTGGGGTAAGAAAACGAAGAGGATTTGTATACACACTATTAATCACCACGTGAATCAAAAGACACGCTATTCTGATGAACTCAGTCCTTAGGGAAATTCACACGCGCCTGCATTGGATAAAACGAAGCGAGTTATTAGTTGGGAAACAATTGGCTTCATCAATGCACTTCCATGAAATTGGGAGTAGATTACCAGGAGTTAATGGATTAGCATGGCGCTGGAAAGTTGAATTCTGTCTGGCTGGGATTCAATGCACCCTGAACTTGGAAAGAATCCAAGACAACTCGTCTAATGACTTAATATTCTCGACAGCGCGTTTCTACGCCGTTTTGTTACGCCAAGTGATTAAACATAACCGCCAGTCAATGACTTTGTCTCAGGGTATTTGGATTTCTAACTTTCACTTGGTGTTTTTCTCACCCCAACAAATTCATTAATCGAAGTGTCCGGAAAATATCCCAAACAACAAAATGATACTATCGAGGAGCGAAAATTCCCCCAGGATGGAAAACTCTCTCTCTCACTCAAAAAAAAAAAAATAAATTAATAAATAATAATAATAAAATAATAGATAAATACAAGATCGATCGACTCTCCAGTGAAATCCCTGCAAATTCTTACACACGGGTTGGTTATTCCTCGAATGGGGTAAACAGTGGGTGTGGCGGGTCCCGGACCCATTCCAATCGATTCAGGGTCCAAAATTTAGTGGAAAATGATACCCCACACGCCTAGGTACCAGAGATCTCAAAAACACATATTCAAAATGGGTAATATATACACGATTTGACCCATAACCTCCTCCAATGGGTGCCAATCGTTCTGAGACCCATTTCATTGAATTCAGCGTCCAAGATTTAGTGGAAAGTTATACCTCATACGCCTAGGTACCAGAAATCCCGAATACACATATTCAAAATGGGTAATAAATACCCAATTTGACCCATAACTTCTTCCAGTGGGTGCCAATCGTTCTGGGACCCATTTTATTGGATTCAGCGTCTTAAATTTAGTGGAAAATGATACCCTACTCGCCTAGATTGCAAAAAATCTCAAAAAATCCACTATTCAACGGCGCGGACAATGGACGGCGTACGGCGGACGGACATTGATCTTTTTTGATCTAGACACCATGAAACGTACAGAAAAAAATTTTTGAGCCGAATCCGAGAGGTTGACCATTTGCATGAAAACATAGGTTAATTATATTATTCAAGGACTAACCAACCAAAAAAAAAAAAAAAAAAAAAAAAAAAACGCCGAAAAAGATGAAAATTTATATAGAATGAAGTCCATACGCAAAAAGACGTTTCCTGGGCAAAATCACCGCCGATTGAAATGTCCTCTAGGAGATTAGGACCAATCTAAAATCAATCAAAGTGTGAGGACCAATGGAGTTTGATCCAAAGTTGAGAAGGAATTTATTTTTGTTGTTTCAGTCGCCTTTGTTTCAATCTAATATCATTATGGAAAAATATATGTGAGAGAAACTATAAAAATCGAATTATCTGCCTCCTGGCGATAAGCTAGCTGATAACCTAAGAGCCCTTGAAGGAGTGGGCAAGGCTCTTATAGATAAATGTACCTTCCGTTATGATGAGATCATCAGTCATCAGAAAGCCACAGGATACTTGGTTTTGGGGGACCAGACCTATTCGTAACGTTAGACAGTGTCACCCCCCCATCTTGTCATCCTATTACAGAAACAGCCCTGAAGTAGACCTTCGAGTCGAGAGTGGCAGATGAGATAGAAATCGTTCCTACCGGAACAACATTTCTACAGGAAAAAATGTGGAGATCAACCCAATCAACGTCATTCCTATTGTTTATCACCAAACAATCGTCATTGTCAGCAGAATAATTGCAAAAAGGGAACGAGGGAAAGTGGTTCACAATTTTTCGCCCCATGCACATCCAGAGCTTAAAAATAAGATCTTCTTTCGCAAGTGAGACATCACCTGCCTTCAAAACGTACGGCAAAGTAGGTACCTAATGATTTATTTTAATGGCCTGCACACTCCAGAAGGCTGTTTACCAAGTGATTCATTCCTTAGGTCCGAGTAATTTCACCTCGTACTGCCATTCCGTTCGTACAGCACAATCTCTTTAAGCCAAGAGCTGAAAACTCTGAGCTTCCGGAAAGTTTAATGGTTGGTGAGATTGCCTCAGGAAAATTGGCTCTTCTTATTGCCCAGAATGTTTAAGCCGCCTAAAGTATAGACCAGGGTTTTTATGTAAAGTGAGCCACTGTTCTTTAGCCGGAAATAGGGTCGTCTACTTCTCCTTCGAGACTAAAAGACAGTTTAAAATGTACGAGAGAAACGCAGGTACACGCTAATTGTAAACAACCCGCAATGCGGTATGTAACGACAAGTAGACATGTGTTTTGGTAAATTCATAGTGCTACTGTACGAAGTACGAATCATAATTACGCCTAGGTCCTCACATATTCAAGGATATCATAGGGTAAGTGGGAATGAAGGATTGAAATTCAGAGGACTCCATCTCGCGCTACCACCACTCCTAAACTAAAAAATAATAACAAAATAATAAAAATATATAAATAAATGAATATAAATAATAATATTCTGGGTGCAAGTAGATTCGGTGCTGAACATCCACTAATAACATCCATATTCCATCCGTATTTGAGCAACTTACGAGGAAAGATCAAAAGACAGAGTCGGGAAAAAATCGTGCAAAAAGCAATTCTAGTATTCATGAAGAGCTGAGTGCTTTTTGAAAAGTGAAAAGATTGTTAAACATAGGTTGACTGGGGTTGAAACGTTCCTTGTAATATTTATCTAAGTTAAATAATCGTAATGTAATGTAATGTAATGTACTATGCCGCTGGAAGAGTTTTAGGGAAGTGTTGGTCGGTTAGTTACCCGGTGTTTCATTATGATGGATATAGGCACCTAGCGTTCCGAAAGAGAGGCTTTATAAATTGTCGGGATCAGTGTCCCTGGACGATTAATCGCCCTTTTAAATAATAGAAGATACACTGCGTTACCGTGAAGTTCCACGAAGTGGCTTTTCCACTGTTTTTCAATACCCACCGAGCATTCATCAGCCTTTCCCGACTTCCGAGCAATCTATTTTGCAATTTAGAGCTTATCCCTAAGAGACTTACAATGCTTTCAAAGGAATGAACAATTAAAAACAAAAAACCTCCAGCATTATTATCGCGTCTGTAGCACGTCGTTATAATAGAATACTATGAGAAAATACCAATCGAAATTATAAACATATCATTTGTGTTGTATTGCACGTTATATCGCCTGAGGAATGTTTACATCAAAGTAGGCACTCATATTTTTCTACATTAATTTACTCAAGAGACCCAAAATTTCACCTAACAACAATGTCATTAGATAAGTACTTATTTGACATATGGCGTCTGCTTACCCTTATAACGTACCCTGAAGGCCCTTTGTGGATGGGTTCCCTTCCTTGCTTACCTGAAATAAGAAATAAAACTCATGACTCCATTGTGCTCAATGTGGATGTAGATTAATAATGCTGAATGCCCATGATGGGTATTACGAATAGGTGAAGCGTCATTTTCCTAATTGATGCATGAATAAAGGAAAATATGGATCCTCGGGGAAAATATTGAACATCCGTAAGACGTTGACAGAGCTAAATTTAGCCAGGTATTAGAATGTTGAAACATTCTCGTCTCTTGCACATAGAAAGAAGGAATTTCCTGTGACCGTGAACAATAATGGACCAGTGAACACACAAGTCAGGTATTTCTCATAAATTCGGGAAATGAGAGAATACGATCCCGAGGGCTAATCAAACTCTACCGCCTTCTCTAAATTAGGTTTCAGCAGAAATGTTTGTCACTGTCCATAAAACAGGTTCTCGAGATTAATTAAAACAACGCACAGTCTGTGACCCTCGCTATAGAGCCCTCGTTCTTAACGTTTGGTTGGGTGGATCGATAAGCGCAAAATATTGATCACTAGCAGAGCCAGTCAATTAATTGTGATATTGAACCTACATCGCAATGGCACAGTATCTCGTTTCAGCGGAGCTCTTCTGATTAGTGTTTTTAGATAAAATCATCAGGCATGTATGTAACTTGAGGAGTGCGTCTCCAATCATGCGAGTTAGAAAGGAAGACGTGGGGGGGCCGCCGAAAGCAGGAGCCATGGCGCTAACATGTTCAACAATATATAAGCGTTGGTCCACCATACGAAGATAGAGCGTATCGAAATCATCGTAATGGCTAAAGGCGGAGAGGCTTCGGTGGAGTATCGCGTGCCTCCTTCAAACACGAACGTCTCGTTCCCACGTTAATGTACAGAGTAATATGATATGTTGCTTTTCACTCATATGCAACATAAAGGCAAGAGGTCTTTTCTCCGCGCTCCCGTCCTTGAGCAGCACCAACAATACTTCCTAGTTTCCTTTAGTCAAGAGAGGAAATTGAGGAAACAACTCATCCCAATTTCATCTTTATACGCGATGGTTCTGCAGAGAAATTTTGAGTAGTCCCGCTGCCAAAAGCAATCTCAGCATTTCCGGTGGACTACACCTATTCTTTCATGTTTGCTAGTGCCCGACGATGGGGAGCAGCAAGGACGTAAAAACAACAATGTCGGGTCACTAGCCTGAAAAAATGTCGGATGTTGTGAGTACGAGGAATGAGGAAAAGCATTGGAAACATACGTTCGAACGAAAATAAGCTGTTTATTCAAGGAGGCGGAGGCGAACCGGCTTAGCTACGGCGCCGTATTAAATGAAAGAGAAATCTATTCGTACGATCTTGACCGACTAACCAGCCAGCTGTTCATAGTCCAGAGTGTCAGCGGATATGGTAGGCTACTTTGTCACATACATCATGTTAACAGATCTTGTGAAAAGATAACCGACGAGAAAAACGTAAAAGAAATCGACCAAAAGTTGTCGGTACAAAGGATGGTACAACAGTTGACCGAACATCCCTTCTATGATTGGAGGAGAAAATGAATTGCCATCGAATAAATTCGAAATTGAAATTATTATTAGCGTTATTAGCAACGAGTTGCACTAGAATGGAACTGAAATGAGGTTCAGTGAATGTACCCATAAATAGACAACAAATTGTAAATGGTCACGCTCGACTGTTCCATTACGCAAGCAGCTACAAGAGGCAGGTACCTAATCGGATTAGAAAATAATTCCAAGATTCGTCGGTTCGTGTTCGAAAACTAAAACGGAAACTGCTATCAAAGGTTTCCTCCTCACTTGAACCGAACTAGACACGCGATTCACTGATCAATTCTTCCAAAGAAAATGAAGACAAAGATTGGAAAGCGCAGAAGTTGAATAAATTCTTTTCAAATGATTATTAATTAACAGGTTGTTTCCCTGTTCTTACAAAAAAGACCACACTTATCCAGTGACCAAAATTGAAAATGATGCAAAAAATATTTGAATGTGAAGCTCATTTCCGAATTATTGATTTAACGCGTATTTTTGGCCAGGCTGTACTGATACTCCACCGTTTGGCGTACATTAATTGTCCCGAAAGTGGAGCGAGGTAATGATATCGTGCAAATACTAGTATGAGTATCGCGCAATTATCGTACTACACCTATAGGAGTAACGTGTACGCAGTAGGGAGGTACACTGAACGAACAGGCACTGAAGTGATCAGTACATTTAGGAATCTCGAATAGCAGAAAAGTGATACGGTATGTAGGAAGGGGAAGGTGGAATTAAACTGCTGTAGAGCTGAAGAAAGGAAAGGCTGGATAGGTAGTTTGGAAGAGTGGCTCCCTTCTTCCATTTGGTTCAATTAGGAAGGCCGTAGGTTTCTTTTCTGTTTATTGGCCTCCTCTACTGTCCTGCTTCTCCTAGCCATCCCCATCGTCTCTAAACAAACTTATTCCGACCATTATTCAATTACCCTATGGAGGGTTTGGTGAGAGGAACCAGCTGCTCAATTAAAACCCGCGGCAGAGTGGAGTATAAAGGAGAAGTGGTTCTTCATGTTTGGGAAAAGGTCGCATGGGGGATTTCAACTATTTTTTTGGCTATGTAATCAAATGTGAAGAGGTCCGAGAATATGTGACGTATACCAATCCTCGCATTACAGAAGCAGATATACATATACTGATTCAGCAGGTATCGTGTCTTGCATGAAACCTAGGCTCCAAGTCGAGAGAATAGGAATTAAATATAAACTTTCTCTTTCAAACAGCGCATATTTATTGAAGCATTTCGCCGGATAAGCGAGACCTGCAGATTAACCAGAGCCTTCTGATGATTTCTCAGCGGTCGTACCAACAAATATTTAAGCGAAATAGCCCACTTAAATAACAAATTTCTGCACGTCACAGTAAATAATCCGGAGCCTTGGGAAACGCACTCAAAAGGGCAACGATTTGAACCCAACCTAATCGAAGGACACAAGACAGCCCCAGCCTAGTTAGGGGACGGTTAGACAAATGCTGAACCTGACCTTTCCCTAAATGGCTCCTTCCACAACTCTTTAAGGAATCTTGCACGATCAACTCCTTCTTTCTTTTGCCTTCCTCACTTGAATGTCCACCAGGTGGCATCCTCAGGTGCTGGGGTCGCTTTTGTTTGTGACGCAATTCCTCAAGTTTTCAGTTACAACTAAGAACAAACGTGATTCCCGTACACTCTGTCAGGGTCACATTGTTCAAAGATTGATAAGGCAGTTGGCGGGGGGGATGATCAAACCTCAACTTCTATCTACTTGAACATAGGATCTCAATCTCAGGCTTGGTGAAGGCTGCCAGGTTTGATTAGGACCGAGTTCACACGATTGGCCCTAAAGTAGGTCGTACAGTCACAGCAGGACGCTCTTTTTGATACGAAGATGGGAGAGGGGTTATTCTTTGACTATTCATTTGCACGTCGGTCCACGCACCTGTTTCGATTGTTCTCGGAGCGAGACGAAATGTCTTCAATTGTTACACGTACACAATCGAGCTCGACAACAGTGACATCATCTTTTCAACGAAACACCGACCACCAATGTAAAATATAATCATTTCTCTACTCCAAATGGTAAGTCCCGCAGGTAGAAGAATAGGGCTCGTAAAACACATTCCGTGGTAAGAAGTAACGTGAAAACTGTTAGGAATCTTGAACGTAGCTAATATTTGGATAAAATTTTTCAACTATCCCATCAAAGAGATGCAGCTGCTCAGTTCAACTAGAGGAAATTGATATAATCAACGCGCAGGTTCGGGCCACACAGAGATTGTTTTACTAAGTGGAGATATTGAACTTCATAGCATCACATCATAAAAATCAATTCATACATCTCCGAACAATCGCGTTATAAAACAGAAATGCTCAGAATATCATTTAATGATGCTTCATAACTAAACCATGATTTTCAGATAAACAAGTGATAAAATTCAGGTTTAGTTATTTACAAGGTCTGACCCCAAGATACAGTCGAATGTCGAGCGATTTTTTAAGGGCCCGGCTGTTGAAAGCTCTACTTTGTTCTGTCTCGTTCAACTTTAGGTCGGCCTGACTGTTAGGAGGGTTTCCTATCTACAAGTATTCCGTGTCTGCCACCCTCAACATTCAAGAGCATTCCGTTTCCCCTCAATCGCAGACAGATAATTGCACTACATGCAGGAGGTTCTCATTAAAACTATAAGCTGAATTTTGTAAAGGGTATTAGAATAATTGATGAATTGTTGTTAAACTCTCTGGACTGCATTCAATTATCAGAATCGATAAATCCAACACCAAACACTTATTGATATTGGGAGTGGAGATATAGTAAAAAGCAAAATAAAAAATGAAACAAATTTATGTTCTTGAACTTCTTTTGTTGTTTTTTGACCTATCGTGGAAGTATCTTCATGGGCGCTTTAGAGGACACATTTTTTCAAGAGAAAGATCAGATATTAAGCAGGAAGACCGCGTTCTTCGTCATCACTCGTCTAGACGAGAAGGAAACATGCAGAAAACAGCTGCGCGGTGATGGATGCAATATGGTACAATAACCAGTACGTGAGTATATAATTTGCTTCTGGTCGATTAGACAAAAAGGCTTTAGTCATGCCCAACTCTTTAATTGACGCTGAGCAGATGTTAGCGGGAGGGTGGTGAACTCCCACATTCCATTCATCAATTCCCCGTCAAATCAGGAAACTCGAGGTTAATAGTTTACCTTCTACTCTGGTGTTAGCAACGTTACACAGGTCCAATTTCGTAATTGGGATTTGTGGCGTCAATAAAATCTAGAAAATTTACGTAGATTCGGCAAGCGTGACCGCAAATAGCAGCGACAAGTCAATCCAATTGGAGATCTGAATGGAAAAAAATTGTTCAGAACATGAGGACATGTCAAACCTCTTAAGATAAGGAGCCTAAGAGTAGTTACCTCATTTCTAAATAGCTTTCATCGCTGGATAGATTAGGATTGAGTAAGATGAATTAGTACACGACAGATTATGAATTCCCACGTTTAAAACGGGATTTCAAAGGGGAAAAAAGGAAGACCATCACCGAAGAGCTGAAAGCCGCGACCAAGGAGGAATAGAGGCCTTTAAGCACGTTGTCCTGCCAGGGACATTGAAAAAGCCATTGTCGGCGAGACCCACCAGAAAGGTCGTGCTCCTTTTTTCCGACCCCGCGATGACGAAGAACCTCTTTAATTAGTTCGCTGATTACCGTGGTGGGGGACGACTATTTCGCTCTGAACTGGGGTTCTAGAGTCAGCCGCTTTTAACTTACCTACAAAAGAATGGAAACATTTCTCACAATGCGATGAAGGGTACCTATATTGTATACAAACATATTGAAACAATTCAAAACTGTTCATCTGCTCTAGTTATTCTATCAATATCTTCTGAATCACTAGTAACAGAGGAGGGGAGGTTCAAAGAAGTATGCTAGCTTCGTAAAACCAAATTGGGATGACAGTGACGTGGGGATCCTTGGCTGCAGTTGTGCGGATCCTGTGGTTTTTTCACGCTTCATTGCCAGGAGGCCCCTAGTGAGTCACGTCAGGTCAGAAGACGCCGGCCACATGTGGTGGTAGGAAGGGGGTATCCAGCCGAGCAGCCCTCACCAAAAATTGGCCAAAGGGCGGACAGAGAGAAAATATCTTCGTAAGAAGAACGTCAAACTGTCAGACAACACTATTTGTGAAGCGTATCAATCACCGAGTAAGCAGCCTCCTTGGCATCGTGATCTACCGTAAGCACGTACAGGAGCCCTTCAAGGAAAGGCGAATGAAATCACGCGAAATGCTCACCTGAACTCATTTCAGCCAAAACCGTGAGTTGGTAGGTCTCGCAGTTTTGAAAGGCCTGGTCTTCCAGGATCTCGGAAACGTGATGGAAATTGGAATAATCTATGTTCGTCTTCAGAAAATGTGTTTAACAAGGTTCATTACCAACATCTTGAATATAATTTATCCGTTAATTCTCTTTGGGAGCGTTTCTCCCTTCAGTAATAATGACAGAATAATTTCGGAGGAGTTTTGTCGTTTCAAGCGTTTTCATCGCTCTAAACAATAAAAGACAAAATCATTTGGGAAGCACAAAAATTCCAAGAATTATGAACTAACCTACCAAAGCGCGAGGAAATTATGTATCAAAAGCGTTATTACAACCACTTTTATACGTTCATAGTTGGTAATCAATTGTTGATAAGCTAATTTCCAAGAAATCGTGCACATGCGGCTGTCTCAATAAAATGTAACGTAAAATGACACATTTTTTCTCATGTCCGGCAGCAATGATTACGATTCAGAGTTGTAGCTTCATAGTACGATAAAATAGAAGGATGAAGGATGGTTCAACATGCGAGAGCGACTTTTTGACAGATGACAATTTCTTTTATACGTTATGTTAGCCAACAATAAGGCATTAAAATAACGAAAGGAGCTTCACCAATAACACTGCTGGCAGAAGGGGGCAATAACCAACTTTTAGGATTTTAACAGTTCCGAGGAGCGTAGAATAATTATTCGAAGCCGGTAGGGGATGTCTCGTGACAATATTAATACGGCACATTAGAACAAAGCTCTACGCTGCAACTGCGAAAATTCTTACAAACACCAATAAAAAACCGACGTCATTGACATCCTTGGTTCAATAGCGGTTAGCAAAGCTTCTAACTCTCACAGTCGATGGTACAATGATAATACCTCTTGAAAAGGTGGTATTTGCGAGGAAGTGACAAAAATAGAGGAAATGGGGGAATTAATTGCCACGGAGAGGCGCAAGTACTCCAACTCCTCAGCACCTCAACGCTAACCCTCATTACCATTGCTAATCGCGTTCCCTGGATTTATGACTACCAACTGGGAATAAAGCCTGGCATATATGGAGTTCCACTGTCGCGATAGCTAGCAGCTACGAAAATGTTGGTAATGAAACGGTGAGTTATTGTTGCCATTAAATTTACCGTTATCTTTCTGAATTTTCAAATACTTGGTTGCGTAAATTCATCGTGAAGACACGAGTAGTGTTCGCTATAAGAACGCCAACATTGACCTGATTAAAAAGAGACGAACAACCATTTCGGTGCAGGGGAATAAAATAATAACTGCACAGACTTGCCCAGCTCGGTGAATGACGACATCAGAAGAAGAAACAATCGATGACAGATTATGATTGGCAAGTCTAATAAGGCTAATAAGTGAAGTTCACGGTCAACCATCTGCCATCACGAATATTGCTCTACTTCATGCCAGGTGTTAAACGGAACAAATCACTTGAACTGTCGAGGATGCCCGAAGTGATTGATAATAATCAATATTATAAACTTCATTTGTAGGCAGGTACCAACGTAATTATATAGAAAGGAGCCTCAAAAAGAAATTGACGTAACAAACAACGTATGTTTTGACGCTAAGAGGAATGAGGAATGATGCCTAACATGAAATATGTTCAATATGTCTAATAATATAGACACAACGTTACAAAACAAGGAACACAGAATACTGGCCTTTAGTCCGAACATCATAACGAGTATGTGATGAAGGTTAGTCAATATGAACGATGTATGATAAATTTAAAAAAATGACGAGCAACGTGCAACGTCTATAGTAACTTTTAGCATAGATATTTTTATTGAATCTAATCAAACGCAAGCGATGATTTTCAAAAAGTGATTTCTGAACACGATTTCTGTGCGATAAAAATGATGAAGGTGAAAATAATGGTAGCAATGAATCGGATAAATATAAATGAAATAGTAAATTTTAGATGATAAAACCATCTCCATCATAATAATACCAAAGTGTGGATACATTTCCCATTTTGACGTAGGTTGTTCTTTCTTTGATACCTAAATTAGGTATGGCCTAATATGTTTTGTTCTATAGGAGTTTAGTTCTTTGGAACGCGTGTATAAGTTTAAGGAAATTCTTTTCTACCCTGGGTCCGCCGTGAGTTACTTATCTGTCCTCTGGATTTGTTTTTCAGCCAAGCTCACCCTTTTAATCGACCAAAAAAGCTGGGAGATTCCAACAATCCAATGATAAATCACCGTCGGAGCCTTCAAAAACCCGTAGATTGGTCGAGAGAAAAAGAGGACGTTTGACGGATAAAATTCTAGTTCTGGCTATATCCTCACCACTGCACAGCTCAGTTCTGATTGAGAGAACGGCTCAACAATATTTGTATTGTAAAATGGAATTTCATGATTTCGGGGAAAGTGACAGTACTCTACGTAATTCGGACACTGAGCTGTTCGAGATTGAGATGAGTCCTGGGCCACAATTTCATGATCTTTTCTAAATGGGGTTACACTGGAAGACAGAACACGATCAAAGAGATACACTAAAGAATAATGAACCGTTTTGGAATAGTTTCAGCGTGTTTCCCAGTTTGTCATCTGTTAATTCAAGACTCCCGATTCGGATAGGCGCCACGTCTAGACAGAGCTCAAACGGAGAGTGCAATAAAACTTTAAATAGAGAATTGCGGATGCAGAATGAGAGACGACTGGAATCCGCCCAGGGAATGCCTGCTTAAAAACGTAGGCCATAAATAACCCATCTGATTCACCTTATCCGAAAAGAATGAGTTATTGCAACAACTCAAAATTTTCCATAATGAAAATATATTTATTACTTTGAATTAATTAAACTTGAACGAACAATCTTAAAACGTTTGAAACTTCTTGTAAAATAGAAGCATAATCATCAATAAAGCAGACAAAGAGAAGTGGAAGAACTAACTGTGTAATATTTGGAATATTACAAAATCGACCATCCATAGTATAGCGCCAGTATACTTGGTTCTTTAATTTCTTGATCCTCTTCGGAAACCCTCGCTCATAATGAAGAAAAAAACAACTTGTTTAACAAAAGAAACATGAACCTCTCCTCGTACCGTTGATGATTGGTGGAGGAAGTTTCTTAAGAAATATCGGGGATGTTTTCTTCGCTTAGGAAGGAAAAGTGGGTATAAACTACATTGTCTCAAGTTTTCGGAACAAGATTCGACATAATACAAGGTGGGCGAACTACGTCGAAGGGTGGAAAGTGCCAAGTAATTACTTCCCTACCATAATTCATAATAATCTCTGTGAAAAACTACATTTTATCAAGAAACTCTGAAAGTTTTGGCGGCTGTAGTATATTTCAAAGAACCTTTGAGTTGTAGAAGAAACTTTTCTTCCTTATGAAGAATCAAGATCAATAAAAGAGCAAGAGGCCATATTTAGTTATTCACCCAATTAAGTGTGTTCCCACAAGAAAATTCGTTTCTTAGGCGGCTAAAGAGACAACGATATTTTGCACGGAGCGAACAGCAATAAAAGCTACGAAAAACTCATACGGGGAAAGATCAATACGTAAATTCTCAACTTCCAAAAACAGCGAAGTGCTGACAATCACGTGGATTTGAAGTCCGGCCTTGGAGTTTTCCGGATACCATTGAGTAACGCATATTGGCAGGGAAAGTGCGTTATCAGCGGTATTCCCCATGAAAGCACCACGGAAACGATAATGGCATGAAGTGAGCCAGCGTTTTGGGCACCGAGCCCACACGGTGAAAAGAGGTGACTGGGGATACAAGCGGCCAAGCTTCATATATCTTCGTTCCACTCATTAGCTTTAGCTACAGACCTACTATCTGCCATTTTAAAAGTTCTGGGAGGTCATTTTTTTCAATTACTTTATAAGTGACGTTACAGCTCACCTCCGTTTTAGTTGGTGGGTCCGCTTCCTCTCGGGCTTGGGTTCCAAACACCTTATTTTCAGTAGTAACCGGATTTTCAATCTTGAAGCGATACATTTATATGTGTTCGCATCGATCATAACAACATTATTTTCTCAATTTGTGTAAATTTCCAATCTGGAATTTAGCAAATCCTGATTTTTTAATTTTTTATTTGGCGTTCAAATTAAGAAAACCCCATTGAAGGGCTCTGAAAAATCTGAAATTTCGCACAAAAACCTTCTTTGAGTCTCATTTACGGCCGGTTGGCCTCAGTTCATTGTCGGCATCCGTCGGGTACACATCGTTGCTCGATCCGAAGGGCTATTGTTTGTGCGATATTGCGGTTGAGATAACGTTAGCTTCCCGGCGTGTTGTTATTTCTCCCTGATCATGGACTGTGCTAAGTGCCTACGTGAGTTATTCTCTCCTAAAAAGACTGTTAAATGTTCGACATGTAACGCATCATTTCACCCCTCTTGTACACGCCTAAAATCCACGGACAACTATAGGAAGATGAAACTGGATCTGCGGGAAAGTTGGAAGTGTGATAAGTGTCATAAGAGGAGAGAGAGAGGTAAATTGATGTCGAACAGTGATGTCATCGAGAGCTCTAGTGATGAAGGTGATGGAACCGTAATTCAATCTGATTCACCAATGTCCACTTTAAATTCTAAAATTGATCTGATATTGAAGAAATTCAACTCCCTTGGTACTAAGGTTGATTCGATTGAGAGATCTATGGAATTTTTCAACGAGAAGTTTGAAGATATGAAGAAGGAATGGGCGAGTATAAAGAAAGATGTAGATGAGATTAAGGCAGTGAACCATGTCCTCCAGAAGGAGAATCAGGAGTTGACGAGTGCCGTTCGAACTTTGAGCTCTAAGGTTAATGATCTTGATCAGTCTGCCTTATCAGCTTCTGCTATTGTTAAAGGAGTGCCCCTCACCCGTAACGAAAACCTTATGGACATCGTAAAAACACTTGCCTCTAAAATTGAAGTTCCTCTTGAAAACCGGGACATTGTTTCTGTTTATAGGATTAAATTTCCTCATAGAAGAAATAATTCCAATACCAAGGAGCTCAATTCAGACCAATTTGTTATTAAATTTTTTAATAACGAGCTTAAAAACTCGTGGATCAAGCAGATGAGAGCGCATAAGCACATTACAGCCAGAGATTTACACTCTGGTTTCCCAGAGGATAAAGTTTTCATAAATGAGCGTCTCACCCCCTCGAATAGCCATCTGTTTTGGAATGCACGTAGATTTGCTCTCGAATACTCGTATAGATTTTCTTGGACCACTGACGGCAAAATTTTTGTGAAGAAGGATGCTTCTACGTCTTCGAGAGCGATTCGCATCTTTGACCTGAATCAACTCTCCGGAATGGATACCTTGAAGCGATTGGATACTGGAAATGAGTCTACTACAATCCACCTGCGTCCTGCTGTTAAAAACTAGCTTCTGTTCCAACTTTTTGTGCTTTGGATTTTAAATTTTGATTTAGAATAAAATGGTATTGATCTTTGAAGAAATATTAGATTCGGTAAATAGTTTTGATACGACCACTTGTTCCTCCATCGAGGATGTGGAATTCGGCTTACGTAGGGTAAAAGGTCTAAATATAATAAATCAAAACATTCGTAGTCTCAAAAAAAATTTTGACACTTTCGCATTGTTTATTCAATCTGTTCGTTTTGAGGTTCATGTTATTATTCTGACTGAGACATGGAATTCTGAACAACTTAACTTTTCCTTGCGTGGTTTTAGAGTCTTCTCAAGTTTCACTCATATTAATAAGGCTGAGGGGGTTGCTGTATACGTTCGTAATGATTTGGAGGTTTCACATTTTTTGGGTGATGCGGTTGGAGAATGTAATTCGGTTTTTCTGACTATATCATTGGGTGATGGAATGAGCTTGGCACTGACTGCTTTCTATATCTCTCACGAGAGAAGCTTCCCAACCTTTCTGGAGCATTTCGAGTCACATCTTAAATCCTGCACCAAGTCTTCTTCTACTCATCATGTACTGGGTGGAGATTTTAATATTGATATATTAAAATCCTCTACAATTTCCATTGATTATCTAAATATTATAGCAGAATATGGATTTTCTTCTTTAATTAATGATTACACGAGAGTGTTTAACAATAGTAAGTCATGTCTTGACCATATTCTTATCAAGAGCCCTGGTAATGACAGTCATATAGGAATAATTTATAGTAGCTCTTTCTCTGATCATTTTATGTCTATTGCAGGTTTACAACTTAAAAATTGCAGTATTCCTTCTGGCTCTGCTGATAATAACCGTAAGAAAATAATCCGTACTAACTATGAGACTCTTGAGACGCTATTGCTTGCTGAGTCCTGGGGCAGATTGTTTGAGAATCGCGATGTTGACTTGGCTTATCACTCATTTGGATCTATTCTTGGAAAACATATTACCTTTTGCCAATCAACTGTGTATTTGTCAGGGAAGTATACTAAGATTAAGTTATGGAATACGAGAGGTATCTTGGTATCTATTAGAAATCGAGATAAAATAAGTCGAAAACTAAAAAAACGTCCGTTTGACGTGGAATTGTTGGCCTATTACAAGCGGTATCGGAACCTCCTCAATGTAGTTATTAAAAAAGCCAAGTCTCTATACTATGGAAGTTTAATAGATGAGAGTAAAGGGAATCCGAAGGTTCTGTGGGACACCGTAAATGAGGCATCAAATAGGAAAAACATAAAAAAGGAGCATCCTGGGGTTTTGAATGGTATCCGGGATGATCATGGAAATTTGGTCTCTGAAGAATTCCAGATAGCAAATAATTTCAATAATTTTTTTTCCACTATTGGTGCTAATTTAGCTGAAGGTATGGTTCCCCCAAATGTCTCACCAAACTTAGCTTTCCCTATACCTACCAATAGTTCACCCTGCTCCTCTCTATTTCTAGGACCTGTTGAGCCGGCAGAGGTCCTCATTTACATTAAGGAGCTTAAGGCAGATTGTTCTTTCTTTGAATACGGCATTACAAACTACATCTTGAAGAAATTCTCACATTTGTTATGTGTTCCTTTGGCTTTTATCTTTAATTTAGTGTTTTCTTGTGGAAAATATCCTGCTTCTTTCAAGAAAACAATTGTGATTCCATTATTTAAAAAGGGGGATAAAACTCATATGGGTAACTATAGACCTATTGCCTTGACCCTGTCGCTTTCCAAGTTACTTGAAAAGTGTATCAAATCGAGGCTTGTTTCGTTTATTGATAGCAACAATATTATATCTAAGAATCAGTATGGCTTTCAGAAAGATGTTAGTACTGACCATGCACTATACAACTTGAATAATTTGGTTTCTCAGAAACTGGATGAAGGTTTTTTTGTCTTTGCAGTATTTCTAGATATTAAGAAGGCGTTTGACTCTGTTGACCATAGGATTTTAGTTGAAAAACTTTACTCTTGTGGTATTCGTGGGTTGCCGCTGGATTTGATCGTATCATATTTATCTCATCGTCCGCAATACACTAGGGTGGGTTCTACTCTAAGTGACATCATGTTTAGTCAGCATGGTGTGCCACAAGGCACGGTTTTGGGGCCTATATTGTTCCTTTTGTATATTAATGATTTAATGAATATGTATGTACATGGCCAAATATTTGGTTTTGCTGACGATACTGCCATGGTTTTCTGGGGTAATGATTACGAATCTCTGGTAGACAATATTAATTCTGATTTATTTTTGGTAAAGCATTGGTTTAGTACTAACAAGTTATGTTTGAATGTGGATAAAACTTCTGTCCTTCGATTTTCGATAGGCAACAGAGGATTCCCTATACATCCTACTCTAAAATTTCATATCACCCCTGTTTGTTTGAGCGTTCCCAGTAGCTGTAATTGCCCTCCTCTCCCATTCAACGAGCATTGTAAATATCTGGGGGTTACTATTGATAATAATTTGAAATTTGACAAGCATATTGATTCTTTGATTGCTAGACTGCGGAAATTATTTTACGTTTTTAAGGAAACTGGTAGTTTCTTGTCCCGGAAACATACAAGAACAATTTATTTTGGCTTAGCATTCTCCATCATCAAGTATGGCATCATTCTATGGGGTAGTGCAAATAAAACTCTAATTAAAAAGGTGCAAACAGTCCAAAATCGTATTTTGAAAATTATATTAAATAAAAATATGAGGTACCCAACGTCCCAGCTATATGAACAGCTCGATTTAAAAAACATCACTCAAATATTTTTAATTCAATCATGCATACATTTATTTCGTTCGGGGATCAAAAGTGAGCATGTTTCAGTTGCTTCTAGCAGTCGAAATTTTTTTTCGTCTGGTATAATTTTGCCAAGAGCTAACACTGAATTTTACAAAAGGAATTCATACGTCCAAGCTCTTAAATTTCTGTATGAAAAAGGTATTAATGTTTTTCTTTTTGACAGCTTGGGTTCTTTTAAGAAAAAATTAAGCTCTAATTTATAGCTCACTGGCTTTCGGGATGATTTTTCCTTTCTCTTTCTTTTTATATTCTCTATTTTATAATTTTTTGTTTCGTTAGATAGTTATGTTTATTCTTCCATATTGGCGCACAGTTCACCACTTCGTGCTTTGCACATTTTCTGATTTTCTGAACTCCGCTGAAGAGCACAAGTTTTTTTTAAACTTATTCTTCGGTGGGCAACGGTATTTATTTAAGTTATGTTAAATTTTCAGATTTATATAATTTTATCTTTTTTGTTCCCTCTTGGTTTGTAGTAAATTTTATGTTGTTGCCAATAAATGAATATTTGATTTGATTTGATTTGCATGGGTGACAAGTACTCTGAAAATGATTTTGAGATTTTTGGAAGGCTGGGTGTACGGCGTTTCATTTTCCATTAACTTTCATGTTAAATCGATTTTAATTGGTATTGACTCACCGCTTCTATTTTCTTTTAATGTAACTTAAATACTATGAAGAATTTAATAATGTGCTTACCTAAACTAACTGGAAAGAAATTTTTTACAGGCGATGTCTAGCGAAGCTAATAGCGAACGCAGGGAATATCAGCTTAGGTACCATTACAGTGATATTGGAGGAATATTTCTATTAAATTATCAGGACATTGCATAACACGCTGCCGAACTCGCTGTATACAAGCATCCACAACATGCTTGGTACGACAAGACAAGTGACATTGGGACTGAAACATTCAAAAAAATTATATTTTCCCAACTAAGAACATCATCGTTGAATCTGGCTCGATTAATGTCCAAAGTATTAACCCATTTCTGATGAAAGGACCTTTACATGCCCCTCCCCCCTCCCCCAGGGGCGTATTATAAGACACACCTGTAGTGCATACTAGTAGGAAGACCACACAAGATAAACCCTAAATGATTTATGACGGGCACGTACCGGATATTGTTTCTCGAGAAAGTTTCGGCCGAAACTATGGACCTGGTGAATCACGGGACCATCAGAGTAATATCAATATTCGCTTGACCTCTCGAGATTAGCATGAGGGTCACGTTAGACGCCTTTCCGCTGTGTTCCACATTCAGAGAAACCCATTAAGTCAAAGACAGGAGTGCGCGGAAAATGTGTGCAGTTATGAACGTTATGCTTCCAAAATAACAATGAAGGTGAGATCGTGCGCGAATATTGCTCGGCGGAAGACGAAAGACTCACCGCTGAACTTGAATGTCGTGAAGGTAATTCACGACTTTTTATTTTACTACATATTGATTACTCAAACCGAATAGTCTACCAAATTAATAAATTATCTGCCACTATATGTCATTGTAAAAGGATGGCAAGCTAACCAATGCATTTCCCCAAAATTTTTGCTAAAGACCAAAATTTAAAGACTGATTAAAACAGCAATTCTATTCTATCTATCTAGGCCTCTATGGTAAAAATACATGAAATTTGGCATGATCTCTTCTCCAAATTTAATACGGAAGTGCCAAGCTTTTCAATTACGACACTAATCGTTCATATATCATCAGCAATTCCAATCTACAAACTAACAATTAATACCACGCAAACATGGACTATTTTTTTTATTGAGTCTAATGCGATGAGCATGAACACACGTTACAGTCAAGCCACATATTGTCGAGCTGAGGGTGATAATGATCCCGGCCAATGTGTTGTGCGAGGGCCACGACCTGGAAGCCCTTTATCTTTCACGCGTCACCTGTTTTATATGATTACCTTCCTCTATATGTCTTCTTTCCGGATCGAGGAGCATCCCTTCGAATTCACGACTTAACGCACGGAAGCTATATACGCGGGTCGGTATACGCGACGGAAGAGAAAGCAGAGGTCCTCCACATTTGGAGGATTTATCATCCCTATAGCAAAAGGTCCATCTAGGAACCACATCAGCTCGAATTGTGTGTGTCCCTTCATGCATTCATATTGGATAGAGAGTCCATTAATACGCGACGAGTCGAGTGTTTTCGTACGCGACACATTATTTGACCGGGCACTGGAGCCGATCACTAGGTAATTTTGATCGCGATGAATTCAGTTTTTGAGTCAAGGCCCCTATATTTAATATAAATGGGCCCTTGAAACCTGAAGGGCATACAAGGAAACCTTTTTCCAGCCGGAAACAAAAGGCAAAACGATGCGGGCTGCTTCCTCCGAAGATCTTCGACAGAAATCATTCTATTTTGGTACAATAATAGACGTTCTAACGGCGTGAGATCAATGAAAAAGGGCATACACCGCAATCCCCTTTTCTCTTTCTTGGGTGATCAGAAATAACTCGAACAAACAATACCACATAAATACATTCAGTGCATTAACCTTGCTCTTCGCCTTAACGCCTTCCTCTTTCCCGATTCGAGACAGCGCGTATCTAAGGGTTTTACCGTACAAAGTCGAAGAATGGATGCTGGATTTTCGACCCTCCTCCCTCCCATAGAGGATTACATCCTTAATATACATGGTTTCTGCATCCACGAGCAACAGAGAAATGAAGGTAAGGATCCATTGCCTATCCTGACAGCTATTATAGTTAATTTTTTTTTTCTTTTGTTGTTTTTTTTATGACACTTACGTGCTTCCTCGCCTGGGACTTACTATAGGACAAAGTACTCACTATGACGCGTAGTCCCCTGTTTGTTACAGACATATCTTATCGGAGAGATGAACATGTAGGTAGGTACCAACTCATCTTGACCCGTCCGCCGTCCACGTCGTTTTTTGTTGTAATTTTTCTGAACATCTGAAATTTTTAGTTAGGGACCTGTTCTTAGCTTTAGTTGGCTTTCGAAACATTTCAGCCCGTCCGTACCAAATTTGGGAAGGGTAGAATGTGGGGTATCATTTTCCGTTATTGCTGTAGACATCATGAAACGCACAGAAAAAAGTTTTGGGGCCGATCGGAGATGGTCGACGAGTTGACATCTGACAAATTAGCAGCGTTTTTGTTTTTAATTTAATAAACTAATATTTAGATTAAAAAATTAATTTGAGATTCCATACAAGTAAATACTGCACACCCGATGTCTTCGCCAGGACCATAGGTACCTAATACGAAAAAAATGTTCACAATACCACGTGCAGTAGAGATGACTAATCAGCAGTCCCCCAGGAGCTTAATCCCAAATTTAATTAAATGTATCATTATTATATCCGGGGATAATTTGCAGTCCTCAACACGGCTGTTGGTACTGTTTGTCAGCCGAGAATTTACAATAGTATCTACACAGATGAAGGAAGGACGTGTGCTCGTCGAGCTCATTCAAATGGGCTACAGAATATCCGGGCAGGGTGGTGAAAGACGCTCAGAGAAGACCATTGTAACCGGCCGATGCTATCGGACTGAATGAAAGGTTACCGCATCGTGTCTACGCCCAGCCTATCCTGCTCGGTTGAAACGAAAAATACACAGGAGAGCTGATAAATTACTATTACGCTTGGGAGGGGGTCGGGGGGTCGGTTGAACTATAACGCCATTTCAATACGAATTTTCGTCGTCGCTGGGCGCGGGACATCTCTTCAGTTGCACATTATACATGCAACGCCCAAATCGAGAGCCCACAAGATATTAGTGTACAACTGATTTATAATTATGCGAGGTTGGGCCTGTAATTATTTACGCAAAAAAGTATTAAATGAAAATCTCGTGAGCTATTATCTTTTTGAAGCCACCATCACCAATCACACATCCGAAAAATAGCTGAAAGTTTTTAAGAAACGCTGTATTCTTTATGAAAACGGTTTACGGTTTAGAACAAGTTTCTAGCGGAACGATGGACAACCTATGAACGTACATTTCGGATTTTGATTCTACACGCGTGCAAACATTCAAGTTTCCACTTGCATTATTCCCACGGGACAAACGTGTACAAACCAAAAATTTAGTATAGTAATTTCAGAACTTTTTTGGAAGCCGGTCACAAGGCTCCTTACATTCAAATAAAAATAGGGAATTTGCGAACACACCGTACTATGGTGTCAATATTGTCGCATGCCTCGTTATTGCTACTCTAACTGAAGCGCGGATTTGTTTCATTTTTATTTATTTATTTATTAGTATAATGCTCTGAAGGGGGTGGGGTGTCAGTTGGAGGTTTTCCGACAATGTTTGCCCACTGTCGGCCACGGAGCAATGTAGTTACAGAGATAGTTTTACCATTTAGTGCTGTCAACTCCTCCTTCCGTCTATTGTAATGTCAAGACACCTCCTCCCAAAATGCTACGCCTCATGCCTGATAACCATGTTACAGAGTTTCTAACCATTTTAACAGGCCCATTCAACTTTGGCCGTCCAAACGTTTTAACCCTAAAGTTGTTAATTTCGTTACTGTAAACCAACCTGTGCGCGGTGAGGGATAGGGGAGCAAGAGAGTGTGAGTGATACCCGTGGCTGCTTTTAGTTGGCCGCATTATACTTCAGGAACACTGCGTCACAAAAGTCGGAACTTCCCAGCGAGTTTAAAGCACAAACTCGGAGTTCGGATACGGAAGGAACGATGTGGCTGGCGTTGGAGAATGAAATTAATGAGAATGGTTTGTGGTACTGCCATCCAATATTAGTCAGTTCTTGGGGTATTCCCTGATTCTCTGGCACAACCGGTGACTGCTCCACGTAAAATCCTCCCAGAAAATCGTTCTACTTCGGTTAAATCTCACTGCACATATCGACCCGAAACCTCTTCCGGTGGGTGCCAATCGTTCCGGGGCCCATCCTATTGAAATCAGTGTCCTAAATTTACTCAAAAGTGATACCACACACGCATATATCGTCAAAAATCTTGAAAATTCATTTTTTGAAAAACACATTTTGACCTGTGATGTTGATTATTCAAGGAATAACCATCCAAAACGAGTATTTTTGAAGTTCGGCCTTCCAGGAACACATTAGGTTCTGTTCCCTACTCGATGACGGGTACCAAAATGCAAACATTTCACTTGGTGCCTATCAGTTTTCATTGAACAACCTGAAATCACCTCAAAGCACGATAACTCTTCAACACCAGCCACTAAGCAAGAATGCAGGATTAACAGAACCCGATAACATAGGACCCAGTTCCCCCTCTTGAGCACGCGCACTTATTTACCCAAACAACATACTTTTTGGGATTCTGAATTAGTGTAAAGTGGAAATTTGTGCATGCGCTCAGAAACATGATTGTAATGTACATGAAATTGGCATCTAACTTAAAAATTAAGTACAACCAAAACCACTTCTTCAGATATCCTTACAACATATCCGGCGTAGACACCCTGTGTCTAGTTTTAAAACAGCCTTTATTTCATGATGAGGATATTTGATAAGTAGCCATTCGTCCATAAGAAGCCGCTTCATTCTCATGATGTACCATAAATAATAAATATTACTGTCAAGTTTTTGGTTGGTTTTATTTTAAAATTTGATTGGTTAGTACCCGATGAATTCGTAATAGGTACTACTTAGCAAGTAAAGTTACTATAAAATTGCGAGTTTCGATCGGTGAATATAGAGGATATGGGAATTTCGTTGTCATAACTAGATGTTCAATTAGTAGTATAAGATACCTGTGAGATTTTAATGACTAAATTGTGATAAGCACAATAGTATTCGTGAAAACAATTTTGTAATACACTCGCATACAGAACAAAATCTACAATAGCAATTTGGGTGTAATCATTGTGTAATAGAAAGCAATCTATTATGAATAACTACCACTTTTCAGACGTCCTGATGATGTGGGACCGAGTGTACCCGAAACGTCGACTTGGAAGGAATTGTGACTCGCACGAAACCTCCTTGCACTGAATATGCACAATATGTATGTACGTGATGAGGAATTCATTTGAGGGGTGACCCCCTGCTACATTCAAACGAGTGTTCGACCTGTTGTCATCGACTTCATTCAGAGAGTGGTTAGTGTCATCTGTTAGAGATAATCAACGTGAGTAGGAGAACGTATTGATCCGATTGTTGCCTCTAGTTCTAGTTTTCTTGTTTATATTCGTTCACCCAGTAAAATTTCGAGATACGTACCATGTGGTCAGGAATAGGGGGGCTTCTGTTTCTGGAGCTTGCAGGAAGGGTGGAGACACCAACACAAAAATATACAAGGAAAAGGTAACACTTGTGCGATGAGGGAGGCTCCATAATACGATGGGAGGGGTGCGGGGAATTTGAAATAAGAACCCTTTAAGACATTTCGAATTTGTTTCGAGTGCTCTCCCTGAACAGGAGGGAGGCGAGGCTGCTCTGAGAAACAAGGGGCTCACTACTCCGAGAGACCGACCGCCGAACTGTTGTTTAGGACCCGGCTCCCATGGCAACGCCTCTCTTTCCCACTTCAGCTCACTGGGCTCTCGGAGATGAGAAGGGATCACTGTGTGGAACTAGACTGCCTTCCACGAGGATCGTCGCCAAAGGGGTGGAGGGTGCGCCAGAGCTGGCGAACAGGGTCAAGTCGGCTAGGCGCGCACCGCGCACCCCACAGCAAGAAGAAATCGGTCCACTCTGGTGTTTTTACCCACTTTCCGATATCCGATATCGCTCAGCAACCCCTTCGCAAACAGCACAGAAAAACATCAGATTAGCTCACTACGCGACCAGAAGGAACCCATTAGTCTACTTTGTTCCATGCAAATCGATGGCAGCAGCTGCTTCTGGAAGCTCCAGCTTCAACTATCCAGTATCCACATTCCACAGAAATACAAAAATATACTTCATAGGAAAAGAGGTCGGTTCTTCAGAGGTCTGTTCCACAGCTTCCAACCAAAAGGTCCCACACAGGATTCGCAATGTTATTCTTATTGGAATTCGTACAAAACGAAGTTTATTCGCCTAGAAATTTCTTGAATGTCTTAATTAAAACATCAAAACCCCTAGAATTCCTCTTGAATTCCAAATCCACTCTTCCATTCTTGTTTTAAATCTACATGAGTCCTCATCCTCTATTTCTAGCCCGATCGCTAGCGTATTAAAAAAAAAAGGTCATTAGAAGCCTTTCCCCACTAAAACGTGGACGCCGAATTGATTGGGATATCAGTCTGGGCCCGATCACTATACATGGGATTGTTAAAAAAAACGTATTTTGAAAATGGACACCTTCTATATATTCAAGCTTTTAAAAGACTTCCAATCCTCAGTACTTCTTCAACTTTTTTTTTTTTTACTTTTCAACCTTGTGTCAGTTAAACGGGCTTAGCTCTCTTAGATTACCGTGAAAATATATTCTGAGGATATCTTTGAATAGGATACCAAATTTTATATCATTCTAATATGTTTATTGGATTTTATAAATCAGTTCTGCGTGAGTTAAAAATTGTTCAAGTCTAAAAAACCATATCTTCATTACATTATTAATAACTAGGGGTTTTACCCGCCCTTTTTGTAAGAACTGCTCGAAAATTTCAGCTTTCTAATAGTCCAATTCAGAATAAGATTTGTAGGGAATCTATTGGAGAGTACAACGTTTGAGCCATAAAAATTGTTGGTTGGAACGTCAAAATCTACGGTAATTCTTTACAAAAAAAAATTCCAAATGGTATTAGTATTTTCTCCGCACACCGGGTAAAATAACTTAAATATCGTTTGCGTACTCAATAGTTTATAATAAAGTTTTTCAATAAATCGCATTCGACCAATTTCGATTCGATCAATCTTGGATATTTATTTGATTCGATGAACAATGCGTGAAACGAAGCTAAAAATTATTTTGCAACAACCTGTAAGGGGGGAAAAAGTTTCAAAAACGAGTTTTTGTTTTCTTTTCAAGTAGGTGCATCATTCCAAATTGTTGTTCTTTGATCCACAGGTATACTTCAGGTGTGGGGCAATCGGTCCGAAACCTGTCGTATTCAGCGTCCAATAATCAGAGGTTCGATGGCCAGTTTTCGGGTTGAAGGCAATTGGGCTGAGAAGTTTTAAGGACCAACAGGCACCAAAAATGCACCAAAAACACTAAACGGAATTTCAGATTTTCAGAGGAATTCCTTCTGACAAAAAAACGGCGCAGCGTGGTTGGCGGACGGATATTTTGGTTTTGGAGTCCGGACCTCTTTAAACACGAAATTTCACAATTCTGGGCAAATCGGGTCGGCAATGGTGGTTGATGATCCCGTTGCTGTTAAACAATGAATTGACATTAATCGCTAACACGATTGTTATCTCACGTTCGTAGTAGAAAATATTCGTATCTTATTCACAGGTAGTTAAGATTTTAGTGAACAGCGTAAGCCCTAAACTTAAAATCATTAGAGAAATACTTGACATCAACTTCAACACGTTTTAATGCATTCCACTCCAAACAAGGTGCGTTTTAGTGGGTTAGAATACCACTTACACTAGAGGTTCGGACCCCTAAAGACACCTTAAAAAATCAGTTCACTCGATCTAAAGATTTCCCCGAAAAAAGGTAGATACTATCGGAACTGGTTAGGTTTTTGTCTTGATGGTTAATCGGATTTCAAAGTTTCTGTTCTGCCATTCGTTACTAAAGGATTCTGAGTCTTTTAATGAGCAATGTCCTAACTTAGCTTTTTTAATAATACATTTCAAACCCACGTAGGAGCATGAGAGCGGCAAGAAAGAGTCGAAACATCGTTTTCTCCATGTTGAAACACGGGCCTGAGACAAACGGGATTCTGAGAGGGCGGTGGTGTCTGAAGGACGAAGAGTCTCAGCGCGTTTCCGGAAGGAAGTTCGCCGCCGGAATAATCCCGGCTCATTTGCGTCCCGGCATTCTCAGTCAAAACATAAGAGGGATAGAAATCGACAGAAATAGGCATAGAGGCAAACAAACTGTCAACCCGTTTCATTTTTCATAGTAGGTTCGCGTTGACGAAAGATACGAACTGACTGATTGAGTCAGGATGTGTTTTCAACTAAATATATATTTAAATGAGAGATTGAATTTTTGCATGGAAACATAGGTTGATTATTCAAGGAATAACCAGCTGAAACAAGTAGGTAAATAAAACCACCTCTTTTTCAAGTAGGTAGCTCACATAATAATGTGTACATATTGTAACGATTTATATTCTTAGTAAAGAATTTATTAACAATTGTTCACTTGAATACACTGTTCACATTTGCGCACTTACACAATCACAATACACGGTTGTAGCGGTTGTCGCACTATTTATAATGCGGCACGGCACGATTTATAACCCGAAGCATCTATATTCAGACTCCAAATTGAACTGAACTGGGCGGCGTTCCTGGGTCCGTTTTATACTGGCTGCCTTGGCCAAGAACCTTCTCAAACTTTCCCTGGTTCTGGGAACTTGACGCATTGTCTCGAGCAAAGGGGAAGGTTCCAGCCAATTTGATACAATGCACGAATGTTCGAGAGCCCTCCACAGGTCATTGACCCTGCGACGCCGGCAGCCCATTTGACCAGCGCAGGTGCCAGCTCGCAACAATATTATGTACACCCCATTGAACCATGGGGGAGGACTGAAGAGCAGCTCAATCTCCTCACCCACTCTACCCACGATGCTGCTAAAAGAAATGCATCAGCCATCATTAGGCAAAATAAAGGTATATAAATTAACTAAACAAACTACCCACGGACCTAGTTGAGGCAGTCAACGAAAAGCACAGAACCAGAAAGTGCCCAATCAATGAGGCGGAATGGTAAAAAGCTTGACATGATCATCACACTGATGGCTCTCTTTGGAAGGTATCAAAATATCACAAAAGAGCGCACATTCATTCGCATACAGTGAGAGTAGGAGAGTAGGCTTGGGGCAACCATTCTAAAATGGATGCATCTTCAGCACATCAGCATCTTCACACCTAACCCAGCTTCGACAAATGAACAACAACTGGAAGGAATTCCGGAACGGGAACCCTAATGGTCATACTCACTGTCAAACTACAGGAGGTGGTCAGAACAATCAAATGAGAAACAAATCCCAAGACAGCCCTCCAGATAGATCCCATCACTGGTCATATACTGGAACACCTTTCCTGTGAAAATTACTCAGATTATTGGCTCGACCATTTTTCACCATTACTTCTCTCAACTGTAGTATTGTGGATTGGAGCATTGCGGAAGTGATTAAGATCCCAAAACCAGGCAAACCAAATACGGGCACATGTCATTGGTGCCAGTTATGACCATGAAATAACCTCCTTATTCCATGGTTATGACCAAGCTATTTGAGAATGTTTTCAAGTCCTCGCAGAAATTGAAAAAAACTCTTCACCTGTCGAATAAATGCAACATTCTACAACCTGGAAGAATGTTCCTTCAGAGAAAAACCATAATATAGAACTGTCGGAATTTCAATCTTCCACAATGATCTTAAGGTCGCTGCGCACTGCCAGTAGTACCTACGTCTGCCGCTGCATTGACAAGCGCTAGCAGCCTGATCCTTTTCTCGTCGGTTCGATGGAATAAGTATATTCCATGGTTTCTCTTCAGTACGAGTATGAATATGGCGTCTGTTGTTGTTCGCGCGTAGTGTTCGTTTTGTGGAAAGACGCCCAGTGCAAATCGGTATAAAGCTATTCTGTTTCGTTTGAGATCTGACTTCATTGGAAGGTATGTAATATATTGTGTCATCCGATCTTTTGGTTTCACTCATAAAAGCCCGGATTCCGATATGCATGCAATTTCTTGGAAGGGGAAGCTGGCCCTACACAAACTGTACGTGGTTGGATTCGGTGGTCCACTGTGAGCGTGTTGTTTAGTCCGAGCGGACTAAAACACGGAATTATCCTCCTTGAAAAAACACCGACGACTTCTCCTGGAAACAGATTGGATCTGTTAAGCGCGTAGCTGTTGCAATCGACCGGCAATATTGCTCTTCTACGGTCTGGACAAAGGAGAAGGTATGATAAAGCGAAATTATCCCGTAATGCTCGAGTTGGGTTGGCAGACGTATTTTGAGAATACGTGGAATCCAGAACTGCCGGTAAAGTCACTCAATCAAGAGAGAAGGTGTAGGACGGATATGTGGACAATCGTAGTTTCTCCAAGCGCAAAATACGAGTTTTATTAGCCAGGCTCGTATTTTGGTACGACTCTTCTCGGTTTCTAGAGCCAAGGCAGAGGGATTGAGTGCAAGCTACCAACGGAACAGAGCGTTGTAGCAAAGCGCAGAAACATTTGGCGATACTGTCGCCAGTTTCTGGATGGCTTGGAATTTATTCTGTTATTCAATCAAGAGAAAAACACCCAGTCGACTTGATCTTTCACTAGGTAGCGGCGGTGGAGCGGAGAGTTAGAAGCTAGTTTGATGAATGGACAGAGAACTGGAATAGGCGATCTACTAATCTGAGCACAGCAGATCTGTAAAACCATCGGGAATAGCTAGATTAGTGTACCATAGCTATTATTCCATAGAGTAGTTTAATATAGTAGTTAATAATCTGTAGATTACGGTAGTAATAAAATTGTACTATAGAGGGTTTGTACAGCTGCTGTCAGTCGGGTTTCTTGTTTTATTATTGTCTTATCATCAAATTGGACTGGACCTCTTTGCTCTAGAAGTTTGATATCTGGTGAAAGTTCGAGGAATTAATGTGAGAATAAATTCAAACGCAGATTATAACCAAGGAATCGCAATAAACGACTTAATTGGCTGATTAGTCGAGGACTTGGGAGGTTGGAAAAAATATACAACCTATAATCTGGATGTCTACGACTGGTTGGCGCTTCTCCATAGGACTGTGCAAAAAGCACTGAAAACAGCTGTGGAACGGAAGGAGAGCGCGTGAAGGATTGTTAGCGCGTTCTGTATGTTTCCTGCGAAACATGAACGGTTTGAAATCGATGTGTTTCATGTCAAAGCACGATCGAAAATCCTTGATATCAGTGTAGACAAGGTTGCGTACCTTTCCGTGTCGTTTTTCGGACTGTAGTCGATCGACCGGATAAAATCGAGCGAATCCTAACCACACACACCACGTACAGTTACAGGTTACCAAACAGGTGACCTTGAGAAATTGGAAAAATTTGAAAATAAATCGGACAGCGCGGTGATTCATTTATTGAACTAATCAAACATAAAAATAAATTAATAAAAGGAAAAGGCACTTGGGGCGGGTGAAGAACAAAATGCGCACTTGCGAGACTTGCGGTGAACTTCACCGGTTTATCTTGGTAAATTAACGAATTTTGATTGTGGTTATTGGCTGGATAGCTAGTATTTTCTAGTTTGAGTAGTTGGCATGAGGCGAACCACCCCTGAGATTTGAGGAATCTTTCAGCTTGAGTCTTAGGGAGATTTGGCTGTTGTGTCAATGTTTCTGATTGAAAATGACTAGCAAGCGTAGGCCAGGTTTCCAAAATAAATTTCATAATGAAGGATTGGTTTAGTGGGAAGAGATCGACAGTCACCTTGGGTGCTGGAATGTTTTTTTTATTCTTCTCAATAGTTACTGGAAATACGTGCGCAGATTTTTTTTCATTACAGAGCCGTAGTCCTAAATGGCGCCGCTCTGGGACAGTAATTTACGCAGGGCACTAGGTATCTTCCGAGTGGAGTGCCCATTCCAGCTGGTAGTGGTCCCAATAGTGTCAAGAATCGTTCACTTGATACTGAAAAATTATCTGGAAAATACGTACATTATAAATGAATCACTGGGACACTAAAACAAAAATGCGCTGACACTGGGTTTTCACCGGCTTTTACCTGTGTCAGGAAGAGCAGAAGGTTAAAACTTTGTGTGTGAAGTCCTTCTGGAAGTGTTTAATCTGTGGGGATGAGTGAACCGCCATGTAGATTAACACACAACTTGCGTCCCTTGTATGTGGGAAATTGAGTCTGATGAGTATTGGAACTGTGAGGAATTATAGACTCACTGGATACTTGGAGGTCCTTGTATTGGACACAGACTCAACAGATTGCTTGTCGCATTTATTGCGTAGCAGATCTTGGTTGATTGCTGTATCAACAAATTGCAGCGTGGTATTTGGCGCTGGACATGTCTGAGGTAGTCCGGTAATTGAGAGTAAGCTAGTTCCTTTTTGGGTGGATTTTCCTTGGAGAAATTAATCGCTCAGACATGGTGTTATCAATTGGAGCTTCAAGTAGCGCGTTCTCTTGTGAAGAGTTAACGGAATAAACTTGAAGGAAGCAATAGTTGACAGATTGAACTAGAGTCAACGTTAACGAGATTCCGGGATTGGTGGTTTGAGACCTGCACACCAACACATGCGACGGAATACTTGAAAATAAGGAAACAGCGTCTGTTTTCTGGTTTGGCCCAATAGACTCTCTCACTTCGCCCACACGACTGGATGGCTTATAAACATGACAAGCGCTTGTAAAAGGAGAGAAGTCATAGACTCCAGGATAATTATCAGTCTTGTCTCTTCTTAGGAAGATGTCAGACTGGGGGGGAGGTGGAGAGGAAGGTTGTAGTTGAAGTAGCCAAACACGACAAGGAGATAAGAGCTCGGTTGGAGAAGGTGATCCTAGAGAAGAACAAACGGATATGGACGGAAGTTTGGAAAGTCTTGGAGGAAGCTGTCCCAAGGATTCAAGCCTTGGCATCTTAGCTCAACGAGGAAACTGTTGATGAGGAAGCGCTTGTGGACACACACGACTCCACAGCTAGCAACAAACTCTGTCTAGATTCTTCTGAGAGTCAGACCAATGGCATAGCTGATAAAGCTAATAGAACTTGCAAGCTGAAGCTTGCTTGAGGCAGAATCAATTGGTAGGAGGTCATTCGCTGTATGGAAGTGCAGGGTTATGCTGGATTTCATCAGCAGTGACTGCGACTTCTTGTTGACAGGTGCACAAGGACCAGTTTCTAAGTATTCAGAAAAAGCGCTATTCCAATTGAAATGCAGAGGTTTGTCATACCTGGTGTCAAATGTATGTGAGTCACTACAGAATGCAATAAAGAATGAATGTGAACCTGCAGAAGCATTGTGCATAATTGACAATATAGGATTCCAGAATTGCTTCAATGAACTCTACAAGGGCATCCGAAGGTGTCCATGGGCTGAGCTGACACAGTCAATGATCAGACAAGGCCTATTAAATGCAATTGCTGAGGCTTGTCTTAGGATCTGTGAGGACGCTTTGATGGAGGGGAGTTCTTCATGAACTCAATCTTTGACCTGATGACCATATTTTTCTGACGAACAAGAAGAGAACAGCCGACGTCAACAGGCTGAAAATAGTGCTCTCGTTTGACTCAATGACAAGAGTAGGAAGAAGAAGGAGGTCTACTTGTTGGAAAATGACTGTTTGCTCAAAGGCTAAGCGCTCCAATCTTGTCTGACGCAAGTGTAGTGTACAAGGGTAAATATATACAAAGCGATTATCCAAATGGAGATGGAGGAGAGCACTGCTTCAACTGCCAGAGCTTTGAGGTCAGAATGAACAGAAAAGATCAAGAATAAAAATGCCTTGGTCTAGTTAAACTCCACGCGCGACAGGGGTTCTGTGTTATAGGCCAAAACCCTGCAGTCGGTTAACCGAGGTAGAAAGACGGAGGTCTGAGAAGGACGCCAGCTCAGAAATTGACTGGTGAGTGTTGTTGCCTGGTGCCCACACCCTAGCTTAGGACTGGTTGGTATAAGAGCAAGCGCATGATCATCATCATCAGTGAGCAGCAAAGGAAAAGGAAAGCGCGTGCCAATTCTGCACGGATGTCAGGAGCAACTGATTTTTCCAGTGAACAGGAATAGTAGGAGGACAAAGCAGATCCAACAGCGCTGTTCATTGGCCCTCCATAATGTTACTTGATGTTGATGGCTGGGAAAGTTTGATGAACTCAAGGAAAACTTTGGAGTCTTGAGAAATCTACTATGTGGTAGAAAATCTGTTTTCTGTCAGAAAAACAAATAATGAAACATGCTCCATTTACATTCGACAGCAAGATCATCAACCTGAGATCAAGGGAAATTTGACGGGAAATTTCGGTGGCTATGTTTTGCGCTTACAGTTGGAAAACTAACTGAGAAGGAACTGGAGCAAATGCTTCAAATCGCTCGTGAATGTACTGTTGTGGCAAAGTGCCAGAGGCTGGAGGAGACTCAAGCGAGTCTTGCAACAACACAAGAGCAGGTCCATCAGGATCTGGAAGTAAACGCAGCGCAGGTTATAATGACTTAGAGGGGAGTTGACCTGTGAAAAGGGTTAGAACAATGATTAAGGATTCAGTGAGTCTGAGAGATAATAAAGGACTATCGTGGCATTACAGACTTAATCATGCCTCTAAGGGATACCTGGAAAAAGCGGGAGTGTTTTCAAAATTGATGAATGTGGTATTTGGCTCAGAAATACTTTATTGCCTGGATTGTCAAGTAGCTAAAGCATTGAGGAAACCATGTATGGTGAGACAGCGCGCAGAAATACCATTTCAGCGGTTAAATTGAGATCTCATGGGTCCTCTCAAGCCATTGGCCTTGTTGTGGCTTGAGGTAATTAGAATGAGATACACGGACGCGGTTCTGATGAATTATGAATAACGTTTTTAATGCGAACAAGGTGACTGAACAATATTAAACGAGGAGACACGAACAGAATGGAGACTGAACGTTAACGCTAACAAATGGCGTTGTCCCATTGGCGAACCTAAGCTCCGAACTGTTCTCTATAACTGTTCTTCACTACAGGCCTTGAGATCCCAAGCTAAAAGCATTGTTACATTCAGACGACGCCACGCAATATGCTTTGCATATGAGATTTCTGGAAAGACTAAGGTCTACACAGCTTTGTTGTCATGTCTGGCAGAAATCTGGCGGTAAGCAAGCGCGGATACAAAAGTAGTCAAAATCAGAAACGAGACGGTGGTCTTGAATGTAAAACGGAGGAATAGAGATCCTTGTTTCACCTGGAAAAATAATGATTCTGACTGGCTTGTAAGACACACCTATATGCTTCAATTAAATGGAAATGCTGAGATTAAACTTGAAGCTAGCGCAGAATAATCAGGGTAAACCTATTTCTTCTGGAATTCCTGCTCAGTTCTAATCATTTGCCATGCGTCATCATGTGTACATACATAACAGAATGCAGTGAGGGTTGAAACACCTTTTTGAAACAGCATTTGGGAGAGAGCTACTTTGAAATTTGTTAAATGCTACTGGCTGTGAGTTATATTTTGGACACACAGACAAGTTCAAAGTTTGCACCCAGAGTAAACTTTGGTAAGGTCCAAAATTGTAGACTTTGCAGAAGACAGGACTCACAGTGATCACAAGAGAGGTGCTTTAGCTGGGAAACCACCATTTTCTGATCAGGAATTCTGGTCAAGGAACGAGCTGATCTGGAAATTGAACCAGGAACAAGTGAAGCACTGAAGGAGCGCTCTGTGAGGAAAGAAAGTTCTGGTGACAGCAAATCTATGTCTATTCTGGGAGTGAGGCAGAATATTGCTGGTTCCAACCAAAGGAGGTTAGTGCTGACTCATAAGGATAATGACTTCAAATTATATAAGGGGCAGAAGCAAATGTGATGCGATTGTGAATAGAAGGAAATTGGATCCTGATTCAGCAACATATTTACAGGCCATGAAAAGTAGAAACTCAGACTTATTACTGAAGGAAATTGATATAGAGTTTGAGACTATAGAGCATCTGAAAACGTGGAAGACTGCATCTAGACAAAAAGCGCCAAGAGACACAAGGATAATGAAAACGAGGTGGATACGTCTGAATAAGTTGGATGGAACATGACTTGTAGTCAGGGAATTTGCTGACAGCAATGATTACAATTTGTCAGAAATTAGCACGCCAGTTGCAATCATTTGCAATTAACATGCTCAGTAGGTTGCAGTTTAACTACATCTGGGAAGACTGGGGCACAGTTGCCTGAATCATGTGCTACTTGAAGAAAACCATCACACATGGTTTGTTGTTCAGCTATAACAGAGGAGGCCTTGATTGCTTTGTGGATGTTTTTCTTGGCATGTCAGCCAAGGGAGAGTATTCTACAACCGGCTTTATGATCAAGATATATGGAAATGCTCAGATGTGGCGTAACAAGCGACAGAATCTATTGCCATATCCCCTACAGAATGTGAGTTTGTGGCAATGAGCACAGCGCGTAGAGACTTGGTCTTATGCGGAATTTAGTGCTGGATGATTCTAGTGGCCAATTGTGCAAACTTTGTTTGAGGATTCCAAATCAGTAATTTGGTTAGTGAAGAAGACGACTCTACGAGGACGACTCTAGAACATATAGTGTGACTGTCCTATCTTCAGGAGAAGAACGTGAAGATTAAATGGATATCAATGGAAGAGCAGCAGGCTGATGATCTCACTAAGGGGCTGCCAAAATCAAAATTTGAAAATGCAGGAATTTGTAGCTTCATAAGTGTGGACAGGATTAATGGATACCTACATTTATGTAATGCTCTTGTTCTAGATAAACGTGCTGAGCAGCGCTGGAGACAGGAAAGCTCAGGAAAAAGGGTTACCAAGTGCAGACAATTCTGGAATGAGGTGACCAAGCGCAGAAATATTTCTGGTGTGGTTTGGCTTGAGCCAACGTTGATAAGATCGGTTTGTGCTGATCTTTGGCCAGTTAAGTGCTAAACTGGTAAAGTTGGCTTGTGCCAATCCCAGGTAATGCAGATATCTCAGTTTGAGCTGAGAGCACAGTGGGGGTCTATATTTGAAGAAAAAGAAGACAGCAAGTACAATCATGAAGACAATGGTGGCTGGACTGGTGGTGCATTTGCATTATGTTTCATCGGCATGAAGAAAGTGACTTTTGTGCTAGTGTGCTTAGCTCCAAGATCATCGTGAAATCTTGGAGGGGAGTGTCGGAATTTCAATCTTCCACAATGATCTTAAGGTCGCTGCGCACTGCCAGTAGTACCTACGTCTGCCGCTGCATTGACAAGCGCTAGCAGCCTGATCCTTTTCTCGTCGGTTCGATGGAATAAGTATATTCCATGGTTTCTCTTCAGTACGAGTACGAATATGGCGTTTGTTGTTGTTCGCGCGTACCGCGTAGTGCTCGTGTGTGGAAAGACGCCCAGTGCAAATCGGTATAAAGCTATTCTGTTTTGTTTGAGATCTGACTTCATTGGAAGGTATGTAATTATATTGTGTCATCCGATCTTTTGGTTTCACTCATAAAAGCCCGGATTCCGATAAGAACACAAGATTCAGGGTGCAAAATATAATTTCGAAGACACTACAGAAGACAAAGACCTCTGTACCAACTGAACAACATGCACTTGCAGTGTTGTTACCGAGTATCGGAGCCACCTGTTGACGAGCTCCAACAGAGCGCTCTGAGGTCAAGAGAAATGTCTAAACAAACCTTATATACTAACTTCAGTTATTTTAAAAAATGAATCCGTCTTAAAATGATGAAAATCTTTCCCACCTGAACATCTTGGTCTGGATACACAACAAATTATGTTGCTTGATTTGTGGTGTGCCCCTTCAGCCTCAGTAAGTTCTCCAGCTACAGAAAGGAGAAATCAACAAAGCTAAAGGAGGAACAAGGAAGTCTTGTTTAGGTTTTGATATGATGCTAGCTTTCGTGCACTGTTTATAATTATGTACATTATCTAAGTAAGTAGATATATTATGTAGAAGCTGTGCCTCTGCTAGTAATTATTAGGCACCTTAATAAACTGTTTTCTAAGTCAGTGCTTATAGTTGAAAAGTTTTTTGATTTTTGAAAACGTTTCACATTCGCTGCTGTTCCTCATCCAGGAAAAAAAGGCAGCTGTGGTGTCACACCCTGTTCCTTCCTCAACATATATTTTTGGTCCTCTGAACTGAAAGCAGTATAGTATTCGTTCATGATGCCGCAGCAAGATACGGCGAGCCTTCCGGTAAGACAATCGTTAGACTCAAATGGTTACAGTTACTGACTTAAATTCTTGATTACCTTAAGTCAGCAAACTATTTTTGTTTTTATTCGAGAAACCAACCTTCTCTTCAACATCCTACTGTGTTAGACAAGAGCCATGTACCGATTTGTTTACAGCTATGCGTCGCTCTTTATGACAACGCAGCAGAGAGTGCAGATGAACTATCGTTTACAGCTGGGGACGTCCTGACAGTTATAGAGCTAGAGGCTCCTGCCTTGGAAGGCTGGTTGGTCTGCAGTTTCAGAGGTCGCCAGGTATGGTTTTATGTTAAAATAAACTGTCCTACTTGAGGAACCCTTCTTACTGTTAAACTTATACCCATGTAAGTATTTTCTAACCTCTACGCTTAATGTATAGCTGTTAGATCTGACTTCTAGTCTCGCTTTCAGGGGATATGTCCTTCAAACCGAGTAAGGATGCTCAGCGAAGCAGAACAATTACAAAAACGGCAAGCCTGGCAGGGATCAGCAAAGGCTGTGAGTTGATTCAAGTGTAATAAATCCTGTTTTGCGCAATTATTATGGGTTTTATTGTTGCGTAAAACGTTGAATTGTTCTATTTTAGGCTCCTCCTCCGAGCAATGTGAAGCCCGTCGTTACATTCCTGTATGACAGCCCTGTCCAACGCCACGGAGGCCCGCCACATCCACAACAAGCAGATCAGTACGACGTACCACCCGTCGCCCAAAGTATTCTGGGTGAGTCCATTCCGAGAAATATTGCCTTGCTTCCGGGGTCCGGGCTTTACTTTGTCGATGTTCACACATATGCCTGGCGTCTAGGAACATAAACTCGGTGAGCGATTGATAGAAACTTGGGTTTGTCACTGTCCCACTAAAAAATGCCATCTTTTATTATTTCCTCTTCTAGTACTTCTTTTTTCATGTTCATTTTCATTCAACCGTCAAGGAGGTTGGTCAGACTGGGCTAGACTCAAGAACATTACATTTTTGCTGAAGTGTTATTGATTAATGCAACGCTATGTTGTTGTTCATTAGATTCTGGGCGGCAATTCCGAGTGTACCAAATTATGCCGACAACCTGAGGTCGAAGGCACTGCTTGTTGTCTGAAGAACTACTCTGATTTTGTTTCAGTGGAAGAGAGTTACGACACGCCGAAGCCGGTGAGCGGCATGTCGACGGCCACTCGAGGCGCTGGTAGTTTAACTCCTTCATCTTCAATCAGTTCCTTGACGACTGATTCCAACAGATCATCACTCATTCAACAAGACTACGACGTTCCCCGCCCTCTGAGAGTTCAACCGCCACAAGTATGGGGCCTCTAAATAATATACTCCTCGAAAATAGCTGCTCTCGTGAGATCGCCCTGGCTAATCCATTGTGTGTAGTGGTATTACTCGAGGAAGTGGATTTTACTGCACTTACCTGAATTTCTTCACATCAACTTAGCCTTTTTCCTGAGTTTCTATTTGAGAGCTTTTGAAGGAGTAATAATAACCTCCTGAATCTGTGATCATAGTCATGTTCAAACCTTGAAGCCTTCACCTGCACATTCTGTGTGTGGAGGGAGGCCTTTATATTTAAGCTCACGCTCTTGCAGGACCTTCTATTGAACCCTCCGGAGGAATCCACCTGTGAATCATAGCATCGTGTGACATTTGCGTATTGCACTTAAGCGAACATGGTTAAACTTCTTTTTGAAACGTTCATTTTAGGGTGTGTACGATGTGCCTAAAGGTGGTGAGGTCAGCCTCGATATGACGGCAGCGTTAGAATGGCTGGGAAGGCTCGAAACTGACGTAACAGGAGCTATCAGCCGTCTGCTTGGCCTAGCTACTGCAGGTTGGAGGTTGGTAGAGTCTTGTTTGATCCTCTACTCCTTAGTTTCTTAATTTATTGTTGGGGTTCATCTTTGTAAGGAAGTGTAGGGTGGTTGGAATTGTAGCTGCAGAGAAGGATCTATGACTGGAGGTTATTTCGTGTACATAAATGAACAGGTTTCTCGTGTAAAGGCAAAATCATTCATCGTCATGATTTTAATATTTTGTTTACTCCTTCTTCCAGGTCTCGTGCTAAAATGGAACCGAAAATTGCCGAACTGAGAGGTTCTGTTTGCAGGCTCACCTCTTCTCTGCATGACCTGACTGTTTTCTCACACGCAGTGCTTGCTACGCATCATGAGACTGGTAATGAGTCCCCAATTGTATTCCCATGGGAATGGAACGTTAAGTGGCAAAGAAAGGAATTAACAAGGTTGACTTGGCCCTTCTCTGTTACCCCTAAATTCTGTGTAGTTTGCTTATGCGTGTTCTTCAATGCCAGATGTATGTGAGCATCTTCCCATGTATGATTAGCCTCGCTGTCAAAGCATTGCATCTGAAGTATATATCCAGATATTGCCAAATTCTTGATATTAAAAAACTTCTTTATGTAACTCCCTGAATTCCTAAACTCATTTCCTTTCGGTACTAATATTCGTTTAAAAATGACCAGGCTTAGGTGCAAAACTGGGGCCTCTGGTTGCTGCCCTGAATAAAGCCGATCTTCAGATCAAGGATTGTGTTCAGAAACTTGAAGCTATCGGGTGGTCAGTAAATAAATTGTCAATCGAAGAACCCCAAGCAGACAAGGAATGCGACACACTAGACAAACTCGTCCAAACAGCCGCCACAGTCACGGATGACATCAGAGCGATCACGTCTTTTATTCAGGTACTACGGCTTGGGCTTATTAGAGAGTGGATATGTCCCTCAAATAAGTTATCCACTCGTATTAAGGGTTTTAAGGAATTACCTCAAGTCACAGCGATATGATGAGCGTTACATAGAATTTGAACCATACATATCTCCGTACCTTTTCTCCAGGGCAATGCCACTCTTCTATTCAAACGCAGTGTCGTTCAAACTCCTGAGGATGGCCAATATATGAATTTGAGCGGTGGGAGAGCTGCACTCAGCGAAGAATACGTGGAACCAACCTCTAACGCATCCATTCACTTAGGAGCGAATGGTACCAATGGACACGGCAGTGTTGGTGCCCGTGAAGAAGATGTAGAAGTTCGGGTCCTCACTCCTCAAGACCGGAAGGTATTACAAAGTCCGCCATATCACTCAATAAATCTGAGGGTTTTTTTTTAAACTTATGTTGGGCACATTTTGATTTATAAGTATGGTTATGAATATATTTACGTTACATCTGTGATTTTTCTTCTATTCACACATTCAATTGTCTGTGTATTTTTTCTGAATGCTTGGCAAATCAAGGTAACAATTTTCTAGATTTCAAGAATTCCTTCTAGTTTTTGGCCCTGGCCACTAAATTACGTATAAAAATTTAGATAATCTTTCTTTCCATCCATAGCATGTCTCATATTTTCTTGCTTTGATCCTTGAACTAAACGGAAACTTACTTTTCGAGGTTTATGTTTATGTCAGGTAATCTCCGACACGATAGGTGACACACCCATTTCTCTCCCATATCAAGAGGCCTCGTGTGTGGGAACCCATAATATTATACTAGAATTGTTATACCTTGTTATTTTCATTTTTCAGATCGTTGAACAACTAGGACCACGATACTATTTACTGCATGTTGCTCTACGCCAAGCTATCGACGGGTTCCTAGCTACTGTGACTAACAACCAGCCCCCCAAAGCGTTTCTGGCCCAATGCAAACTTGTCGTATTAGCGGCCAATCAACTGCTCCAAGTAAGCTACGTATAAGACTTCGTTATAAGGCACCCTCCACCACAACATCCACCCGAGTGTTACCTTTTAAAAATTCATTGCAATATGTATATGAAGAGCACAGGGCTCCTTGTGTTCGGGGATTCCCCGAACAACCCCTCAAACTGTTTTAAACGTGTGAATTAATCCCAGGTAGAACGGTTTCTCCCTTTCGTTTCTGTTTTGACAAAAAATGAAATGCGAACTTTTCAGATTGTTGAGGCTATTGAAAGGAGTTTGGAGAATGCGCAAATGAAGACCGAAATCTCATCCTATAATCGTGTAATCTCAGAAGCAGTGGGGTCCCTCTCGTCCAAGACCATAACAGCGGCTGCTCATTTTCCGTCTGTCAGAGCAGTTCAGAGGATGGTGGACGCCGTCGAAGGTTTGGTGCCGTTACCGCAGCAAATATGGCGCATCTTAGCTGCTGCTGGGTAGGTCAATTTGAGTTGTCTATTTTCTTCCTGTATAAATTTCTCGGTCCTTCCCCATTGAAAGTGAAATCGAAGGATTCATTCTGAATGTACATTATTAGGTACTTGATGAGCAAACGTGTAATCCTTGACTGAAGCATCACTTCATAGGACCTACCTGTTGATTATGTACTGTTCCAACTTGGATGTGCCCTTATAGCTTGAATTAATTAAGTATTTTATCCCCATGATTTAAAAGGAGTCGACTTCACGACTTAAATGTTCGTATATCATCTGAGAAAACCTCAATATCCAAATCCAGCAAATCCAATTATTATTATTATTTTTTTTTTTTCAAGATACGTACTTTTTGAAGTAGGTTACGATATAAATCAGACTTTTGCTGGAAATATACATATTTACATTTGTATTAATAAAAATCTAATCATTACCTCGATTAGGAACCTATATTTGTAGGTTGCATTTCACAGTTATTCGATCTGTGTTTCTAAAGGTACTAGCTACGTGCGGATGTAGGAATGCTTCCAATTGTATTAGGTTATTGAATATTTATGCCCCAGTATAGTATGTTATAATATAAAATTACTCACGATTGAATGATCTTTATTGTTCATGTTTTGATAAAATTAACAATACAATAAAGGTCTGTAAATTATTTTATTCCGCAAGGCCTAGTTGAACAATGTTTGAATAGTAGTTTGGTTTAATGCCTTCCTGATTGTTTTACGAACCAGCTGAAATAGATTAGGTCGTGCGTACCTTCGTTTTGATGTAATGTAATGTACTTCTATACTTGTGCAATTTGAATTTCTTGTCTTGTGTAGATATCGTGGTCTGTAAGTCCAACGTATTTCTATAAAATTGATTATGACCGTAAATTGATGTGCTGATCTTCTTCTCTTGACCGATCGCGGATTTTCCATGAATTTTTTAATACAAATATCTTACTCATCATCTGTAATATTGTGCCTCCCCCTAAACTTCCACGCCCTTGGGTAAAGATACATGAAAGTATAGACTCCTATTTGGAGAACCTAACCCAATTATAAATTCAACTTATTTCGTGGAGCCCTGCGGGTGTCTAAAAAAAGATTTCAACATAGTATAGCCTTCAATTTTTGCCTCTTAATTCGAACTATTGCTAAATTGATCTTGCATTCACCCCAATTTGGTTCATTATTCCTTAAGTTATAAACCATAAGTAAATAAGGTACCCAAGGTTTCATGCCTCGGAGCAATTTTTCCTACTTGCCCGAAAATTTTACATTTAGTGTAGCAAGATAAAGATCTAGATTTAGACAAGTACGTTTTGGTAGTGGACATATTTCTTAAAATCTAGAATTTTCTTCAAAGTCTCTGTTCGTGCTCTTTCTAATACCTACTCGAAACTTACCAGCCCATTTGCACAAAACTGAGAAGTTCAATATGTGTATCAAAAAGATGTAATTATTTTTCGAGACTCTTGGGCACAGGCACAACTGTCTTTGTTCACTAATTTAAGGATGCTGAATGATCGAGCTGGGTTTTGTACCACGCTCGGCAAACGGTGTATCCTTCAACGCTGGACGCAATGGGGTCCCTGTTTTGTTTCCTCAAATGCATGAGTTGGAGCAGCGTGCTTTCGCATTCTCCTTTTTCTCGAGATAGGAGATATGAAAGTAATAGAACGATGATAATTTCAAAAAGGAAAATTACCAAAAACTGAAATTCCTAACATCGCGTCGATGATGTCGATCTGCCAAAAGACCACCGCCAAGCAGATGTGGAAAGCCCTGGAGGGCACTTATCTCAGGAAATGTTTGTCTGCTCAAGTCGAGTTGCGTCAGGTAATCTGAGGTTTAAAAACGGTTCGCTTCGTGAATTTTTGGAGAAATTTGATAGCAAAATCGTCGATTTTGAAGCTGCCGGAGGAGCTATGAGTGAGCAGGAGGTAATCATCACCTACTCTCAATAATGCCCTCAGCGTACCAGCAGATAAACCTCGCCATCGACATCGCCTCGAGCCAAGAAAACACGAAGGTGACGCTGGCATTTGTAAGAAATCGTCTGTAAATGACCAAGAAAAAACTGGAGAATTCGAGAGCTCATGGCCGCTCTATCGGAGAAAATGATTTCCTTTCATGGCCGCCCATCGTCGGGTCCTGATGTGGCGGATCATCAGATCAGAATCAGAGCATCATTTCTGCTGGAGGTTTTGGTGTCAGAAGTGGGGAAAAGTTCCCGCAAAAGAGGGGAGGTCCGTGGGGAAACCGAGGAAAGCGTGGTCAACCTTCTTCGTCGTCGAGGCCTAATCAATCGTCGCGGGAAAGCCAACAATTCGAATTCTGAGGACTCTCCGTGGAAATGCCTTTCCTGTAAGCAGTTTGCTGGTCACAGAAGTGGAGACTGTCCTCTGTACAAATCGAGAAATCCTCAAAGCAGCAGCCTATCAGCCCATACAGCGTCTGCATCGGAATGTTTCCGGGAGGTAGCGTTCTTGGGGTCGCTCGGAGGCAACAGTAAGGAGTTAGCATCCAAATGCTCGTCGCATACGCTCGGTCGGGTGAATCGTAATCAGTTTGCTAATAACAGTAATAACGGTGAGAACCCTAATTCAAGACCAAGCCGTATTCTCGTTGAATGCTCGTGAAAAGGTTCTTTTCTTTGCCGATTCGGGCTGTACGTCCCATTAATGCACGGAAGAAGTCGGGAGATTTTTCTTCGATGTTGAGGTCGTCGATATCTTGATAAGTGTTGCCAAGTAAGGTGATAACCTGAGAGCAGTTGAGCGCGGTGTTGTAGTCACGTGGTGTTGTTTCCAACGGCCTTTGAATGCGCCATGTGAACAGTTGCCTTTCCGTATTGGAAGAACTTGGACCGAACCAGATTTTAATTTTTATTTATCTGCTTACTATCCACAGCACTCCTCATTAATCAATCCGGTAAGTATCAGGTAGCCTATTTAAGTTTTGATTGCGTTTGCAACTATGTAATGTACCTACGTCTGATTCTCTTTTTTCTTTGTGTAGAACCATATACCCTCCGACCACTGTACAACAATTCCAGGAAAGGCTAAGAAGCCCATTTTCTCTTCCCGTCAGCAGAATCATCTATCGCAGGCATACCTGAACACTACGAGGTACAGGTACAACATACTCCTCGCTCGAGTATCTAAGGATAGAACAAGAGGGGTGAGTTCAGTAAATTTGTATTTTATATTTTTTAGTTATAACCTTTATACGTGTTAATACATACCTAGTTGGGTCTACTTGTCACGTACCATTCCTCCCCATACAGTCATGAAAATAACAATCAGTAGTTTGTGTTCCCTGATTCCCACGACAATCCACGTATATGAGACCGGTTATATAATAATATAATATATAAATAAGTTCACTAACATTTTACCTAGCTTAAATGGAATTGATCCGAAAAAAGCCTAGTGGTTGGAGTATCAGTGTTGACGGTATATTGTTGAAATACACCAAATACAAGCCATTGAAGGGCGGATTATCAATTAGAATACCTGTTGATAATGTACCGTTCCAACTTGGATGTGCTAGCTTGAAATAATTAAGTATTTTATCCCCATGATTTAAATGTTCGTATATCATCTGAGAAAACCTCAATATCAGAATGCGGCATCAATTTTTTTCTTCTTTTTTCCAAGAGACGTATGAGCGGACTTTTTGAAATGAGTAGGTCACGATATAAATCGGATTTTTGCTGGAAATATATACAGTAATACCCCGGACTTACGTTATAGGTGGGACTGCATGCTATACCGTAAGTCGAAAATTACGTAAATCGGGGTATGGTTTTTTAAAATCATTTTTCACTGGGTAAATATATGTACTTCTGTGCCGTTTCCGAATCAAAGTTGAATTCAATGACTGAGCATTTCTTACAGCATCTAGAATTTTAGCCTTATCTTTAATAATCGTTTGGACAGTAGTGTAAGGTAGCTTGAATTTCTGTGCCAAGTCGCATGTTTTCATACTACCTTCAAAAGCTTTAATAATATTGTGCTTCATTTCTAATGACAAGGTTTTTCTTTTCTTTGATGAGTTCAGAGAATCCGTCCGATTTCGTTTCATTGACATAACGATAAACATAAATGATACAAATTATAAGTAACAAAAGTAAGGAGGAAGTAAATCCTTCTAAAATAATGAGTGAAAAATACAAATATGTACAGCGTGTGAACGTACAATTCACGTAAAAACGACACAATACCGGGAACTGAACGATCATGGCGCTGGTGTTGTTCCACTGACTGTTTGTGGCCTTGAAGAAGGTAAGGAGAGAGGGGAGAGCTAGTGGAAGGGAGAGAATTTCCCGCCCAGTTTTCTGGCGGGAGACCTTGAATAGGGCCGGGCCGCATCATAACGTAACTTCGAATTTACGTAAGTCGGGATAACGTAAGTCGGGGTATTACTGTATTTGCATTTGTATTTATAAAAATCTAATCATTACCTCGATTAGGAACCTGTATTTCTAGGTTGCATTATACACTTTTTCGATCAGTGTTTCTAAAGGTTCTAGCTACGTGCGGATGTTGGAATGCTTCCGATTGTAATTAGGTTATTGAGTATTTATGCCTCAGTATAGTATGTTATAATATAAAATTAACGATACGATAAAGGTCTGTAAATTATTTTATTCCGCAACAATTCTTGAACAATGTTTAAACAGCAGTTTGGTTTAAAGCCTTCCTTGTTTTACGAGCCAGCTGAAGTACATTAGGTCGTGCGTACCAACGTTTTGATGTAATGTAATGTACTTCTATACTTGTGCAATTTGAATTTATGGTCTAGTGTAGATATCGTGGTCTAAGTCCAACGTATTTAGATAAAATTGATTATGACCGTAAATTGATGTGCTGATCTTCTCATGACCGATCGCGGATTTTCCATGAATTTTTTAATACAAATGTCTTACTCATCATCTGTAATATTGTGCCTCACCCTAAACTTCCACGCCCTTGGGTAAAGATACATGTAAGTATAGACTCGTATTTGGAGAATCTAACCCAATTATAAATTCAACATATTTCGTGGAGCCCTGCGGGTGTCAACAAATAGATTTCAACATAGTATAGCCTTTAATTTTTGCCTCTTAATTCGAACTATCACTAAATTGATCTTACATTCACCCCAATTTGGTTCATTATTCTTTAAGTAATAAACCTCAAGTAAAAAATGTACCCAAGGTTTCCTGCCTCAGAGCAATTTTTCCTACTTGCCCGAAAATTTTACATTACTAAATTTTAGTGTAGCAAGATAAAGATCTAGATTTGAACAAGTACGTTTTGGTAGTGGGCATATTTCCTAAAATCTAGAATTTTATTCAGAGTCTCCGTTCGGGCTCTTTCTAATACTCGAAACTTAGCAGCCCATTTGCGCAAAACTGAGATGGTCAATATGTGTATCAAAAATTAATTATTTTTCGAGATACTTGGGCACAGGTGAGTTCGGTGTCTTTGTTAACTAATTTAAGGATGTTGAATGATCGAGCTGGGTTTTGTATCACAAGCGGCAAACGGTGTATCTTTCAACGCTGGACGCAATGGGGTCCCTGTTTTGTTTCCTCAAATGCATGAGTTGGAACAGCATGGTTTCGTATTGCCCTGCGAAGGCTTATGTGAATAAGGTGTTTTATACAGTGCCCACCATAGGAACGCCTCCGCAGCGTCTAGGAATTCAGGAAATGTTCCATCAGTATTCGTACTCCAGTCCGTAGCTGGTGTTGGCATCCGATGAAATCAGATTCTCCTTTTTCTCGAGATAGGAGATATGAAAATAATAGAACGGTAAAAATTTCAAAAAGGAAAATGTTCCTATATTCCTATCTAAAATCGCCAAGAGGTATTTTTTGACGGAAATGAGCCGAAGTAACTACTCTACGGAGGATAACAATCGTAAACACGACCCTGTATAGTTCCTCTTAGTATCTGACATTTGAAAGCTGTTTGTTCTCTGGAAAAATGTTACCTTGCTCATAACCAACAAAGAGAGTACTCTTTATCGCTTTTCTCCCCTCATTTGTGTCCGGGCAATTATCATCAATAGAGAGATGGATTAGTTTAATGTTGTTTCCGTTGCTTCTCTCGCTTCTTGCTTTTTGTTAGTAAGATGCCCTATTATTAATGGTACACCTTCATCTCTGGAATTGTTTTTACTGAAACTCTTGGCCTGCAGTGGGTACGTTGTGACATAAAAACCCAGAATTCTATTGGATGGAATATTTTACTGTCTCACCTTCTCGTTTGCCAAACGCAGACGTTTCATGTGAGAATTTAACATAAGTGAATAAACTAGACCCTTATTAAACGGGCGTTACTTCTCATGGAATTCAGATGTGCCGACGGTTATCGCATCCGAATTAAAAGTCTTCCCTAAATTCCTGAGATTCTTCCTGACTCGTTCGGACGCCGTGTAACATAATCTCACCGGGGTAGGTGCCGTTGATCACAAAATTGGATGTCACTGTTGGTGGCCGTGGACATTTGCGGTCTCCATAGTCACACACGGCGGTTTTTCATCTATTCGAATAGTAACGGAGTTTGGAATAACACGCATTAGTTGTGAACTATATAGGGTCTAGCGCCATAGTGCTAGACAGTTCAATCCAATCTAAGTAAGGTTGACCCCCAGCAGGTTGAAATTTAGTGATTTTCATTTTTTGTAAATCGTTCTAAATTAGAACATGGTTTTTTCTAATATTCAGAAAATAATGCTAATTTTCACTTGTCTTATATGTAGCAGTGGAAAACTGATATACTCGCCGTCTTTTCGACTAGGATTTGAACGAGAAAACGACGGTATTTTGTTGGTGCGAGTATATCAGCCAATAAGAGATGAAGCATTTTGAGTGGAAAAATTTCTCTAAAAAATTATTTATTATTTTCAAACAAGAAATATATATTTTAAAAACGCGATTATTATTTAAATAAAACCCTAATTGGGTTTTGAACGACTCCTAGCGTAATCACTCAATTTCAACCCCTGAGTTGATTCATAATTATTATTGTACTGCGCTGCAATGGGGGTCCTACCTCTTCCTTAACGTTTGGAGGATCGTTCCATGGCTGAGTTTCAGTTGATCCAAACGCGACAAAAATGGAGTTTCCGATGAAACCAACTGCTGCAGAAGCCAAAAACACGGTTTGCCATTCATCGACGCTTTGCTGTTGGTATGGATCAAACAATTAAAACAGATTAATTTATATCTAAAATCGCTGTGGAAAGAGTGACCTAATTATTAAACGTATTTTCCAACATAATACAAACCTCGTTTTTGACTATCATTCCAGCCACCGTAGGAGCCAGAATGGAAGTGATGTTTGCTAAACCATTTGTGATGCCCATCAAAACTCCCGCAAAATTGGGAGAAAGATCCAGGTGGTTGCATAAAAAACCGTTGTACGTAGCCGAATTCAGTCCTACCGCCACTGTTAGCAGAATGATGGCCCCTACTGCGTTCGTTTCGAAAATTGAAAGTGACAGCAAAGCAGCAGCACCACCGTACAATGCTGGAAACAACGAACGCTGGATCAGTGTTTTCAGTCATCGCGTAGGTAGCTGTGAAACTAATGATCAACGATTTAACAAATCATTAAACACAAACAATAATAACCCCAATTAATCTAGACTCTTGACCTGAGGGCACCCAAAATTAGTCGTATTCGTTATATCGTTTTATCGTGGAAAAACAGCAATAATCCACACCATCAGTGGTTTACTATCGTGTTGCTGACAAAACAATAACCTTCCTTTGCCATTAAAATGAAATTGTCGCTTAATTATATTTTTGCATGTTCTACAATTTAATTAATTTCCTACATCACAATACAATAGCGCTTTAGAAATGTATACTTTAACGGAGACAGAAGAACCTTTTTTTTCTTTTCTCAAGAGATTATGATGATTGTACTTCGTGAAAAGTAATTCAAAATTCACATAGCCATTTGGCATTTTCACTCAGCTCGCAATAAAAAATCTATTGTTAGTTCGACTCATCATTCATTCACAGGTGCCTAGGTAAATTCAACTTGCAATTTAGTTCTTAAAACTGTAATATACGTCAATCTCGTACCAATGCTATTCCACATTTTGCGAGAAAAGTTGGTGGTGAGGACTTTTCTTGTAGTTATGTAGTCTGCCAAAGGAGCGAAGAGATTGGCGGTTATGAACATTGCCAGGTAAGGTAAAGCTGACAAAACCCCATTCTAAAATGAAAAATTCTCAATTAACTTCCGTTAATTCTGTATGTATATCATAGGAACTCGTATTCCACGTTAGTAAGAATAGCTCGATTGTTTTTTTGGTTTTATTGTTACAACAAGGCGTGGGTGTTTCTACCTTCTGTATGTCAAAGTCAAGCACTCCCTTCATGTATGTAGGCATCAGTGTGAGCAGCGTCCAAAAACCCCAGTTTTGTGCGAGATGAACCAAGAAAAGAGCCCACATTGGTACTGAAGTCGCTATGCTCCACCATGGGATTTCCATTTTCTGGAACATTTGAATAACACCAGCGTTAGGCTCTGCATACAGGTAGAGAAGATGGCCTCAACGGACTTTAAGGTAAAAAACGTTGCAAATTCTTTCACAGGGGTTGGTTATTTCTTGGACCTGGAGCATGGGGATTTGCTCCAATCGGTTCAGTGTCCACAACCTCTTCCATTGGGCGTCAATCGTTCCTGGACCCGTCTCATTGGATTCAGCGTCCAAAATTTAGTCGAAAATGATAACCTACACGCCTATGTGCGAAAAATATCGAAGACTCACGTTCTAAATAAATAGATAGATACCAATTTTGACCCATAGATCTTTTCCGGTGGGCGGCAATTGTTCTGGGACCCGTCTTATTGGTTTCAGCGTTCAAAATTTAGTCGAAAATTATACCTCACACGCCTAGATCACCGAAAATCTCGATAATTCTTTTTTAGAAATATACATTTTGACCCCTCCCCCCATTTTTAAGTAATTTTCCGGCACATTTTGTTAGGTTGAAGTGAATGTTCAGCAATTTTTACTATATTTTATTCTTATAATTTATTCTGGCGTTCCTACAAATTTCACGAATCAGAATACCCGGCTTTTCTTAGGTGGTATGGATATTCACCTTACTTTCCGAGGAACTGGCTAAAAAATTAGTTTCGATGTATTCACGTTCGGCAATGCTTATCGTTCCATGTTCAGCTGGCGAGTCGGCACCGTACAGCAGACAAACGATTCCCCATAAAACTGCTAGCGATCCTGAAATTTCGTCGATTGTCGGTTTTCAAACAGACTTTGGAAGGTAACTACGTAAATAAAAGGTTCAATAAATTCATGCCGGCCGCTTGCTCATACCACGTCTCAGTCATTTTAGGCAAAAGTAAGCAAGGATTACACAGCTTCAAATGGAGTAACATACCTGGTACATAAAAATCGGACCACCAACCTCCCGGGCCAGCCGCTAAAAAGCCTGCTAAACCAAGGGTAATTATTGTGCCTAGTTGCGTACCTGAAAAATATAGTTCAAATATTCAATAACTAAAGGTAAGTAGGGGACGGAATTTCAATCTCCCACAATAATCTTAAGGTCAGACTGTTTTCCTTGAGTGTGTAGTTGTTCGCGCGTACTGTTCGGTAGTAAAATGACGCCAAAGTGCAATTGCTAAAAGCTATTTTATTTAGTTCGCGTTTGATACCTGACTTCGTTAGAAAAAACTTGCAAATATAAGTATATCCATGTGTCATCTGATATTTTGGTTCCACTCATAAAATCCCGGATTCCGGTAGTAGGGAAAACCTCGAATCTAGTACGAACTCATCTTGTTTAGTTGAAACAACCAAATCTGTTGACAAATATCTTGGAAGGGCAGATTTTTTTTTTACATTATGCTGTACTTAATTCTTATTGACTTCCTTTGTTGGCTTTTAGGATTGCATTGATATTTTCACTGTAAACCACAAAAAATATAAATAGGTAATAGTGCTCACCACTGAAACAGGTCGAAAATAAGCGCCCGCGCTCTTTTGGAATCGCCCATTTAGACATGTGCGTATTGACGCAGGGGTAGATGAATCCCTGCCGTGCAAAAAAAAAAAAAAAAAAATATATAATTTCAATGTATTGGTAAGTATAGGTGGGCCCCTCCTTATCAGAATTGTACTATCGAAAACTGTCAATAATCTATACTTCCCGACCTACCTACATGTACCCTACCGTAACATGTGTGATTCAAATGGCGGTAATGGATGTAAAAGTGAAAAATTACAGAAGTACGGTCATATCCTGATAGGCAGGCATCGATATGTGACCCCATTCGATAGTATGGGGCTGATTACGAGGGGGCCACCTATAGTGGAGTTTGGTTTAATATATTATATCTATTCACTAACATTCTTTACACAGAAAGAATTTTCAGGTTATATTAAATTCCAGTAAAAAATGAATGTCGCCATACGCTTAAAGACTCAGCACAATACTTGTGGTTCTAGCCTGTTATCCTGAAAATACCCAAAATGAATTCAAAGGACGTCCTTGTGAGAGTGGTAGGGTTTCCAAAATCACTGCGATAAGAGCATCGTTTTTAGTTGAACCCCATTCCTGACCAATTCAACAGGTTTTACCTGTGAGTGGATCAACATCATTTGGCATGAATAAATCAGTTTTAAATCTAACATGAATAATCGCGGAAGTCGATGAACACTTACAGCTAGGGTTCAGTGAGACAAATGTTTGACATGGTTAGTGGCTTGTATAAAAGTAGAAGTAAAATGTGTTCTATCCTTGACTTATGTGTTATGTCACTCTAACCTGTCCCAGCCCTTGGAGGACTCTGAATGCGCAGGCCCAATAAAATCCAAAATGAACAGCCAATGGGAATGCGACTGATAGTAAGCCACAGTATATTCCTCCCACCCAGCCCACCACTCTTACTGGACCATATCTGAAACAATTATTTTAACCGGTATCGCTGTAGTACGTGTGGGTATTTTGTGCGAAGGGATATGAATCATCACTTGGGTAAATCATTACCGAATTTTAGGAAATAGTACTGCAGAAGCTGTTTGGTACCTACTAACAGGTTCTTAAAGGATTAAAAAACGTGTATACTTACTTAGTTGCTAGCATTCCTCCTGGAATCCCAGTTACAAAATATCCGTAGAAAAACATACTTGAAACAACTCCTTTTTGTGCTGTTGTCCAGTTCACCGTCTAAAATATGAATTCCATAGTCAGAGATGTTACCATGTTAGTAGGTGTAATGTGTGAATATGATCAGGGAGGCAAAGAATAGATCTCGGTAGATAGGATGCCTAGTTTTTGTAGAACGACTGGTTATTAATACAATTTCCACCTCACCGGATAGTTCGGATTGACCGTCGAGTCGTTCATGGCAACGATGCCGACAGACAAGTTAACTCTCATGCTGTACGCTGCAGTGAGCCCCAAGAACATTAGAAATACTTGACGATGTCTGGTTCCAAACAATCCTGAAATAAGGGAAACAAATTATCATTTTGTCGTGGGCCTGTTCCCATGTTTACTTAAACGCCCTATAAGAAAGACCTAACTCTTCATATCCTCCTCCTCCTCATGTTCATCCATTTCGGGCCTCAAATATTCGGGGTGAGAATGAAAACCGCTCAATTTCGGTTGGTTATTCCTTCAAGAATCAATCTATGTAATCATGCCCAACCTATACGATTGGCCCCAAAATTTGGCAGTATAATTATGTTTCATGATGTCTAGATCACAAAATAGAAATGTCCATTCGCCGTCCACGCCGTTTTTTGGTTGTAGAAAATTCTCTTAAAATCTAAAATTTTCATTCAGGGACCTCTTTTCGGCTCTAGTTGGTATTCAAAACCTTTCAGCCCGATCGGAACAAATTCCGGGAGGGTACGGGTAAAAATATCATTTCTGAATATTCGGGTCTTTTTCAGAACTAGGCATGTGGGGTGCTTCAAGGAATAATCAACCATTGTGTGGCAGTGTTTTTCTTTAGAATTTTGGCCTGAACAAGTCAGTGTGGGAGAACGGGCCATCCGCGAATGAATTCTATCGGTATAGCACGTTGAGCTATGCTTTACTTTTTAGATATGCTTTAAGAATAAATGTTGCTTGTGTACTTTTGAGAATTAGGTGTACAAAGTTTAGTCTCGGTTTTGTAATTCCGTTGTTTCGCCACTTGTCTGTGAAACTGGCATGTCCTGGGGGTAGTAAGAAGAGCTCCTCACATTCACGACATCAACGCCCACCTCAGCTCCTGCCAGTTGCTTAAGGCTGGAGGCCCTTCTCAAATTTGAAAACTATAATATTGCTCCTGAGGCTGCGTTTTCATTCTCAAAACAAAAAAAGCTTTTTTTGTAAAAAAAAAAAAAAAATTATTATTTTTTGCTGCGTTTTGAGTAGAGCCGATTTCCTTCTCTGTCCACCTTTACTCGCAATAACAATAACTTCCACAGTTCTAATACGATTTGAACCAAATTTTCAGGGATTGTACGGGTAACCTAAATGGTTCCTCATTAGTTTTCTCATCATCAAACCAGGGATAGGCTTACCGCATCCGAAAACGTGATTTTCTCGTTACGGTGAAATCAATTGTACTTACTATCTACGCACACCCCTACGTTATATTTTGATATCTTCTACTGTGTACTTCATTGGCCAGGGATGGCGAATGATGTGAGATTCGTGTTTTTAAAAACATTGTATGTAAGATTCGTGTTATTAACTGCATTTCATTTTTATCAACTCTCAGGTGAAATCAAGTAAAAGAACCGTTCCTCCGATACCAGTTATTCAGCTACCTATGAACTGTAACAGAATTTGGCATAAATATTAAGCCCAATGGTACGAAATAAATAAAATTTGATACTTTTCCGTTAAATCCCCCTCCCCCCGTCCCCATTTGACTTTTCCCCGGGGATCCCTTGGGAACCGAGAGGTGTTCACAATCGAGTTTTAACGGAAAAGTACGTAAGATTAGCTTCCTCAATAAATAATGAATTCCCTGATGCTGGAACTGGTTGTTTCTAGTTTTCTGCATGTTAAATGACTTGAGGAGGTTCAAATGCCTGTCCTCTACAGTGTATTTTAGATATATTTTCTGTAGGATTTAGTCCCAGATTCATGAAGCTAGTTTGAATTGTGTTGTGCTACTTTCAAGAAAAGTTAGTTTCAATAGCAATACGTTCGGTACATACCTGGTGGCTTCGGAGTTGGTCTAACAGATTCCATGTTCGGTGCTCTCCGTAAAATGCTATCATTCGCTCAAATCGTACATGTGACACTTTCATAAATATGTAGCGTACTAATTTGAGTTAGTTCGCCCTACAATCCATGAACCGGAATGTCCCTGTTGTAAATCACAACGTGAACTGCGTACCACTCCTGCTCTTATCAACGTCCCCACTCTGAACTAAGGCGGTTGCCGCTACTCAAGCGGAAAACTCGTTTTACTCCGAGATGATTATGACATCACAGTGTCTTGTGCGAGCAAGTTATCGTACCTGCTCGTTTCGGAATGGTTTTGCGATACGTCGTTATATACAATTTATTGGGCTTTTTTGTCCATGAAAGAGGCCACTTTTGCCTGATACTCAATGAGGGACTTGCAGAAATCGTGTCAAACAAGGAGTAGTCGCATTCGCCACTGCTGAGATGATATAACATGCCATTCCACCTTCTCGTACAGTTTCTGATACTTGCGCAGCCGACTTACCGTTCACAACTTTTGTTCTAGTCCTATCTCAACTGCTTTCTCAAGTCCTCAACAAATTTTGTTGAGCAACCATAATTGTTCTCCATTTGTTGAAAAGGACAAAATAATTGACACAAGGACAATAATGTTTAGGGTGGGGGTCCAAACATGCTTCTTCAAATTGGAGTTGACATAGAACTCCACTAGGGGGTGGTAATACTGCCAATGATCATCATAGAAAGTATTAGGGCTCGACTTGGACTTGAAGAACTTGGTTATTGCAAGAACTTCTGACTTATCTGGTTGATTTGAGTAGTCTGGTGATGATGTTCTGTTACTTTTCTCGTACGTAGTTCCTAATCACCTCAAGCCCAATTTCAACAATTCCAATCTATACAACATACGATTTAAGCGAATCATATGATAATCCATTCACTGCATTATAAAGTGCTGGAAAATGCAAGGGAGAAGGGGTCATTCAATTTTAATTTTCGCCACTGCAACATAGCAGATTGGCAGACATCTAGTTGATAAACCAAACTTCATCCGATTTCGAAAGAAAAGTTTATTTCCTGCTGTAAAAAAGACTATGGTACATATTTACAAATGCAAGCATGGAGTTTGAAAAAATTTGATAAAACGAGTTTTGACTAATAAAAATATTACTGACTATCGTGCTTACTAGCTTGAAAGCGGAAGATTCCCTTCTTGTAACTTAATAATTTGTTTCCTTTTAATCCGAAGCACATGTACTTGTCCATCGGTTTAATAAATATCAACTTGCAGTCAGCTACTTGTATCGCAATAGTACCTAATAATTTATCATAATGAGACTATTATAAATATCACAGTTTGTTTAAGAACTTAACAAGCACATTATGACATCATCTCTGATCATCAAATCTTCATGGGAATTCACCCAAAGACTAAGAATACTCGCTGAACCGTTAATTCAATACTGTATTGAATCAACCACCATCTGCTACCACCTATAATATAACGAATTGTGTTTGTTACAATTTTTTTTTAGTTCATTGTTTTGGCCCAAAATGCAGGTAATCTACCCTCCTTATTCTAGAAAAGTGGAATTTGGAAATCTTAACATGAGTCCTCCAACCCTCAATAAATTAATTTAGGTAGGTTTGCGCCTACTATTCTTGTTTCTCCTCTTACAAAAACCATTCCTAACAACGACCGATTCATGAATGTCCGAATTCTGATGACTCGTTCGGATGACTGTTCTTCCCGTTGCTGTTGGTTGCAGTTCCATCATTTCGTTGAATCTTACTGTCCTGGTGGATTATTTCGCCTTGCACACAGTTCTGATGATAATAATGCCACAGGAATCTACGGCTAGACACGTAATTTACGCTTACCTACTTATATTTATGAACATTATTATTTTTCGGACGGAATATTTGGGCTCACTCTTAATCGATCAAAAATTTGTCCCCAACAGACATATAACATAACATTTTTTTAAAACTTTTCTAGCAAATTTTATGTGTGCACTATTGCACAAGATGTTAGCGTAGATATATCATTCTACCGAAGAAGTCCTGACAGCATCAAGTCTAGCTTGTTTTTGTACTCTAAGGATTTGGCACCACATTGATAACATGTTTTAAAGAACATTTTTCTGGAATATTCACATGAATTTTGATACAAAACTGAAGATAATGAAAATTTTCACAAGGTATCCAATCAGGAGGAGATATAGTACACAGACAGTACTAAATAAGGTAAATCAGAAATATGGCATCCAATGTATGTGATCTGCAGGGTGATTTTAAATTACTGGGTTTACAAATGAAATGTTTTTCAACTGCTACAAGTGTCCTGTTCTCTAGACTTGATGAATTCGTTGATTAAAAATTGAAGTCGTGCATGCTTCCGATTTTTTTTATCACATGATACTGGACATTTCAAAACGGACGCGTTATGATTGGTAAAATAGAGGATCAAGGTGTAATGATTGGAGGAAATCTAGTTTGAACACCATGTGATAAATTAGTGTAAGTACGCTTAAATGTTACTCTAGGCTACCTTTGAAGCTCTTTTCATTCATCATCTCCTAGACGTTTTACACCATTTCCACCTCCCACGAGTACTCTCGTTTCAATATTTTTGTATGCATCGATTGTGAGAATGAATTTAGAGGCAATGAATGAAATGTGGATAGAGTGAGCAGAATCCGACTGCGAAAAAGTTCGAGGGTCACGCAGCCGCTCGCCTTCTTGACTCAGTGATGTATGATATCCAATAGGCAATGCTGAAGAGGATGAAACTCAAAGGAAAAAGGCCCAGAGAAACTTGATCGATCGTGCCTCTTTGAGAGCCCACGTACATAATCACATGTTGGGTCAACATTTGGAATTTTTGAGTTCCGCTGATATTTGGTTCCGTTGAACGGTTTGGGCCTGGATTCGCGTCTGCGTCCAATTCAACCTGTAGTGTACAAACAAAAAATTACGTCCATTAAGTAGATACTCTTCTATGAAATTTGGTTTGGCGTTAAGTTGAACAATGTGATTATGAATAATGTTATTTAAGCATCTAAAGCAAGCTTTTGTCTTGCTGCACTCGCCAAGTGGACGAAACAGCACGTAAACGGCTCCAGCCTCCCCCTTAGGACTACGACGACGTTTCATAAATTATTCGCATGTTAGCAAGCAATAAATTGTAAAAATATTTGAATAAAAATATTAGCCTCGACGTTTATCTCTGTCTCTTCTCTCTTACAAACACACGCGAGCTCTCTTTTCAATTTATGTTTGGGCTGAGGGATTGTCAATTAACTAACCCGGACCCGCATTCTCAAACAATTCGGTATTCCGCTGTAAAAAATATGTCAATGTTTTCAAGCGAGTGAACTGATTAAAAATGTGTTCTTTCCTATTCATCTATCGATCTGAGTAGGTACTAGTATGAGTCTACTAAACGGATTTCGTTCCAGCAATTTTGTATCTTGCCGAGGAGGTTCAACAATGTTATTTCCTTTCGGGTTTTGCTGATGAGCACCTGTTTATAAAATACTTCAGAGTTGTTTGGGTATGACATAAAGGCGATAGAGCTCTCGATCAGTAGGTAATTGACCCGTTGTTTGTTAGTTGATCTCATTAAACTTCTTCACCCGGAAGAATACAATAATTAGAGCTCATCTAACTCGAGCTCAAGTTGGTAACGAAAGGCTTGTTTTTCAAAAAATACATTTAAAAATTCACAAAGTACTTCGTCCTTGGCGCGCGGACCGAATAAAAAGGGTTTTTAATTTTTCTACACCCCTTGCTGAACCACTAATTGGTCCGTGAACCACCCGTAAAGCTCTAGTGCAAAGCAGCGGTTATCTACTCGGGTTTGAATCGGGTCTCGTACAGTGATGAGCATTTCATGCACATTTTTCGACTCGATTTCCTCTGCTCACCTCAACGTTTTCCAATTCGCAGATGCTCTAAAGCACGCGTAGAAAGAAACAATCATGTTAGAATGAAGTGATAGGGAATGACTCCTCTGGTGATCGGATGAATAGTGTGATGAAATAATGAGTCTCGAGTGCTCGCCATTGTAAGTTGAAGGTTTATCTGATGTACCATGATCTTAATCGCCAATCATTGTTTTTGGACTTCTTCAATCTACTGCGTAACAATTTGCTTTTGTCATTAGTTCAGCTTTTAATTCACCTACCTACCATGAAACATGGCTGGAACTCCATATCATCAAAAATTCACATCCATATAACGTTGTAAAGTTCTGAAAATATCACTCTGTTGTCAAATAGTGAGGCTTTTGTGTCTGGTTTTTGCCTTGTGCCTCGTATCCCCGTTCCTTGGCTGCTTGGCACATAACTCTGTAGGTTGGTAAAGTTACCCCTGTTTGAGGAAACTCATCTCTAGCGTGTTTTTCTCCCTCCTTGCCATTCATATTGAACTGGTGATTTGTTTGAACCCGACATTCGATTGGAGGACTAAACTGCAATGATTTTAGCAGGTAATCTACAGTACAAGAGACGGAAAATAACTCTGAAAATAACCTATATACAAAAATTAAAAAGACCAACAACTTTATGGGCCAGGCCTGCGCAAGCCTCGCGAAAACACGTTCTCTATAAATTATTAACTAGCGCAATTTTGCGGATTTGTTTAAAAAATTTTTTTGTTTGTTTGTATTTTTAGTTAAGTCCTCGCGTTCCGATAAAAACCAACATTGGCAAAGAAAATTCTTATTCACAAGAAAGCATTCAATATATTAATACACCCACCACTAACTATTCTACTCCTAGTGGACTCCTCACGGTGAATTGGCTTATTCAACATAGTTTCTTCAAATTCGTATGTCAATAATAGTAACTCGTCACATTGCAAGTAGAATCAATCAATTTTTTACCGCTGCGTCTTTGGTGACTGATCCTTGGCCGGTCGTATCGTTATGGATAACCTCTTTGGCGTTGGAATTGGCATTCACGATGACATTTACGTTGGAGTTGGCGTTCACCGTAGAATGGGCATTCGAATTAGCATTCACGTGACCGTCCTGTGGCGAAACCTTGACGTGAAATGGAATCGAAACTTTTTGTCGAAATCGAATAGGACATCAACATCAACAACTACCCAAATTTTGACCATGAATGCAAATAATGATTACTCCTTGACATGATTTTTATAAACTCCTTCATTTCAAGCCTTATGGAAATCTTATAGGTTATTTGAAGTGGAATTAAAATGATCTTCTCTAAAATATCGCTAATGACAGTTTATGAGTAGAGCAAGGTTTGGTCAGTATGTACAAGGTTCATTTTGATAGGAAACAGTTTTTCACTTATGTACAATTGCATTGGGAACGCATGTTTATGAGCGTAGAATAATTTTATTCAAAGCCCCAAGTAGCTGTATATTTCATCAAAACGCAACTAATTTTAAGTGTAATGCGCTTCACTTTTTTTATTTTTATATTGACGACAGTTTAATGTGGGTGCTGTGAGACAATGGAAACAAAAGTGGAAAAATGGAAGACGGAATATTATTATACTTTCATTTTCCTTTCGCAAAAACAATATAAAGTAAAAAAAAAAAAAAAAAAAAAGATTTTACCTTAGGATGTTGAAACATTCCTCTTAGGCGTTCTCTGCTTATGTGGTTGTTCATGTTGAAAGTTTCCACCTGCTCATTTTTATGTCTCCAATGTTTATCGTAACGGATTCCAAAGAGAACAATGAAGTACTCAAGAAGGGCGAAGAACACAAACAACGTGCATGAAATGAGCCAAACCTCAATGCACTTGAGCTCCAAAGCGCTTGGCGAGTTGTTTCTAAAAATAATCGTGAAATGGGATTAGATTAGGTAAATGTTTCTTGTTTGGTTGTCTTCGTACGAGTAGATTTTAATAGACGCTATCAACTTGGGAAGACTTGTCATATCACAGATATCTTTTGTGTAACTACCCTTTTTTTACCTGATTGTGTCGAACATGGTCACGAGCGAAAGCAGCGTGGTAACAAGTAGGACCATTCTCCCAGGAACAACTTCAGGCATTACGACGAAACTACCCCAAGACATTATAACAAACAACGTGCTTGGTAGGTAGCTCTCTAACAGATGGCTCCGCAGTTCTCTACTCATTGTAATCAGCATCCTAGCTGTTGAGTGGTTCCCTAATTTTGAATAGATTGCGAATTATTTAAAACAATACGTTAATAGGATATTTGCAGGCAATCAAAACAAAGAGCAACGTTTATTAGGTTGGATGTTAACTTAGTGTACGAGTTTGAAGAATCATTTATGATTTTATATTTTTTATATTATTTTGCAACTCACTTACCCTCGCCGTAGTAAACGATGTGTTGCTCAGGTTCAGGAAAAAATGAGACCACATACTTGGGTAATCGGTAACCGTCTTTTCCAAAGTCACTCGGAAAACTGAGAGGTGGGTCGTCTCTCCATTTGAAGGTCATGGCTGGTGCTGTGTATTTATCTACAATGTAACAAAATAGGTGCAAAAAGTAAAAACTTCAACATGTTTGAACCCTGCGAGGTTCATCTGCTGATGATTGTTTCACCGAGGACAATTTTTTCTATTTTTACTTATTGAAATTGCATTTTTTTGAAAAAGTTAGTGTTACTCACAGCTGCTAAAGTCTACGGCACATTTTTGAACGTCGAGCGGGTACAGAACAAAATCCATGTCGCACTTGATTTGAACTGTGGCTCTGAAAACGTTGATATCTGAATTATATTTTTGCGTTTTCCTACTTTATACACTTCACCAACCAACCAAACTTACCATCTTTGAATATTACAGTAGGCGGATAGAATAACGATTTTTTCATTACCTTTGTTTTAGTACGCTTGTGTGGCATTTGACAGAGTTAGTAGGACACTTGATGGGCTCTGAGCCAAAACAGGATTACTTGGATGGTCGCTAATCGTATGGAGGATGATGGAACCCGGAATGTGATGCCCCATTGGTGCAGTAAACAATTTGAACCAGAAAAGGGCGATTAGAGAGAGAGAGGAAATTATTCTTGACCTTCTACCAATCACTAACTTGATTTTCCTTCTTCGAACAACAGAACGATTTGTACCCTTGGCAAATACTTTGTAAAATTAATTGAATGAACGAACTCGCTTCTTCAGACTAGGCTAGTTTCTCTATATGGGCTAATATGAATAATGAATGAAGTTATCTCCTTCCATCTCGCTCATTCATGATAGATGTATAATATTTATTCAGGTAAATCTAGGATAGGCACTTACCTATTTACATTAGTTATTCATTTATTAAGTATATAGGTATTTATTTATTGTAATGACAGATAGGGTCCTCTACATAATTGACATTCTCTACTGACCTGAGGAAAAGTTACGGTGGTTTGGGATTCCGACAATTCGTGGGGTGAACGAGGTGCTGTGATCGTTGCGTTCACTGAATGGTTGATTTTCCTCACAATGGTTTACTATTTCTAGTTAAAAAAATGATCATGCTAGTGGAGGAAACCCGGAATTTAGGGTATCTGGTAGAAAATTCGTGAAAACCCGAAGAACAGTTTTGTTGTCACAAAAGGTGTTGATACTTTTTTAATTTGTTGACTCAATAATTATGATACGTATACTTAAATGAATTTTGGAAAATCGGGCATTTATGAAATCCTCGCTTGATAAGAGTAATTGGCTCAATATCAACTAGTTTCCTTTGCCACCAAACAACATTCAGACAGTTAATGGGACTCTCCTCTCTGCCAATGGCATTTCCCGTGGTAGGCAATCCGCTCGGCTTTCGTTTTTGGTTGATTATCCGTTGAATCATCAACGTATGTTTTCATGTAGGAATTCTATGTCGTTTCACGTTTTACTGCGCATTCTATCGTTAGGAAAGCGGACTTGAGGGGCTGGCAAGGTTATTTGGCAGAAGGGCTCGCGAAACGCGAGGCTAATACGTTTTCGTGCTATCGCTGTTGGTGAAGTTTAATTGGATCAATTCATTATCTGGTTCGTTCGGATTTCGAAGTAGTTCACGTTTAATCGCTGTTATAGATTATACCTATCGCTTCCTTTCTTGATACAGATTTGCCAGGCCTCTACTGATGCTTGGGTGGTATTGAGCTTTCCCTTTAGTACTTCTACTTACCAAGATTCCCTTCCATCCCTGGCACGAAGAACACTTCTTGCTGGTAATCTTTTACATTCGATGTATGAACTCACCCTATGCTAACGCGCATGGTTTGGTTTCGGTATATTCTCACTGAAGTCATTTCTTGGAACAGCGACAACACTTTCATGTCTCTTAGTTGCCGTATGTAAAGGTCCGGAATCCAAAATTTCTGATCTTTCTCCCATGTAAGTTCGAGATGATCCTCAGCGTCAGAGAGCTCCTCTGTAATATTTATCCTTGGGTCCTCCCAATAAACTTGCAGGAAAACTTCCAACGAAATTTCCTGTTGATCAGAAGTGAAGTTCTGAAAATATGCAAGATTTAGCCATGATAGAAAATATGAAGCCCATTTGGTGGGCTACAGAGCCCAACTTGGTGGGCAACGCTGAAAATCACATGAGATTGCTGCGGAAGACCAACTATGCCGTCGCACTGTACAGTAATAAATGTCATAATGAAAATACAATCGCGAATAAATCCTATGTGCAATGAAACCAGTCCTACTCGAGACAGCTGATGAAGCATAAGTCAAATTGGTCTCCTCTCGTGTGAGGTTTTGACTAACTGTCATGTGTGATAATAATACATTTTCGCTTACCTCCTTACTTTCGTCAACAGCAGACACTCGATTAATGAACAATGATATCGATACCTCAACGTTCTTGGCTGCAACAATTGAACAGTATTAGTATTAATCATTGGTGACATTCTTCTCTTCATTCAGAATTATTCTCCTGGTTTTATACGTGGAACAATCCTTGGAATATTCGGATTCAGGAAAAGCGCGTTTCTGTTTGATTTCACTGCTCTTGCATTGGAATGGGTCATAAAATGATACGATTCGATCATAAAATCCATGGGCTCCACGTGTTTCTCTGGCACCTACAAAACTTTGTTCACAGTGCGTCTTCTACTAACCAATACCTCTCAAGTTCCGTAGGAATTAGGTTCTTAATCTTCTAGTGTAAGGACATTGTTTTTGAACTAGATCTATCATCCAAAACTTCATAATATTGCGTCGTTCAAAGATGGTGGAAAATTATATTGGGGCTTTGTAATTCACTTCGTACTTTACAAGGAGGGAGGAAGATGAGTCAAATGCGTAAACAGATTGTAGAAAAAGAGATTTTCTTGTTATAATTGATCATTTCGTTTACTACATAATCGGATCTTGTTCCTTTTCCTGTGGGGCGTATTTCGTTTCTCCTTTCTCAACCCTGTCCAACTCAATTATGATAGCACGGAAGAAGGAAAAAGAATCATTTTATACGGTCGCTGAGTGAGATAGTCGTTGAGCTGCACTTATTATGAGGAATAATTAACCAACTGTCACTAATGTGGAATAAGACTGGTGTCACGTGGTTGTTGACAAATTGGGATTAACTTATTAATTTTGCAGCGTGGCACTTGTAACTTTGTAAAACTCTATTATTGAGAGGGACAAGGTTTGTAAATTACTTCAGTTTCCACGCTTGATTTTCCCTCCCCGAAAATGGCTTAAGCTGAAATATTATTTAGATGAGGAAAAATCGAGTGTGTGACCCAAGTCGTTTACTAAGTTTTCTCAAAATGTTAAAACTGAAGAAAAGTGACGAGAATAATTATAACGAATGTAATGCGGGTGTGATGACGTGGTTTTTAGGACACCCCTCACATTTAATGCCATGATATTTAATTTAAAAAAAAGTCCTACGAACCATATTCCCGTGAATCCTGTAATCACCACCATTTCCTAATACGTTGCGATTCTATCCTGAAACTGTTTAGTGTAATAACCATTTTAACGCCGTTATTCATGGACCTTTCAGTTGAGGCTGCCTTTTCATGACTGAGCTCCAAACGAGCTGATGTTTGCCAAAGCCAGATTTAATTCGATTAGTTCCCTCGAGGGGCAGGTTCTGCTAATCAGCGTCGATATTGCAACCTGATTCAGGTACATTCAAGGATTTTCCCCGAGTAATCCGTTTTCCCGGTTGACTTGGCTATCGCTGGAGAATAATAAATTCCCGTGAAAAACCACCTGATTCCAAACGAGATTTTGATTCTGAAACAACAATCCGTCTACACACGCCCAGAAGAATTAACGTTTAATTTCAAAGTTTAATTACGAACCCCTGATAATCATTGAAAAAGTCCTCCATGTAAAGTTTCCTGCGTATTATGTCGTATTTGCAGGGTTTCGTATTTGCTTGATCGATAACCGAGTATCGCGTGCTTTGCAGACCACGCCCTAGGCTCTTGCAGCTCAATGTGTTGATATCATATACTGAATGTATGCTGTCACCAACTGAATTTTACTTGCGAGTGGATCGATGAATTGAAATCTTCGCTCGCTTACCCGTAATATTACCACCAATCGCTCTGCTCTTGTAGGCAGAATACATAATTTAGTGATAAAGTTGTTGTCCTGGTAGTTGCTCTTCTCATTTTACCATTCTCCCACGCGCAATACAATTTTTTAATCCGATTTCAAGGGCTTCCGGCGTTGCTGCATTGTGCTTGTTTACTACGTACATTTAATTCCTCCCCTCACAAAATTTCTCATAACCAACTGTCTCGTCTCATCTTTGTTTTTCCGGTACTTTGAGTTTCATTGACTGATCCACCATGATACGAGAGACACTACAGACATTACGGTTCCTACGCACACAGAATTTCCCCTTATCCAGCTTTTCGGACATTCAGACAACGGCCAACAAATCTTTGGTAAAATACTTGGGTAGTCCAAGGGTTTTCAATTTTTTTTTTATTATTTATATATTTATAGCGATTCCTAATTTTTTTCTTAAAATTGTGATTCTGGTATTTTCTCAAATTTATCTTGACGGACATATTGGTACTGATGTGGCTATTTTGATCCACGGAGATTACGTTACCAGTTTTTTCTTGTTGTACATTCTTGATCAAGAATAAATTCCATTTGAGCACCCTTCTATCTACGCTTTTGTTTCAACCTTAATATAGGCAGAGAGAAAGTGAACTAGGTAGGGAGGGGTAGCGGGAGTTTTACGTCAATAGTCGGGCAACATTGTGACTGGGAAGGGAAGGAAAATGGAATAGTCTTCTGTGCCAGCTCGTAGCCTGCACCGCTGATTGAAGATATCTGTACTTAATTTACAACCGTCTCAAAAGAGAACAGAGTATGTCAGGAGTCTGGAGTAGCCGGTGTTTCGGCATGGTTACTGAATGAAATCTTCGACTTCAAAAGCCACGGATCATATTCAAACGGATGGAGTAAGGTTGATGGGAGAGACTCTCAGAATCTGCTTTAACGGATTGTCTTCCCAACGTATATATTTAAATATCAGATACCACTGTATGAGTTCAAACGTGTACTAACCGTATAATACATGTACGGTCTCATATAATCATGATGTATTTGATTTTAGATTACTATTGACGGAACAAGTGGTCACGGAATGGTGAATAATAGTGAGTAGCGCCAATTTTTGCAATTGCTGTTGCAAACTGCGAGATATCCGAACAAACCAATAGCATACAATTGATAAAAGGACTTTAGGGGGAATCGTGTCCATGTCCTGTCACTGTCCTGCTGGTAAAAACAAAACTTTTTTTCATATAAAAGATCAGTCAAATCAATCTACAAGCAGAAAACATATCTTCTATGGTCTCTGGAAACTCCTACTTACCCGTTCAAGTACCAACCTATGTTTTCATGCAAAAGGTCAACCTCTCCGATTCGGCTCAACATTTTTTTTCTGGACGTTTCATGGTGTCTAGATCAAAACACACAGGTTGGTTATTCTTCGGACCAGGCGAATGGAGACTCATTTCCTCAACATGGGGAAATGGTGGAAACAGTGGGTGTGGCGGGTCGCGGACCCATTCCAATCGATTCAGGATCCAAAATTTAGTGGAAAATGATACCCCACACGCCTAGGTACCAGAAATATCGAATACACACATTCGAAATGGGAAGATACGTACCCATTTTGACCCATAACCTCTTTCAGTGGGGTGCCAATCGCTTTGGGACCCTTTTCATTGGATTCAGTGTACAGAATTTTGTGGAAATTGATACCTTACACACCTAGATTGCATAAAATATTACATAAAATCTCAACAATCCTACCCCTATCCCGCTCAAATATTTGGCCGATCGGGGTTGAAAAGTTTTTGGATGACCAACTAAAGCCATGTAACGGCGACCCCTGAACCAAAATTTTTACTAGCATGGAAACTCGAAACTAGTAAACAGCCATTGAACATACCATCCGTTAGGAATTCGTTTTCGTGTTGCTGTCCTAATGAAAGGAACCTTAACGAACGCTCGTAAGCCGTCCATGCCGTTTTTTGTAGTAGGATAACAATTTTCTAAAAATCTGAAATTTTGGTCACGGGACATATTTGGTCGCACTTTGGATGGTTCTCATAACTTTTCAAGCCGATCGGACCAAATTAGGGTGGGGTAGGGGTCAAATGTGTTTTTGAAAATGGATTTTCAGAGTTTGGGCGATCCAGGAAGTGGGTTATCATTTTCCACTAAATTTTGGACGCTGAATCCCAATTAAATGAATCCCGAAACGATGGCGCCCTCTGATGACAGGTTGGACCTTTCTACAGTATATTTCCGAATGGCCGTTTTTCGAGATCTCTTGTACCTAGGCGTGTGGGGGGTATCATTTTCCACTAAATTTTGGGACCCCATGAATGGATTGGAAAGGGGTCCGGGACCAGCTCCACACCCACTTTCCCCCCATTTTTTGCCCATGTTGAAGAAAATTTCTTTTTCTTCTATTGAAAGAGATTGGCGCATTTCTAAATTTTTTGAATTCACCTACGACTCCTCCACTCGCTCTCGTACGAGCACTACGTTTCATTTCAACGTGGAAAGAGTGTCTTGAAAGCACAAATTTGAGAAGGGGTGACCCTGGGTAGAGAAGAATGGTAACAAGGGACCAGGGTGGTAATTTACATTCCAATTAGCTGGGGGTGAAATTTAATCAGTGGTCCGTAAGGGGAGCTTCAAATCGAGTTACCTCTCAACTTGCCAACATTAAGTTCTACCGTTCTTCACTTAACCTTTCCGATTTCCTGAAGAAATTCAAATAAACCTGCTTCGTTTTATCTTTTTTCTTATCGCCATCTTGATCGGTATTGAGATTGATTTGAAGGAGGAGGCATATATTATTGACCAATATAATTAATTGCTGGAATCGGAAAACCGATTTACGATTACCTCTGTGAACGGGTTGGAATATCCGTTGAGGACTTAATTACCTTCATCATCATCAATTTCGATTTAATATCGGTTCATTTTTTAATTGTATACTATGAGAATACACACGCACACATCAAACATGGGTAAGTGTCTTGAGCATGACTCGTCCATCACTCACAGATTTCCCGTATTTTTCCCTTGCCCCTTCGATTTAATTCGTTGCTTTCCTATATAGTGTGATTTTAATCAATCTTCTTCGAGGTTTAGGTAGGCTTTCAGGTGCTCTGGTACTCTGAGCTCTTGGATCCCGAATGGCAACAGAAAATCCTTATTTAGTTCCTTCCTTATTTGGCATCGACTAAGATGTTTGAGACTGGATGGGGACCCAACTCTCTCATGCGGTAAGCAGGCCACTCCTGGCAAATAGGGGGCCACGTACGGATGTTCCTTGTCGTTTGGAACTTGCACGCCTGGGACTGCTCGCATGATGATGTCTCGACACTTCTGCAGATCAGGGGGTATACGATCTTCACTGTCGCTTAGTCGCCGGAGTAGCGTTTCTAATGGACACGGTTGGTCCTCTTCGTATACTCCCGCTCCGTACTGGAGAAATAGCAATAGTACATCCGGTCGTATTGCTTGAACGGCTACAGTGGCGGGAGTCAACCTTCCATAGGATTCCATGGGAACGTCAACTATTCGACACGTTTGCTTTCGAACTAAATATTCTCTTTTACCTTTAGTAGCATGCATGAGAATATTCAACTGCTTTTAAGCATTCTTCTCTCGTGTCAAAATCACTTTTCCACCCCGAAATGACGCCGGAAGCCCGAGACCCGAAAATCGCACCAGTCATTATTCTATCAAATGTATTTTCACAGAGAAACATATCATCCAGCAGCGCGCACACTGTCCCGCTGTCCTCCAATTTCCAGTCGAATGCTAACCGAGCTGCGACGTACAGTACATTGTGGTATTTACCCATCAAGCAAACTTGTCCGTTTTGACCTCGAGTCGTTTTATGGAAGTTCAATGCGCTCGTCACTGCACTATTGCACGCGTCTTGAGGCTGTCCTTCGACATGGCTGCAGGCCTGGATCACTGTCGACAAATATTCAACCAGGTTTCTTCTCTTATACTCGCCAAAGCGACGCGCGGTCTAGTTCGGTAAAAACATTGTCGAAGAAGCAATCCATTATCATTTCCATGGTCTCA
>CM033998.1:45138990-45254103 GCA_019603395.1 Cyrtorhinus lividipennis
TTTTGCAGACAGACAGGACTCACAGTGATCACAAGAGGTGTCGTTAGCGGGGAAAACCAACCATTTTTTCGATCAGTGAAACTTCTGGTCAAGAACGAGCTGATCTGAATTGAACCAGGAACAAGTGAAGCACTGAAGGAGCGCTCTGTGAGGAAAGAATTCTGGTGTAGCAATCTATGTTTATCAGGAGTGAGGCAGGATATTGCTGGTTCCAACCAAAGAGGTTAGTGCTGACTCATAAGATAATGACTTAAAATTATCTAAGGGCAGAAGCAAATGTTGATGTGTGTGAATAGAAGGAAATTGGATCCTTATTCCAGACACATATTTACAGGCCTGAACAGTAGAAACTCAACTTACTACTGAAGGAATTGATATCGATTTTGAGTACTATAGGCACTGAAAACGTGGAAGACTGCATCTAGACAAAACGCCAAGAGACACAGGATAATGAGACGAGGTGTGATACGTCTCTATAAGTTGGGAACATGACTTGTAGTCAGGGAATTTGCTGACAGCAATGATTACAATCTGTCAGAAATTAGCACGCCAGTTGCAATCATTTGCAATTAACATGCTCAGTGTCGCAGTTTAACTACATCTGAAGACTGGGGCACTTTGCCTGAATCTATGTGCTACTTGAAGAAAACACATCACACATGGTTTGTTGTTCCCTATCACAGAGGAGTTGATTGCTTTTGTGGATGTTTTTCTGGCATGTCAGCCAAGGGAAGTATTCTACACAACCGGTTTATGATCAAGATATATGGATACTCCTGATGTGGCGTAACAAGCGACAGAACCTATTGCCAATCCCCTACGAAAGGGTTTGTTGCAGTGACACAGCGGGTTAGAGACTTGGTCTTTGCGGAATTTGTGCTGTATGATTCTAGTGGCCATTGTGCAACCTTTGTTTAGGATTCCAATCAGTAATTGGTTAGTGAGAAGACGACTCTACGAGGGACACCGAAACTATAGTGTGACTGTCCTTTCTTCAGGAGAAGAACGTAAGATTATGGATATCAATGGAAGAGCAGCAGGCTGATGATCTCACTAAGGCCTGCCAAAATCTAATTTGAAAATGCAGGATTTGTAGCTTCATAAGTGTGGACAGGATTAATGGATCCTTACATATTTATGTAATGCTCTTGTTCTAGATACACGGCTGAGCAGCGCTAGAGACAGGGAAGCTCAGAAAAGCGCCAGACCAAGCGCAGAGATATTTCTGGTGGTTTGGCTTGAGCCAACGTTGATAAGATCGGTCAGTGCTAAACTGGTAAAGTTGGCTTGCCCAATCCCAGTAATGCAGATATCTCAGTTTGAGCTGAGAGCGCAGTGGAGGTCTGTATTTGAAAAAAAAGAAGACAGCGAAGCCCAATCATGAGACATGTGCGGACTGGTGGTGCTTTGCATTATGTTTCATCGGCATGAAGAAAGTGACTTTTGTGCTAGTGTGCTTAGCTCCAAGATCATCGTGAAATCTTGGAGGGGAGTGTTGGAATTTCAATCTTCCCAATGATCTTAAGGTCGCTTCGCACTGCCAGTATGTACCTACGTCTGCCGCTGCACCTGAACACGCCGCTGCAAGCCTGATCCTTTTCTCGTCGGTTCCATGGAATAAGTATATTCCATGGTTTCCTCTCGTACGATTCGAATATGGCGTCTGTTGTTGGCGCGCGTAGTGTTCTTTTGTTAAAGACGCCCAGTGCAAATCGGTATAAAGCTATTCTGTTTTCGTTTGAGATCGACTTCATTGGAAGGTATGTAAATATATTGTTCATCCGATCTTTTGGTTTCACTCATAAAAGCCCGGATGTTCCGATATGCATAAATAAAGATCGTGGAAAATGAGTTTAGTGTAGATATAAAGGAAAAGCAACAGTAACAAATAGAATCCGTAGATGTCCGTTGGTATCCGTAGGTCCTGGAATCCGCCGGTTGAGCACGGACTCAGTACGGCAACACTGGTACACCTCCATTTTGTTTTTTTTTTTCTCACATCGCTTACACCATACGGTAGGGATGCAACTATCGGATAACAATATCGATATATCGAGTATCGATAGTTTAAAAATATCGAAATAGTAATTTGATATATCGATGAAAAATATCGATATTCCGATATATCGGCCTTCGATATTTTATTTAGAAGAAAAAATCTAAATTACAACATTGCAAATTTAGAATTCAGACACTGAATTCCAGTGAATAAAAAACCTCGACTTTTTTGAGGAGGGTGTAGGTAGGTATAGAAAAAAATGCACCCATACAAAAATGCACGTTTATTCACTAAAAAAAACTTGTTGTAAAGAAATATAAGCACGTTTATCTATGAAAAATGTACCCATACAAAAATGCACGTTTATTTACTAAAAAAAACTTACAATAATGAAATAAAAGCACGTTCACTAAAAATACTTATTATATTGAAATAAATTCACCTATACTTAATACAATGAGGTTAATCAAACCAATATTTGTTTGGGATTGAAGTCAGGGAGACGCGTTGCTTCACGTGTTCCCCAGATAATCGACTTCTCAAATCAGGTACGGACAGATTAACTGCCGAAGCAACTCTCTCAGATGATACCGATGAGGCACAAGGAATTAGGTATTTCAATGCGATTTCTGAGAGCACAGGGGTAAAGTGACGACTGTCAATCCAAAACTGTCAGGGTTTGAGTCCTTTGGCAGGATAGGTTGATCCAAATATTGTTTGAAGTCACTCGGGACGCCTCTCTCAGTAGCATGCTGACTCGTTGTCGTTGTTTTGACAATTTCTTCGTGTCTGTTCCAAATGCTTCCACTTCCACTCTGATCGGTTTGTGTTTAAAATGGAAGTTCTGGTGATAGCTGTCCCCTCCTTCTATGTTCCATTCGAATTTCTCCTGAAAGGGCCGTCACTGCTTTACCAAAAAAAAAAAATTAATATCGGACCCGATAGTGCTATTTTAATATCGATATTCCGATATATCAAAATAAAAAATATTGGGAAAAAATATCGATATATTGCAAGAAAAATATCGATATTTCGATATATCGATATTTGTTATACATCCCTACCATACGGTTTCCTATTGCAATTGAGTTCCGTCGTTTGTGCATGGAGCTGCATTCGGTTCGTTATAAGGTAATTAGTTAGCTAATCTATTTCTCCGCCAATTAATGTTGCTTGTAGCTAATCGTAAGCATGAAACGGCCACGTATCGAGGGCTAAACAATGTTTGTCGACATTGAAATCCCTTTTGTGAGTTGCGACTCGCCTACTTAGCGGTGCTTTGCTCTTTGAGGTTAGTTTTGTCACACTTTATGCGTGGGCGTTCGTGTGATATTCCCTCATTAGGTTGTTGTAGTGGCCTCCTGCCTTAACTTATTTTGTCAAAACCTTTGTCTTTTGTTGAAGATTAATCAATCGTCGACTCTTCACCATCTCGTGAACCACTCCTGTATCTTGGAAGTTCGAAAACGTGAGTACTTTACTATTTTTAGTCGATCCAACCAACGTGGTTGCGTATATTTATAAGCTCAGATTTACCCAGTGGTGGCCTTCTTCCGTGTGTGATGAGTTTGTCTCATGTCACATGTTCGATTTCACTTCGAGCTGGTTTCCCTCTTCATTTATTTGTATCTCTGAAGGAAAACCACTCTCAACGTAACGTTTCATCATCCAGTGCTGACTCCAGAGCTTCACTGAATTCAAGATTGAATTGAAGAAGATTGTTCTTGGATAAATTTCCAAAACAAAAACGCTACAAATTCTTTCACAGGGGTTGGTTAATCCTCAGGCCAAGAGCATGGAGAAACGGGGGAAACCGTGTGTGTGGAGTGTCCCGGGCTCATTCCAATCGATTCAACGTCCAGAAGTTAGTGGAAAATGATACCCCATACATCTTGGTGCCCGTAATATCAAAAGCTGTAGGTATGATGGGTATGAATCAAAATGGGTACCTACCTTCCAGTGGTTAAATAAGAGTTATGGGTGAAAATACGAATTTTGAAGTTGCCGATATACCCTGAATCCAGTTGTCATTTCCACTAAATTTTGGTAGCACCGAATCGAACGATACGGCCCCAAAACGATCACCATTAGGGCTGGCTAAAAGATACCCCACACGCCTAGCTACCAGAAATCTCGAAAACAGGCATTCAAAATGGGTAGATTGGCTCACATTTTGACCCATACCATCATACACCAATCGTTCCGGGGTCCATTTCGACCCCACACATTTTGACCAATAAAAAAGTCAGGTATTATGAGGAACAGACGCTAACGGAACCATTCAACAGATTAACAATTTCTTCAACATGAGGGAAACAGTGGCTGTAGCGGGTCCCGGAACCATTTCAATCGATTCAGGGTCCAAAATTTAGTGGAAAATGATACCCCACTCGCCTAGGTACCAGAAATCTCGTAAAGGCATTCGAAATGGGTAGATAGGTACCCATTTTGATCCATAACTTCATTCAGAGGGCACCAATCTTTCCGGCTCATAATTTATTGGATTCAACGCTCAAAATTTAGTGAAAAATGATACCCCACACACCTAGGTACCAGATATCTCTGATAAAACACATTCGAAATGGGTAACAGATACCCATTTGGACCCATACCCTCTTCCAGTTGGTGCCAATCGTCCCGGGACCCGCCTCATTGGATTCAGCGTCCAAAATTTAATGGAAAATGATACCCCACACACCTAGATTGCCAAAAATCTCGAAAATCCACTTTTCGAGAAACACATTTTGACCCCTACCCCTCCCAAATTAGGTCCGATCAGGCTGAAAAGTTTCGTGGACCGACCTAGGCCAGGAACAGACTTTGATGTTAGGTTCTTCTCATGCTGATCCCAACGAAGACATTGATCTACATCTACCCCAAATATCGATATAGATCAGCGAGACGAGCTGGAGGTGAATTTGAAGAAGAACATCCAGCCAGATATAGTAGAGGGAATGCTGTCATTAGAAGTGCTTGGAACGCTATCAATTTGTTTGTCACAGAAGCGGGTGATCGCATTCTATTCTGTGGCACTTTATGCTCCCAATATTAGGAACCTCCAGCATTGTTCTGCTTTTCTGGCTGCTTAATCCCAGCCATTGCCAGACACGATGTACGCAGTACCATCTAATGTATGATTGCTTACACCTATACCCTTCTACTTGAGTGTTTATCTGGTAGTTATATCTTCAGCTCAGTCTCAAGATATGTTCTATGTATTTTTCAAGTAATATTATATAGTAAATATTTCATTCTTTCATTTCCTAGATGGATCGGCCTCGTGGAAGAGCCACCGCTGGGAGAACGCGAGGAAGGGCGGCCCCAACCGGAGATCCATCTCAGACAGCGCCACTATCAGGAGTAAGTTGTACTTTTGGTGTTTGTGATTAGACGCTATCTCGGTGGGCGTTGGTTTTTTATCGGCGAACTCATTTTCCAGGCCTGGGCCGCCAGGGGAAGAGGAAATTCTGGTGGTGGACCACCACCAGCCGGCTCCCAGCCTAGTGAGCCTGTGGACAAATTGACTCAACAAGTGAAGGCCATTGCTTTGGCACCAACTGGGTCGCCATCAGGTAAGATGCGACAACGAGTGAACAAATTAATGTTATTATTATTGTTATTAGGCCACCTGGTGTCCGTCCAAACTTATTTTTCAAATGGTTCAGTTCAGGAGGTGATTCTATGACCGTTTTTCGCTTGCTGAACGATTTGGGTCACCAACATTCGACCAAAAACCTATCCTTTCTTAACCTCTTTATGCCTTAGTTACTATTAGAGATGTGTAGTTCGCGAACAAACTAGTTCAAATGAACTGCTCCAGAGTGTAAACTATTCACATCAGTCAGCAGTTCAGGCGAACTACAGTTCAGTTCAGCTTGGCATGGCAACGCTCAGGCGCGTACACACATAGTTCACCTTCCTTATAGTTCAATAGTTCCTTTGGTCCTGATTGATTTGTATGTCTGAACTATTCTGAACTAGCTGGCGTTCGTCACCAGTAAAATAGTCACTAGGCGTTCAAAATCAAGTTCAATCATAGTTCGTCCATTCGGTTGAGAAGTTGTGTAAATAGTTCACCATGCTGTGATTCATGGCATTGTCAATATTGTCATTGAAGTTGCCTGCTATAATATGATATTATTAGAGAGTCCAGTTTTGATGACCTGTTTGTTTCTTATTAACTTATTATAGCTATTTTGACTTGTTAACAAGTTTCATTGTAAACTTATCTTCAGTTTAGATAATAACTGGAAGCTATTTCGACTTGTTAACTTCATCTGGTCCAGAGGTGTAACAATGCAGTGCAATGAAGCTAAACTGCTAAATCTAGTCGATCACGCATTAATTTAAAAATGAGAACTAGATAGTTCCTCAAGCTAGTTCACTTTAGTGAAAGAGAGAAGAGATAGTTCAGTTCAATGAACTACTTTGCTCATCTCTAGTTACTATTACTGTACAATCGGAAGAAGATGCAATTTTCTAAACTTGCTGAATGAATTACGAGTAGTACGAAGAAAACAAAATTGGTTGACAGGTATATTTTTGATTTGAAAAAATTCATACTCTGAATCTACAAAACCGCTGCTTTTATTCGACGTTGCCTTAACTTGAGTTTAGTTACACCAGTTTGAAAATTAATAAATGAATAACAGAAACTGCAAATTCATTCTCAGGGGTAGGTTATTCCTCGGACCAGTGGCATGGAGGCTCATTTCAATCGACTCAGCGTCCAAAATTTAGTGGAAAATGATACCCCACACGCCTATGTACCAGAAATCTCAATAAATTGATAGGTTTTCGAAATAGATAAGTAGACACCCATTTTGACCCGAAATTTTTTTTCTGGTGGGCACCAATTCCAAGACCCGTTTCATTGGATTCAACGCCCTACATTTAGTCGAAAATAATACCCCAAATGCCTAGATCGCCGAAAATCTTGAAAATCCGTATTTCAAAAAACACTTTTTGAGCCCTACCCTCCCTAAATTTGATCCGATTGGGCTGATAAGTTCTGAGAACCAACTAGAGCCGGGAATGGATCCCGGACCCAAATTTCAGATTTTAAGAAAATTTTCCACTACCGAAAACGGCGTGGACGATGTACGGCGGACGGACATTGACTTTTTTTTTATCTAGACATCATGAAATGTCCAGAAAAAAATTTTTGAGCCGAATCTGAGTGACTTTTTGTATGAAAAGTTGATTTGTTGAAACATTTTCTAAAAATCTAACATTTTGGTCAGTGTCCCGTTTCTGACTGTAGTTGATACTCTAAACTTCTCAGCCCGATCGGTCCAAATTTGGGGAGTGGGGCAAATTGTGTTTTACGAAAAATGGATTTTTGAGATTTTTGCTTAGGCGTGTAGGGTGGCATTTTCGACAAAATTTTGGGCGCTGAATCCAATGAGACGGGTCCCGGAATGATTGGCACCCATCGGAAGAAGTTATTCGTCAAAATGAGTGCCTGTCACCCATTTCGAACGTGTCTATTCGAGATTTCTGGTACCTAGGCGTGTGGGGTATCATTTTCCATTAAATTTTGGACGCTGAATCGATTGGAATGAGTCTCCATGCTCTGGTTCCAAGGAATAACCAACCCCTGTAAATGACTTGGCTGCTTTTTTGACTTTTGCCCTTTGCAATAATATTTCATGCTGGTAGGCTAAGCTGTCCTTTCAGGGGTAACGTGCTGCAATTTCCTTTGACCCTGCATTTTATTATTGAAACTATAATCCGTAATGCAGTGGGTTTGAAGGTTTGAGGAAGCACGTCGAATTTCCTCCTCCTGAATTTCAATTTCAATAAATCGCCCCTATAATGCTTGAATCGTCGACAGTTAAGGCCGATAAATTTCTGCTGTGAACAACTCCGGCACAGCATGTTTGGTGGCAAACAGAGAGAGAAAGATTTTATTGGCATTTGAATTGCTGTTAACATTACATATAAAATATTGGAGGATATTGGTAATATTAACATAACACTGGATACAGAATACTTATACTGCGTAACAGTAGGCGTTCGCCCATTAGCGTTACGTAGTATAATTTTAACTTGAAACTTTTACTTAGGTTAATACATACTCTCAGGTTTGTTCATAGAATAAAATGGATAGTTGGGTTTTGGGGTTTTGAAATTTATGTGTTCTCAAAGTGTAGGTGTTTGTAAATTAATTCTTAAACGTATTTACTTTTAATTATGTTTTTCTCTTGTTCGTACCCGTTCTGAATAAACCAAGTGAGAATTACTTTTTCATAAATTGGTCTTGTGAATGAGGGGTTTTAATTTTTGTTGGTAAGGATCTGTGTAGAACATGGAGAATGCAAAACGGCCTTTTTATCATTAATACTAAATGAGGTTTAGGGTTTACTATGTTCCCTTCTATTGTACACCTCATTTGGAACTTCCTCATATCTGGGCAGCTGGCTGACCAAGCTTTCAACCGTGCAACAAAGGCGGTTGGCGTTTCGGGCTTTGAATCAAAATTCATTGAATTTAGCTTATTCAATGTTCCGTATTTACAATGACGACTTTTTGGCTGGCAAGTTGTTTCCAATTTCCTGAGCATTTGAAATGGCTCCTCGGAACGGACCAGGCTATGCATTTCGTTGTCGATTCTCTGTACAATTATGGCCAAAAATTTCTTGAGCGTCACCGCCCCTGCCGCCGAAAACTCAGGGGGCTGGATTCTCCTCAACTGTGAGTCCTCAACCATGACTCAATTTTAGTCATCAGCCTTTCAAACGATGACTGGTTGTCAGCTGGCAATCTTTGTAAACATAACCTTGTTGGCCAGAGACATACTTTTGGTCGGATTTGTGTGGATGTTCGGGGTTAATAATAATAATTGCTGATAATTCTTTGAATGGCCCTTTCAGGAGAGGCTAATCCATCTGATGCTGGCGTCGCCAGAGGACAGGGCGACAAGGGCGGAAGGGGTGCCAACTGTCATACCAATGTCCCACGAAAGGAGGAGGTCCATCGCCCAGCTCATTTGACTGTCAAACAAGGTGTGTTTCACTTTATATCTCCTAACACTTACTATTTATTGTTGTGTGTATTTACCTTTTTTTTTTTATTCGAATCCGCAGGCACTAAGGGCGTGAAAGCCATCTTTCAGACTAACTATTTTCGACTGACCTCAGCGGTTGATTTGCACTTGTATCAGTACAGAGTGGACTTCAATCCTGATCCAGATGTCACTTTCATAAAGAAGGCGCTTCTCAAGATCCACAAAGAAAGGTTTGGAGCCATCTACATATTTGACGGGACAGTACTCCTAACCAGGGAGCGCTTCAAGGAGGTTAGTTGGCGACGTGGTTTTACCTTATTTTGTTTTAGCTCCCAAAAAATGTGAACCCAAATGCGAATGGGAACCCAAAAGTTTCCCTGTGGCAACGACAGTCCATCGGACGCGCAACCAAACTTTATTAGTACGAAGAATTCAGCACCAGCAAATGTGGTTTCAGTTATGAATCTTTTTAGGATGGCTGTGATCCGTATAATTTGTAGGTATCCAGCAGGTATCCACTCGTAAATAAATTCGTGTACAGAAGATACCAGTGATGTCACTGTCTGGCGTGCACGCTGCGTACTTGACTTTAGTCGCCGCTAGTTTTTCTGCAGTTTGACAGGGGTTGGTTATTCCTCGGATCAGGCGCATGAAGATCCATTTCTTCAACATGAAAATGGGGAAACAGTGGATGTGGCGGGTCCCTGACCCACTCCAATCGGTTCAGGGTCCAAAATTTAGTGGGAAATGATACCCCACACGCCTAGATTGCCAAAAATCGCAGAAATCCATTTTTCAATAAACACTTTTTGACCCCTATCCGCCCAAATTTGGTCCAATCGGGCTGAAAAGTTTCGAGGATCTACTAAAGCCAGGAACGGACCCCTGACCCAAATTTCAGATTTCTAGAAAATTGTCTACTACCAGAGACGGCGGAAGGACTTTGACTTTGATCTAGCCACTTTGAAACGTCCAAAAAAATTTGGGCCGAATTGGAGAGATTGACCTTTTGCATGGAAGCATAGGTTGATTATTCAAGGAATAACCAACCAAAAATGGATTCATAAGGCGTGGTTTTACAATATATCTATTTCTGAGGGTATTCCGTTCCAAAATCCCCGCCAGAACGTGTTTCATTTACCTCAAATTAAAAATTATCGCTCTTTCCCCTGCATAACAACTGTTTTGATTTGCAGCTAAGTTTGATTTCTGAACGGAAGGATGGCACCCCAGTTCAGATAAAGATTAAGCACACCGCCGACATGGCTCCAGGAGACCCGCACTATTGCCACCTCTTCAATCATGTTTTGAGGACCTGCTCGGAAGTGATGGGTCTTGAACTCTTGCGTCGTGATTATTTTGACCCAAATGGAAAAGTAAGTCCTAACTTTATTGGTCTTATGACAGGCTCGATTCGTGTCTCTTCAGGTGTCCAGCTTCCCCCTCGTCCACAATTTGGGCTATGCCTCGATAACTCAGTTTGATCTGGGCGTGGGTTGACATGGATCGTATTACGTTTTTACGAGCTAGCGCACAGACGTGTTTACTGCCAGTACTCGAAGGGAACCCTTGCTTATTCAACTACGCCCCCCCCCCCTCCCCACCACCATATGTTGAGGGCAGAGGGCAGTACTGCCTTTGGGCGCTGCGACCTCCATCGATCTATTCCGCCCTCACTAATAAAACACCCGCGAGATCCTCGCCTCCCTAAGGTAGCAGAGGATCCCATCAGGGGCCATCTTTGCAATATCAGCAGGGCTGGGAAGCCCTTTATAGAAGATCCGCTGCCGAGTGGTCGGCAGCTGGACACTGGCATAGCGCGTGCACAGCTGTTTCCTCCTCCTCTGCACACCAGCAGCATTTTACTGTCTGATTTGACCAGCTTGCCCAGGTGGTACCTGAGAGGGTAGTGACCAGTGTACATTAAAATGAGGATTCTAAGCTCCCTCCTGCTCAACGTGAGGAGAGTCTCTGCCTTCTGTTAGTTTGGTGAGATAAGGAGCTTGGACTGCCTGACGCCAACTTGCCTCCGCCAGTATGCAGCCACTTGTGAGCGCTCCTACAATTTGACATGCTGGTTCAGGTAGCATTTGTAGGTCCAAACCCAAGGTTCAGGACCAATTGGACCTGCTTGGAGGGGAGGTTGGCATCCTCGTTCCCTTGAATACCCCGATGACCCGGCGCCCTTAGGCCGGGTACACACGTTGAGGATTCCGGAGAGGGATTCCTCTGAGGCGGCCGGAGCCGGACGGAGCATCCACACGTAGGGGAAACCTCGGAGGCGAAACGGGGTGAAAAACAAAAATCAAAAAATAAACGAGGAGCTACGACCACTGTGACGATACTCGAGCGATACCTACGACGTTGAGGCCAACCGATCACTTCATCCACACGTGAGGGAAGGGATTCAGTTCCGGGAACTGGAACCCCGGCCTCAGGTGGCCTTTCCAAAAATTGGAAAGGCCCCTGGCGGCCTAAAGAGTCCGCTTCAACTGAAGGCCTTGACCCATCCACACGGTCCGTCGGCCGGAGAGGTTGGCCTCAATGGGGAATCCTCAACGTGTGTACCCGGCCTTAGGAGTGTCACCGCGTTCCTCCTTGCAAGCCTCTCCAGGGACTGAAGGCACTCCCACGCCAGCCTTGAGGTGGAATTCAACTACTTTACATTCATTGCAGTTATTTCTATGGTGAATGTTTGGTTCAATTATACATGCAATTCCCAAACAAAGATTTCTGGTAAGAGGGGGGAAGGAAGGTTCAACATTTACCTACATGAGTTCTAGCCTGGATGCTGTCATTGCACCATCTACCATCATCCTTGTAATCAGATTCGCTGTTGATGTGTAGATTTGATTTCCATGATTTCAAGTCTCGCCAAATTTGTGCTATAAGTCCAAAACTGTCAGTTGTTTGTCGATGCTGTGATTGTTAAAATTTAAACTACGCGTGGGCAAAAAACCCGCCAAGGGAAAGCCGAGAGGCTGTTGTGTCAGCAGCCCTGCAGTTATAATAGGTCGATAGCTCTTGTCTCATTAGTAGCTTCCTGTCGTGCGGTTGTAAGCTCTTCAGAATAACAAAAGTACATTTTATATTAAAAAAAGAAAAATCACAGGGGTTGGTCTCAAGACTCAACTCATTTCGATCGATTCTGCGGACATAACCTCTTCTGGTGGGCGCCAACCGACTAAGACCCGACTCATTGGATTCAGCGTCCAATGTTTAAGGGAAAATGATACCCCACACGCCTAAATCGCCAAAAATTTCGAAAATCCGTTTTACGAAGTACAAATTTTGACCCCTCTCCCCTAACCCTAAATTTGATCCGACCATCTAGATCCGAAATTTCAGATTTATAGAGAATTGTCATCCACCAAAGTCGGCGTGGACGGCAGACGGACTTTTGGTAGGTATTTCCTCGGAGCATAAGTGTGGAGACTTATTTCAATCGATTAAGCGTACGAAATTTAGTGGAAAATGATACCCCACACCCCTAGGTACCAGAAATCTCGGAAACATATTCAAAATGGGTGGATAGATACCCATTTTGGCTCATAACTTCTTCCGGTGGGTGTCAATCGTTCTAAGACCCATATCATTGGATTCAGCGTCCAAAATTTAGTAAAATGATACCCCCACAGCCCTAGATCGCCATTAATCTCGAAAATCCATTTTTCGTCGTATACATTTTGACCCCTACCCCGCCTAAATTTAGTCCGATCGAGTTGAATAGTTTCGAGGACCAACTAGAGCCGGAAACGGGTCTCTGACCAAAATTTCTGATTTTTAGACACATTTTTACTACCCTAATTGGCGGATGGACATTTGCCAATTTTAATGTAGACACCTTGAGACGTTATGAAATAAATTTGGGCCGAATCGGAGCTATTGACTGTTAGCATGAAAACGTAGGTTGATTATTCATGGAATAACCAAACATGAAAAGACCATTACCAACATTAATTTCTTGAATGCTGAACACGAGGCTGCTGATTGTAATTCAAAAACCCCCACGACAAGAAATTTGGTTCTGGGGAGTAACTATACTTGTATCCCCCCCCCCCTCCCCCAATATATCTGTCTTATTAGAAACCGATCTTTAATTGGATCCTCAACTTGTTCTGTTTGCAGGTCACTCTTTCTCAGTATAACTTGGAGGTCTGGCCGGGGTTCAAGACCTCGTTCCTCCAATGCGAAGAAGAGGTACTTTTAAATGTAGATTTCGTATCGAGGGTGATAAGGCTGGACACGGCCTATACATTACTCGAGGAAACGAAAATGGAAGGCAGAGATAAGTGGAAGGTACGTAAACGAAAGTGAAGAAACTTTGGCTAAATTTTTCTCTTTACCTATTAGGATTCATCATTCATTGAGGATTCTGTCCATTTGGTGGAAAACTTCATTCAACAAGCAGTCATTCAGCTGGAAAGAAGAGTTTTTGTTGTCCCATGTTTTTGAGGAAACATTTTGTCTTGAATCAAACTGAGTGAACAGTATGCAGCAATACGTGCTCATCAATGTTGCTAGGTTAGCTTGTTGAGTAAAAAATGAAGAAAATGTGTTAAAAAACAAGTGTTTATGGCGATATTAGCTGTGGAATTCTGTTCTTGAACCACAGTGGAATAAATTTCGTCCTAACTTCACGATGAATGTGAATCGATTTTCATATTAATTTACTCATCTTGAAAAACGCTACAATTCATTCACAGGAGACTCATCTGAATCGGCTCAGCGTCCAGAAGTTGATGGAAAATGATACCTCACACGCCTAGGTAACAGAAAACTCGAAAAGACACATTCAAAATGGGTGATAGATACCAGTTCTGATTCATAATCTCATCCAGAGGGTGCTAATCGTTCCGAGACCCATTTCATTCGATTCAGCGTCGAAAATTGAGTGGAAAATGATACCCCGCACGCCTAAATCGCCAAAAATTTCGAAAATTCATTTCAAAAAACACATTTTGACCCCTACCTCCCCAAATTCGTTCTGATCGGACTGAAATGTTTCGAGGACCAACTCAAGCAAAAAAACGTGTCCCTGACCCAAATTTCAGAATTTAAAAAATGTTTTACTTTTAATGTTGGCGTGGACGGCGGACGGACAGTCGACTATATGTTGGTTATTCTATGAATGATCAACCTTCTTGGGCCAAACTTTTTTTCTTGGCGTTTCAAAGTGTCTAGATCATATAAATCAAATGTCCGTACGCCATTTGGGCGAAGTAGGAGTCAAAATGTGTATTTTGAAAAATGGATTTTCGAGATTTTTGGCAACCCGGAGGTGTGGGGTATCATTTTTCACTAAATTTTGAACGCTGAATCCAATGAGATGGGTCCCGAAACGATTGGTGCCCTCCGAATGAAGTTATGGGTCAAAATGGGTACCTATCTACCCATATCAAATGTGTCTTTTCGAGTTTTGTGGTACCTAGGCGAGTGGGGTGTCATTCTCCTCTACATTTTGGGCCCTGAATCGATTGGAATGGGTCCGATACCCGCCACACCCACTGTTTCCCCCATTTTCCCCATGTTGGAGAAATGAGTCTCCATGCACCAGGTCCGATGATTAACCAACCCCTGTGAATGAGTTTGCAGCGTTTTTTGATCTAGACACCTTGAAATGCCCAGCAATATTTTTTGTGTCGATTCGGATAGATTGACATTTTGCGTGAAAGGTTGATCATTATATAAACTTTTTGAACCATTCTATAACTTTTCCCTTATTAATTTCCAGGACTTATTCTTCAATGCCGTCCTTGGAACCACAGTGACAACGCGGTTTAACAACAAGAGCTACCGCGTGGATGACGTTGAGTTCACTGGCAACCCTAACTCAACGTTCGAAATCAAAAGCCAGGGGAAGACAAGCAAGATTAGCTATCGCGATTACTATCGTCAAGTAAGTTCCCCTGTTTTCCATTTGTCATATTGCTTGAAATAGCCGTTCAAGTTTCGTGTACAGTTTTCTTGTCATTTGTATTGACATGAAACGACTATCCTTATATATATTATTCCTAGAAATAAATGAAATAATCAGCGGGAACCAGTTTTGGTTTCCAACGGGGTAAATGTACGTTGGATGCTATCAATATGGTGGAATGTGTCACCCTGGCATTGGATTCTGGGAAAAGAGTAATGGCCATATCTATGGCCAAGGCGTTTGACACTATCCCGCATACAAGTCTTATTGAAACCCTTGTAGAAATGAATTTTAATCCTAACTTTATACCATGGAGTGAGGATTACTTGGCAAGGCGAGAGCATGGAATCAAAATCGGGGATCACTTGAGGTATCCTTGCTCTTTCAAATTCTCAGTACTACAAGGAACAGTGTTAGCCTCATTATACTTGTACATAATCTGCAGCAATGGCATCTTCTCAACGGGCATAGAGGGGAAAATCATGTTTTCCACAGTCGAGGTGCGAGAGTGGATCGGATCTCCCTCCTACCTTGACCGCCACTGCCACGGGTAAGTGATCTGCAAATCCTCAACTCCGATTGACCGGTAGAAGACGTCATGCGCCAGTTAAAAGAGCTCGGTTCGATTAAAGGGGATTCAACGGCAATGAACGAAAGGCTAGACAGATGAGAGGCTACTATTAAGGAGCAGAATAGCAACCTCGTAGACTTGAGCAGGCAGACCCAAAATGTTGAAAAACGCTGCCGTACATTGGAATATTCCATAATGTACGTCCTTAACTAGGAAAGAAGAAACAACATGCTCATTTTCAACTGGCAGCCCAAGGATGGGATACCTCTGAAACAGGCAGATCCAAAATCTTGAAAAACGCTGCCATGCATTGGAAGATTCCATGGCGTACGTCTTTAACAAGGAAAGAAGAAACAACATGCTCATTTTCAGCTGGCAGCCCAAGGATGGGATACCTCTAAAGCAGGCGCTTACGAAATTTTTGCGAAATGACCTAAAACTCGAAATTTCTGAGCGAGAAGTTGTGAGCGTCAGGTTCCTGGGTAAAAGCATTCGCCCTGTCATGGTCGCATTCTCGTCACCAGTCTGCAAAATCGACTGCTTCTAGGCATTGAAAAAGTTGAAGGGGCCAAAAATATTAATACGTGAAGACCTCACAGGAATTTAGGAAAGTGCAAAAGGAGCTTATTAGCTACCGGCTAGCCGCAAATGACGGAATGTCAGCTCTTATACGCCAGGATAAGCTCATAGTAAATGGACAACCTTGGACTCTCAGCGAACTTGGAGCTAAATTTGAGGTATCACCGGGTGGTGAAGCATCCCCTAACATGAGCTCTCCCAATGGACGTGGCCACTCCAGACCGTAAGAAGAGAGAAGAAACAGGATCCAACGACTCAAGCCCAGAACAGCTTCAATGGAAGAAAACCAAACATCACCAAAGCAAGTCGCCCGGCCCAAAACCCCAAAACAATAAATAGCAACTAACTGATAATTGTAACGCGTACATGTTCTTGAACTGGAACATTGGAGGAATGAAAAACTTGGCCCTTCTGGTAGAAGATCAAATTTATTTTCTGTGTGATTTTAATTATATTTGTCTCCAAAAAACGTGGGTTGAGCATAATATTATTCTGCCAAATATGTTGAAACATATGATAAATAGGTACCCATTTTGACCCATAGCCTCATCCAGAGGGCACAACCCATCTCATTGGATTCAGCGTCCAAAAGTAGATGGAAAATGATACCCCAATTATTTTTAGAATGTACTTACTTACGCATTGCAGTGTTACTAATAGCCGACGATTTCATGATTTTCTCTCGCATCCAATGTGTCACTGATTGCCTCACTCTCCAATCTCGCCTGGACGCTTTCATCACCAACAATTCTGTCGGCCTCTTCCTGAACCCTAGCAAGTGCACGGTATCCACCCTTCATCGATCGTTATCTCCTATAAACCATGTCCACAGCATCAATGGTCATCCATGATTTTGGGGTATGTCTGGATCCGCAGCTCACTTCAATGAGCATGTGTCGCAGGTCAACTCTCGAGCTATGCGGTCTCTTGGTTTCCTTAAGCGGAATACTAGAGAAATTCACTCATACCCCAGCCCTCATCACACTGTATCGTGCAATTGTTCAGCCTTGCCCCGAGTACGCCTCAGTTGTCTGGAGCCCGTTTTATGGCTGCCACATTAACCTAATTGACCGGGTGCACAGGACGTTCCTCCGCTACCTTGCCTTCAAATCAGGCATACCTCGAGACAGCATTGTCTTTGCGCACTTTGTTCTCTGGGCGTATTGACGCGCCGTCTCTCCTGGACCAGAGTGGTCTCTGGGTCCCAAGACCAGGCTCCCGCACACGTGGCCTCTTTTGGGTCCCCTTCACGTCGACCAATTACATCTGGAGCCCGTTTTATGGCTGCCACATTGACTGGGTGCACAGGGCGTTCCTCCGCTACCTTGCCTTCAAGTCAGGCATACCTTGAGACAGCATTGACTACGGCGCACTGTGTGCAGTATCGCCTCCCCAGTCCTGCTGACCGACGCACCATCGCGGACATGGTTTTCTTCAGCAGTCTGTTCTCTGGGCGTATAGACGCGCCGTCTCTCCTGGACCAGATTGGCCTCCAGGTCCCAAGACCAGGCTCCCGCACACGTGACCTCTTTTGGGTCCCCTTCACGTCGACCAATAACATGCTGCCACACACTGCCAACCATCTGCTCGCTGCTGCTGATATGGATCTGTTCACCCCCTCCCCCCCCATCATCAAGAGACGCTTGCTTGATGCTCTCTTACTCTAAGCTACTTACTCCGAAGTTTGATTCGACCAATATACTGTAAACTGGTCTTGTTCCCGTATAACAAAAATAAATAAATAGCGACGTACTCGTAAATATAATCTTTATATCTTCTTAAGAGCAATAGGAAAATAGAAACAACTCATCCCCTCAGCGCAAGCTATGCTGAAAGAGGGGATTAGTGGTATAACTCTGTCAATGATCTATTGTTCACAAAATGATAGAATAGATGCTTTAAAAGAAACAAAAATTTTAATTTCAGAAATACCAAATCGAGATTAAAAACATGGACCAGCCGCTCCTTGTTTCAAAGCCGTCTAACAAGGATATAAGGCAAAAGGGTGCCGCGGCTACTCCAGTGAAGCTGGTTCCCGAATTGTGTTTCCTCACTGGAGTGACAGATCGAATGAGGTAAGCAGTTCTCCTGAACGTTAATGCTCGTTATTCCTCGAATAGTCAACCTATGTTTTCAGGCCAAAACTCAATCCCTCCCTCATTTTCTGGTGGTTTCAAGGTGTCCTGATCAGAAAACGCTACAAATTCATTCACAGGGAGTAGTTATTCCTCAGATCAGCAGCATGGAGACTCATTTAAATCGAGTCAGCGGCCCAAATTTAGTGAAAAAAATGGTACAACACATGCCTAGGTACTAGAAATCCCGAAAACCCATTTTTAAAATAGGTAAATTAATAACCTCTTTCGGTGGGCGCCAATCGGTCTCATTGGATTCAGCATCCAAAATTTAGTGGAAAATGATGACCCACACGCCTGGATCGCCGAAAATCTCAAAAGTCAATTTTTCAAAATACACATTTTGCCCCCCCTTCCCCCCCATTTTATCCGATTGGGATGAAAAGTTTTGAGGACTAACTAGACCCCGGAAACGGGCCCCTTTCCATAATTTCAGATTTTTATAGAAAGTTTCTCCCACCAAAGTGTGTTTTTTGAAAAACGAATTTTCGAGATTTTTGGCAATCCAGGCGTGTGGGGTATCATTTTCGACTGAATTTTGGACGCTGAATCCATTGAGACGGGTCTCAGAACGATTAGTGCCCACCGGATGAAATTACAGGTTCAAAATGGGTATTTATCTACTTATTTTGAAGGTGGGTTTTCAAGGTTTCTGGTACCGTTCGTGTGGGAAATTATTTTCCATTAAACTTTGACCGCTGAATCGATTGAAATGAGTCCCCTTTTGCCTGGTTTCCGAGGAATTACCAACCTCTGATTATTCATTCTTCATTGAATGAAATAATAAACGTATAATAAGTGAGAACGATTGATAGGTTTTTATTAGTTCCTCTCTCACTTGGCTACTGCTGCGAATGAACTCATTCTTGTGTCCAATGGGATTTGACCTAAACTGTTGTTTGATAAACTTTTCTTCTTTTTTCCAGGGCTAATCGGTCCTTGATGACAGCTCTCGACGAGCACGTAAAGCTCGAACCCGGGAGTAGAATTAAAAAGATGGAACAAGGGTTCATGAAGAGGATGACTGATCATAAGGTATGTGCTTCCTCCTGATTTAACATTTTGTGATAGAATCAGTAACGTTGGGCGACGTTGACCCTAATTTTTGCTTGGGAATAGGTACCTAGACTGGAACACGTTGTCTTACATGCTAATTGAAATTATTCAGAGCCGGTTCATCAAATCACCGGTTGAATGGCCAACAGCTAAAGAGTCGATAAGTGTATGTGAGTCCTTAAGGAACACACAAACGCTAGTGTATTTATCAACCCCTATGTAACGGCTTCGGGCAATCACAAGGACCTTAACCACATCAAAAGGAAGGAAAATCCTTCATCACCTGGATGGAGTGATCCTGTTTTTGAGTAGAACGGATATAAGGCGCATATATTCCGCGGATATAAGAGCAGCAGGCAGTAAACCAGAGGAGTGAGCCACTTGAGGAAGGGTGGGCTTGGCTGGATGGCAGGGATTCTTCCCCCTCCCTACCGGCCAGGTTGTGGGTGTGCTCAGGGTTAGTCTAAACGTAAGCTTTAGGGGAAGGAGGAATAAGATAGATCCTCCCCTAGATTTCAAACAAAGTGGTATGGGCCTGTGATACTTGTTTAGGCTAGTTAATGTTGAATTTAGGTTTTTATCCAGGCAGGAAAGGAATATCCTAGCATTCGTCCTGCCTTCAGCGTTTTAGCAAAAGACTCCTTCGCAGGACTGTGGAGCAGGCAGACCACCCGCGAGTGGCCTTCTGTAGCACTCCCGGCTTACTGTCTGTCCCCACACTTCAGCCTCATAAAGGAGAATCGAGTGGGGACTACCATGAAAAGGCGCCTTGTTGTGTGCCTAGGACCTCCAGTATCCGGCATCAACCGACTGAGGCTACAGCCTAAAGCTCTTTTAGTCGCCCGCTTTATATGTGCCCCGTATTTTAAGCGTAAGTCTATTTGCACTCGGTATCTAACATCTAAGCGTGTCAAGATCACTTCCCAACCCACTGTCATTGGTATGACTGTTGGAATCCTTCTGCCTGTTCTGAAGCCATGCTGACTTGGGGAGAGATTATGTGGGTATCAGCGACAACATTAGTGAAAACATCAGTCCTACGTTACATAAATTTGGCTCATACATTTATGAACACGTTGTGATAATGTACTAATTCAGTTGATAATTTTCAGGATGTCAAGGAGTTACTAAAAAGATGGAATTTGAACCTGGAACCAACTTTCCTTTCACTCGCGGGTCGTGTTATTGAGCCCGAAAACATCATCGTTGGTGGAGGGAAGACTGTCCCGGTTGACCGGAGAACTGGCGACTTTACAAGGGGGCTCACCAGCAGCAGAGCACCGTTTTTGCACTGCGTGCCATTGCAATCCTGGGCAATTGTTTTTACCAAAAGGATGGCAGATAGCGACATCAAAGCTTTCTGCGATACGATACTGAGAGCAGCCGAAACATTCCAATTCCAGATATCCAGACCGCACTTGTTAGTTGAATGCTTTGGTGTTGGCAATGCAGTTTGATTTTATCTCTTCTTGTCATTCAATATTCTACTATAATTTCAGACTGCCCATCAACGACGACAGAGGGGGTTCTTATGCCGCAGCAATCGAAACCTGCGTTAACAACAGAGCGACCATGGTCATGTGCATTCTGCCCAACGACCGGAAAGATCGTTACGATGCCATAAAACGCAAATGTTACATTCAAAGATCGAGTAAGTGTTGCTGGTAAATACTAATGAAGCGTACCCATGGATCAGAAACTTGTGGATGTTAGGGACGCGCTACGTTTTACACCAAAAATCATTGTCCGCCCGCATAATTAACTAATAATAATGATTTAACAATTCGGTAGTCCCGGATCTTCTCACACGTGACTAGTTGCGTCGGATCTTTTCTGTCCTGTCCACGTCAAATTCAAATTTTATTGTGACAAATGGGGATAAGAATAATTTTTTCACGTATTCTGAAAGAGAGAGAGAGAGAGCTTCTTTTGGGTTTAAGTTTGTCCCAAGATTAGATTAGATTAATTACACAGGGGTAAAGGGGGCGTCCATTGCAGTGTCCACCCCCTGCACTTTGATCTAGTGGCCCATTGTGCTAACCCCTGGAGCTCATCTTGGCCGAAGCTCCTTGTTCCCGGCTAGATCCAGCAGGGCTCCGACCAGGTTTTCCTGGTTGAGGATGTCCCTTTGGTCCAAAGTCCCGAAGGTTCTGCCTATGTTCCAGGGCAGGACAATTGAAGACGATGTGAGGCGCTGTCTCCTCGTCTTCGCCACAGAATCTGCAGTCAGGGGTACCATTGCGCACCCCGATCCTGCAGAGATGCCTCCTGAAGTCCCTGTGTCCTGTAAATAAGCCAACGGTGATTCTCAGGGAAGCTCTGTTAAGGTCAAGGCATCTCGCGGCCCTTCCTTTGTTGGGACCAGTCATCATGGTGTGACTGTGTCCTTCCCGCGGCGTCTGGTGCAAACCCAGGTTGCCACCCACCCCGACAGTAGGGTGCGGCAGATTCCTAGGCATGGTTCAGGTCCCGTAAAAACAGTCCCCGACCCACGCCTGGCCAGAGCATTGGCTCGGTCATTACCCTCTACCCCTGAGTGGCCCGGGTCCCATGTAAGGACAACCTTGTTTAGTTTGTCCCTGAGTGAAGGTCAATTATGCTAAGGCAAGGGCTAGCCGTCCTAATTTTCTTCTTCTGTTTCAATGTTGGATTTTCCACAAGATTTCTCTCTTCTTGTCACACGATGGAGAGACGTATTGAAACACCAATTACATGTGTGACTGGGTTACAGCCGTATTAAACGGTGCTCTAACCATTGGTGACTCTGAATTTGAATTGCTCATCAGTTTTTGTGTTTCAGTTCCAAACCAGGTTGTTCTGATGAAAAACGTGGCAAAAAAAAACATGTCTGTAGCGACGAAAATTGCCATACAAATGTCCTGCAAAATTGGAGGCACTCCATGGGCCGTGTCTATCCCGTTGGTGAGTAAAAGCTACAACCCAGTCATTTCTCAAAACTACCCCGAAAATAGCCAACAAACTTCTCATTCCTCTATTTCTAATTTCAGAAAGGTACCATGATTGTAGGATTTGACGTGTGTCACGACACCACAAACAAACTCCAGAGCCATGGCGCTCTCGTCGCGACCATAGACGAGAAATTCACTCGTTACGCGAGTTTCGTGAACCCCCATGAAGCCCATAATGAACTGAGCAACTTCATGGGAGTAAATATGACAAGTAAGTAACTTTTCTTTAGCATTTAGCACTTATTCAGAACACATCTAGAATGCAGCAATGTAATTGATATTCCAATGCTACTCCCCTCTGTAAGCTTAGCTTGTGTGGAGGGGAGAAGTTGCCGGTTACAGTACACAATGTACACATTAATGTACACATGTACATTATCGCGGTTACAGTTTATTTGGTAGTAAAGATACTAAGTATAAGAAGGAGCAGATTACAGAAGACGCTAACGGATCCATTCAACAGATTAACAAAATAAGAACTTGAATAGAAACTTTGGATTTTTAATTAAGAAATTATTGCGAATAATCTCATTTTGAATGAATGGAATCAGAACTCACTCTGCTTATTCTTGAGGGAAACTGATAAAAGTCACCCCACCCCCCCGTTGGCAGCTCAAATTACAAAGAGCAAATGCCACCAAGTGCGTTTTTCAGAAATTTAATTACATACCCAACTGATTAAAACTAATTTACACTAGTTCAGAATTAAGATTTTAATGTATGAAGTGTATGTAATGTTTGAGAGGAAGCGTTTTCCTTATAGGAGGTTAATTTGTTTAGTTCCTCTCTGGTCGAGCTTCTATTAGTATCCTCCCAAAATAAGCATAGTTCCGATTATTAGCAATAATTTATTTATTGAAAACAGTGCGTGGAGTGTCCCAAACCCATTCCAATCAAATCAGCGTCTAACAATCAGTGGAAAATGATACCCCACACTGTCCAAGGGTCCACCAAGGTAGGTAGGTGGTTCCAAACTTACCTCCGGAGGGCACCAATCGTTCCGTAAGAGAGTCAGCGTCAAAAATTTATTAGAAAAAGATACCCCACATGCTCAGTTGGTTTGCCTAACTCAGCTATAGTGACCTCCCTGAAGCGAGAGGTGGTTATTTGTTATCTTCTCAATGATTATCACATCAAATTTCACAATAATTTATAAACCGGCTTTCAAGCAGTTTGGGCAGCAAATCAGGCCTCAGCCCAACATTTCAGGAATAGCATTTTTACTTTCTTCAGTACTTTCGTTTAAGTTTACCTCCATCAAAAATTATCTGAAGCCAAGGCTATGTTAAAGAAAGTCGTCATGGATTGTACAAGAGTAAGCCATCAAATTGGTTAAATAATATTGCTCCGATTGTGGACTCACCCGCGTGCTCAACTGATGAAATATAATAATAAAATGAAATAATGATGAAATAATAAATACATACATATTGTGAAACATATTAATTTCCTACGTATGTGAGTACGCAGTGGGGAAAACTTTTGAACTTATTTCCTTTCAATGTTTATGTGAACGCACACGATAAAAAGATTAATAAATAATAAATAAGTAGATTTCGAAAATATTTCTATTGAAACATTACTGCATTGAACCATTTTGTACTATTTTGCTGCAATTGTTTCTTAATTTTGTGATGAGAATTCAAATATTCTTCCGTGTTATACTCCTCACGTTGGCTTGATTTTTCCAGAGGCTATCGTCACGTACCGACAGGCGAACGAAGGGCGTATCCCAGCCAAAATTATATTTTACCGAGACGGCGTTGGAGAAGGGAACATCAACTACACTAAAGATCACGAAGTTGGCGCGATTTCTGTGAGTTATTGAAATTTTTATTGTTGAGTTAACATTTTCATTTTGGTTTTATATTCCTTGTATAATCAACCTGTGTTCTCCTGCCAGAGGTCAACCTGTCCGATTAGCGCGAAAATTTAACGTTTCATGATGTCTACATCATCTGCAAATCCTTACACAGGGGTTGGTTATTCCTCGGACCAGGCGCATGGAGATTCATTTCTTCAAAATTGGGGATAGGTACCCATTTTGTCCCATAACCTCATCCAGAGGGCACCAACCGTCCCGGAACCCATTTTATTGGATTGAGCGTCCAAAATTTAGTGGAAAATGATACCTCACAAGACTAGGCACCAAAAATCTTGAAGACATATGCAAAATGGGTAGATAGATAGCCATTTTGATCCATGACCTCTTCCGGTGGGTACCAATAGTTCCGGGACCTGTTTCATTGGATTCAGCGTCCAAAATTTAGTGAAAAATGATACCCCACACGCCTAGATAGATAACCAAAACTTAGCAAAAACACATTTCAAATAACCATTTTCCCCCAAACTTAGGCTGATTGGGCTAAACAGTTTTGAGGAACATGAGTCACTGATCAAAATTTTAGATTTTGGTTGCTTATTCCAAATTTAACCCTCTTGTTCACCCCCCCCCCCCCCCTTCAAAAAAATCTGGGCGTCTTACCATGCCCGGTCGGACCAAATTGTGGGGGGTAGGGGTCAAAATGTGTATTTCGAGAAATGGATATTCGAGATTTTTGGGAACCTAGGCGTGTGTGGTATCATTTTTCACTAAATTGTGAACGCTCTATCCAATGAGACGGGTCCCGAAACGATTGGCGGCCTCTGGATGAGGTTATGGGTCAAAATGGGTGCCAATCTACCCATTTCGAATGTATTTTGGATATTTCTGTAACCCAGGCGAGTGGGTTTCATTTTCCAATGTATTTTGGACCCTGAATCGATTGGAATGGGTCCGTGACCCGCCACACCCACTGTTTCCCCCATTTTTCCCATGTTGAAGAAATGAGTCCACATGCACCTGGTCCGAGGAACAACCAACCCGTGTGTAAGAATTTGCAGCGTTTCTCACAATGTCGTCAGTTTTAAACTCTTGTAAACACCACTTGTACACTGGTACGATTCATATGGCCTTCGCCATAAACGGTTCTTACTCATTTAAGATCTCATGTGGAAATTTTTCCTTTGCAACAATAATAATATTGCAATGAATAACGGCGCAAATTTCGCACTTGGCGGCAGACTCAATCGACATGTTTAACATGAAAAATTCATGGGAGCACAGTTTTCAACGTATTGAACTCGTTTTGGTCTTGTTTTAAAGGTTTGGAGTAAAGCTATACGGCAGTGTAGCCAACATAGTAAAAAAAATTCCCTGTGGCCGTGAGTGCCTTCAGTACACTTACTTTCTGGTCACGCTTCGTATAAAATGTGAAATAATTTGCAGCGTTTTGTGTTGAATTGATACGATTCACCCTAAAGCGACCATGTTCTTGCATTGTTTTGTCGTTTCGTCGTCCGATTAGGTCATTCCAGACCAAATCACATTGTGCTGTTTAATTTCAGACGGCATTGGCCGGAATTTACGGGGCTCCGGACAAAGTACCATTGACGTTCATCATTGTGACAAAGAGGATAAGTACGCGGTTCTTCTCCAATGGGGGAAACCCCCCTCCTGGAAGTATTGTGGACTCCGTCGTGACCCGACCAATTTGGTGAGACAGAAGAAATGTTCCATGTTTGTAATGACTCACAATCAAGGGGGAGCCTGGATGGCTTGACAGGGGTCTAGTGTAAATTCGAAAGAAACATGATATAACAGTCGATTCTGACGGATGCTGATCATTCTTTTTTGGTTGGCTATTCCTTGAATAATCAATCTGTTTTCATGCAAAAGGTAAATCTCTCCAATTCAGCCCAAAAAAATTTCTGGGCGTCTCAAGGTGTCTAGACCAAAAAAGTCAAATGTCCGTTCAAAAATCTGGGTATTTTGGTAGTAGAAAATTTTCTAAAAATTTGGAATATTAGTCAGGGACCCGTTCCCGGCTCTAGTTGGTCCTCAAAACTTTTTGGCTTGATCGGACCAAATTTGGGTGGGGTAGGGGTCTAAATGTGTATTTCGGAAAATGGATTATTGGCAATTAAGGCGTGTGTGGTATCATTTTCGACTAAATTTTGGAAGCTGAATCCAATTAGACGGGTCCTGGGAGGATTGGCGCCCACCTGAAGAGGTCATGGGTCTAATGGGTATTTATCTACCCATTTTGAATATGGTTTTGAGATTTCTAGTACCTAGGCGTGTGGGGTATCATTTTCCACTAAATTTTGGACCCTAAATCGATTGGAATGGGTACGAGACCCGCCACACCTGGGTCGTTTTCCGGGTCTAGTTGGTACTCAAAACTGTTCGCCGAATTAGGACAAATTTGGGGGGGTTTGGGTCAAAATGTGTTTTTAGAAAAAGGAATTTTCTAAATTTCTGGCGATCTAGACGTGTAGGGTATCATTTTCCGTTGAATTTTGGACGCTGAAACTGATGCAATGGGTCCCAGAAAGATTGGCGCCCACGGGAAGAGGTTATGGTGATGATGATGAGAGGTTATGATAAATGTGTTTTCGAGGTTTCCAGGACCTAGGCGTGTGGGGTATCATTTTCCATTAAATGTTGGACCCTTAATCGATTGGAATGAGCCTTTACGCTCCTGATCCGATGAATAACCAACCTCTGTGATTTAATCGCAAAGTCATCGAAAGAAAAAAAAAAAAAAAATAAATAAAATAATTGTTTTCCTTTTGACCAGATTGTGGACAACCAGCAGTCTAAAGCGCACGAAATATCCATAAATAAGGTTGTCCTGTTTGTGTTGCCTGTTGGTTGTTGTGCCCGTACAACCTGATGGGTCACTGGAGACCCTGTTCCACTCTCAGGTTGAGCAACAGATCGTATGCCAATTTTCATAAATTTTGTTTTCTTAACATTCAGAGTGAGCAGGCTGAAGGCAAACCATTCCTGGAGTAAATTTAACCCCACTTGCCCCTTTCTGAATGCCTAGTATGTGTCAAAGTCAGGGAGATACGAGGGTAAGCCATTGGTGTGGGGGGGTCCCACACCCATTCCAGTCGATTCTGGGTCCAAAATATATTGGAAAATGATACCCCACACGGCTAGGTACCACAAATCTCTGAAAAAACACATTCGAAATGGGTAATTGATACACATTTTGACCGCTGCCTCACCCAAATTTGGTCCGTTCGGGTTAAAATGTTCCTAGGACCCACTAGAGCGGGGAACAGACCCTTAATCCAAATTTCAGATTTGTAGAAATTTGCCTACTACCTATGTCGGCGTGGACGGCAAACGTACATTTGACTTTTTTTTTATCTAGACACCTTGAAACGTCCAGGAAATTTTTTGGGCCGAATCGGAGAAATTGTCTTTTTGCGTAAAAACGGTGGCCCTAACCCCCCCCCCCCCCCTCCAGTATTACACCATAATTATTACCCACTTGATCACTTACATAGGTGACCATGGTGACGACTTGCTTCCTTGAAGACAAATAGCTTGAGAACCATTTCAATGCTTAGTTTCTGCTTCCTACGTTATCCATTCTTCTGAGTAATATTAGCCTATCAATATTAGATAACGGAAGCTTTTTTTTTCACTCTCGAGATAAATAAAATTAACTAAATAATGATGATTGATGGTATTTGTAGCAGCAAAGACAAAAAACTTTCCATAAAACATTAACAAGTTGAGATTAATCCATCTTATTCGTTGTGCCCTTTTGAGTGAATTAATTTTGTTCTTCTTGTTTGAAGGTATGACTTCTATTTGGTTTCACAAAGCGTGACCAGGGGAACTGCAACTCCAACTTCCTACAACGTCGTCCACGACGCCAACAATCTGAAACCGGATGTTGTGCAGCAGCTGAGCTATCGGCTGTGCCACACCTACTTCAATTGGAGTGTGAGTATATCTGTTGAGAGTTCGTAGAGACTGTTATTAACCTTTTTGGGCCTGGAATTTAACGCTTGAAAGTTGACGCTCTCCGGGAGACAAAAACGCTCATTCTTACACAGGGGTTGGTTATCCCTTGGACCAGGAGATTCATTTGTTCAACATAGTCCAATGTGTTTCTCACCCCAATGCAAGGAAGTGAGCCACAATTATAAGGAGAGCTCACCCCACGGGTTATGCTTCTCCCCCCCCCCCCCTGCAAGCAGTGAGGATACAGTCTAAACAGACTGGAATGATTGTCCCTTCATTCAGCAGGGCTTGGTTAGGGAGTAGTAGACTACTCCCCCCAAGGACCGACTTGCGGTAGTCCGTGCATTCTAGCTTGCACTACCACTTAAGCAGAGTGGTTCCCGAGTGTTGCATCTCAACTCCCAGAGCCGTCCTGTATTGGTACATCCTGCACGGATGTATGCAGCACAGGCCTACCCATTATAGGCACCTTCATAGGGTGAAGCCCTCAGGTGCGCCTCAACCACGACTCCCGCAAACGGTCCATCATTTTGGACCGTAGTTTCCTACCTCAATTGGGGAGGCTGGCCGGTGAGGCTTTGCCGAAGCATTGCCTCTGTAGCCAGGGGCTCCTCCCCACCCGCGGTACCAGTTTGGAAGGATACAGGTTTGTCAGTGCCCTGACGACCCTTACTTCCTTTAAGGGCTAACTGGCTGATAGCGCGTGACAGAGGCTTTGTACCTGTCACTACCGTTTCATGAAACGCCAGAGGTTTCCCTCTTCTCCCCAAGTGGTCCAGATACCTGTTCCATTCAGAGAGTAGCCCCTTGTAGGACGCGGTCCCTTAGTATGGTCAGCATTTGTTACACCCTGCCGACCAGAGGGTGGGTCAGTTGTTATGCCCCAGCTGACCAGGGGGTGGAGCGCTCCACTTAGCGCTGCTGAAGGTCCCTGCTGCTGCCATCCGTTCTTCAACATGGGGGAAACAGTGGGGGTGGCAGGTCCCGGACCCATTCCAATCGATTCAGGGTTTAAAATTTATTGGAAAATGATACCCCACTCGCCTAGATCGCCAAAAATCTGCACAATCCTGTAAATGGAATACCCTGTAACGAAAAATTACAATAACCGTTCGTTTTGGGTCTATGGTTGTCATGCCCCGATTGGACCAAATTTGGTGTATGAAGGGGTGTCGAAATGTGTTTTTAAAAAAATGGATTTTCGTGATTTTTGGCGAAATGGCGTGTGTGGTATCATTTTTCACGAAAATTTGGACGCTGAGTCCAATGAGACGGTTCCTGGGACGATTAGCGCCCACCGGAAGAGGTTATGGTGAAATGAGTCTCCATGCTCCTGGTTCGTGGAATAACCAACCCCTGTAAATGAATTTGCAGCGTTTTTAAAACACATTTTGTAGTGTTTTAGGTGCAGATACCTTACCTAATTCAGATCAAAATTCACATTTTGTATGAATAAAAGGGACAGTATCAGCAGTTGACGGGCTCACTCATTTCGGTCTTTCCCCAAATTGATTTGTGCGATATTTATATTCAGATCGCTCATTTATTCCCATTGTCACTTATCATTCCTTGTTTCAGGGTGCCCTCCGTGTTCCTGCTCCGTGTCAGTATGCGCACAAATTGGCCTTTTTGGTCGCTCAGCATTTACACGCGCCACCGGCGGAGGGAATGAACACGCTCCTATATTTCCTATAAGCTGACCCATCGAGAGAAAAAAAACTTCCAAATTTTTTTTTTTTTTTTTATCTTCTCGCAACTTCAATTGTATTTTTACATTCCTACGCAATTTGATGCCTTATATATATACATATATATATTTTGTTAATATTGCGTTTTATTCTAGGCACTATTAGTGTTTTTTGGAGGTAATCGCCTCGCCTACTCGAGTACTGAAGTTTTTTTTTTTAATTTCTTGATTATTCGCTTCTCTTAGTGACGAATGCGATCAGTTAGTTGTAATTATTTTGTTTCATTATAATTACCCCCTTGAACGTAGCATTAAGGGTATTTCGCATTTCACATTCAGTTGGGTCAAATCGCATATACGCTCCTGAATGTCGAAACACGTTTGAATAATTCTATTCTTGACTAACTCTAGTTATAGATATTCAAGCATAGAAGAAAAACTTTCTTTTCTTTTTTTTCACGTTCAATTATGAATGTTGTTCTCTTAATGCTCAGAAGTACATTAGGAACATACATTTGAAGCCAAGAAGCCTCTGTGGTACCTTAATGATCTTACGAGACGTTCGAATTTCTGGATTTCGATTTTGGATTCCAAGATACGTAATTTTTTTAATTTTTTTATATATATAATACATGTAATGTATTTTGTAAAAGCGACGTTTCTTCAAATCCATTTGACTGTTGAGGATTTAATGACTGATCTATCGTAAGAATTTAGAAGTTGTCAGTTAAGTTTGTTCGGTTCATACAATTACTTTATTACATTTATCGCAGTTGGTTTCCTTTACTCCTTAATGGAATCTCGGAAGAAGTAAGAGTTTGTGTGTTGAAGCTAAGGAACATTGGGCCAACATTGTACGCAATTATTTTTTTAACCATAAAAATTTTTATCGACGGTTATTCCTTGAATTAACAACCTATGTGTTCATGCGTAAAAGCCAATCTCTCTGATTCGGCCCAAAATGTTTTCAAAAAATTGATATTCCAGATTTTTGGCAATCTAGGCGTGTGGAGTATCATTTTCGAATAAATTTCGGACGCTGAATCCAATGAGACGGGTCATGGAAGAGGTTATGGGTCAAAATGGGTACCTATCTACCTATTTCGAATGTTGATTTTTGATATTTCTGATGCCTTGACCCATGGGTTATCATTTTTCACTACATTTTGGAAGCTGAGTTCAATAAAATGGGTCCCAGAACGATTGGCGCCCACTGGAAGAGGTTATGGGGCAAAATGAGTATCTATCTACCCGTTTTGAATGTTTTCGAGATTTTTGATGCCTAGGCATGAGGGGTATAATTTTTCACTAAATTTTGGACGCTGGATCCAATGAGATGGGTTCTGGAAGAGGTTATGGGTCAAAATGGGTATGTATCTTCCTATTTCGAATGTGTATTTTTGAGATTTTTGGTACCATGGCGTGTTGGGTATCATTTTTCATTAAATTTTGGACGCTAAATCCAATTAAACGGGTCCCTGAACAATCGGTGCCCACTGGAAGATGTTATGGAGCAAAATGGGTGTATCTACCCATTTTTGAAATTTATCGTGCCTAGGCGTGTGGGGTACCATTATCCTCTAAATTTTGGACGCTGGATCCAATGAGATGGGTTCTGGAAGAGGTTACGGGTCAAAAGGGATATCAATCTACCTATTCTGAATATGCATTTTTGAGATTTTTGGTACCATGACGTGTTAGATATCATTTTTCATTAAATTTTGGACGCTGAATCTGATTAAACGGGCAAATCTGCATCAACTAAAGACTAAAAATTGTATAAAATGCCCAATGAGCGATTGATGATGAATGTTGGATACAGGAGAATGCTGGTAGAATTGGTTACACTTACCATTGAGACGCCTAGTGCGACCAAATATCCAGAGACCACCAATGAGGATGTTGGATCATGACGAAGAAAATGCAGACGCTGTTACTCGTCAATTGAAAGGTATTATCAGGTTACATCCTTGCGGCACTTCTGAACTGAAGGTTGAAGAAATGCTTGACCAACGACTACATTTTTTTTTTTTTTTTTCTTCAAGCCTGTCAGGTAAAATGACTTGTTAGATAGTCATTCGGAGCAATTCAAATCGATTCTTCGGTAGGCAACAACAGAAGGGATGAGTAAATTTTACTCACTACCCTAAATTGAGCCGTTTTGGAAGCGTATTTGTACTCTCTTACTGCCTCTGATGGTGAAACGTCGTACGTTGAGTATTCTAACACTTATGAATCATAGCACATAGTAATTTAATCAAAAGAAAAAAAATCCCACCGCCCAAAACCCCAATATTTGTTGGAAATTAATTTTCATTAGTCTCAAATTTTTTCTAATGCTTAAGCGTATTTAAACTTGGTTTGAGTTGCAAAAAGCGAATATGTACTAGTTGAACTCGAACTAAGGAGCTGGTGGAGCCGAGCAGTCAATATACGAGGGTGGATCGATAAGTTTCCGGTCTGGCCAGGAAAAACAACGTTTTTAAGAATTTTAACATGGACTCATGTTTTAGCCATGACCTAACTACCAAAAACCGTTCGCGGGGAGGGTGACGCGGGAAGGGAACGCCGGAAGGGTGACGCGGGAGTGTCACACAGGGTTTTATAAGACAAGAAGAAAAAAACTCGGCCCTCTGGGCCTCGCCAGGGGGCAAGCCCCCTGGACCCCCGTCTGCTTTCCGCTTAGAGCCTACGGCTAAAATCCGATAAACATGGACCCATGTTTTAGCCGTCTGCAATCGGAATGTCTATTACGAATGTCTATACGAGGTGACTGATGACTCACTACTACCTTACAAGGAAGTAGGTACGGTATTTTCTGATGACTCACTACTACCTTACAAGGAAGTAGGTACGGTATTTTCTGATGACTCACTACTACCTTACAAGGAAGTAGGTACGGTATTTTCTTCTTGTCTTATAAAACCCCGTGTGACAGGAGCGTCTGGGGGGAGTACCGAGCCGAGCGGCTTCGGCCATTTCCGGCCCTCCTCAGCTCAATATCACACACCATCGCAATTCTTCCCCTTTGGCGCTCGTTTCAAAAAAGCGTGCTCCCTCGTTCAACGTCAACAATTCTCTCTTTATCGGGGATTTTGGTAGAATAGGAACTTACTACCTACTAGCCTAAAAAAATTATTAGGAAAATGTGTTTCAGCAAACAAGCTAAAATTGGCTCACACAAATTTTGAACATATCTGTAACTCACCCAAAACACGTTTCCAGCAGTTCACATTAGTTTAAAAAAGATATGTAACTATAAGGTCATTTGTAAAATTTGTATTATTGTTTATATCTGTAGTTTCACCTATTTTCAGGCTCTACCCTTATAAGGCCCAAGACTGGTATCATGATGGAAGTCTTTTTGTAATGCAGGGCACTGGCTTAGATTTTTTAGTATCTCTTTCAATTCCAGTTTTCCAACTGAAAAAATCAGCGTGGTTGTCAAAATGCAATTCCTTGTTGGATAAACGTACGCCATGAGCGCCAGATATGTGCTCAATGAGATCACCACGACAGGTCACTACGGAACTACACATATTACAATTCAATGAAACAGAAGTGTGCTGTTTCTGGCATCCTCGACTGCTTTGCTGGTGACGATCCAGATTAAACTGTTTGTCGGTGACATGGTTGCAGTTCTTGCACTTAGGCATCACAGGAACGGAATAATAACGAATAACTAAATTAAATGGAATAGTAAACACGGAATAGTTAACGAATAAACTAAAACACTAGAAGCGAACGAGAATGAACGGAATAACGAACAACGAAATAATTACAAATAAACTAAAACACGGAACTAGTAAATGGAATAGTAAACACGGAATAGTAAACAAATAAACTAAAACACTCGAAGCGAACGTGAATGGTGACGTTGTGAAGAAACTATAAGTTCGTTCATCTATGTTGTGAAGATTCAAGATAAGGGAGAGTTGATACAGAGAGGTTGGGCCGAGGAGGGCCAGAAATGGCCGAGGTCGCTCGGCTCGGTACTCCCCCCAGACGCTCTCAGCGAACGGTTTTTGGTAGTTAGGTCATGGCTAAAACATGAGTCCATGTTAATAGAGAGTTCCTAAGAGATAAGTCCAGCTGTGCTAGGTCCATCGTTTTTGGTCTTATCGGGGCTTCGCTAGAGCGAGCTAATTTGGATGCTAAAGGATAAAAGATGCCTCCTCGAAGTGTCCTCATCTGAAAGTGACGTCGAATTTAGAGCAACGTAAAATGGCGTCTTCTACCCTGTTTGTCAACATCAGCATACGACATTTTGTTTTCTCCACCGATTTCGTGCTCCTGTGTTTTGTGAATTTTCTTCAACCTCGCCCGTCATCGAAAATGTCGCTCGACTATTTTTATCGGTCCTACGTGAATGGACACCTGTCAAGCAGCGATCTTCTAAGGCTTTTCGAACTTCATTTACAAAGCCGAGATCGTCCTACACCTCGTCGACTGGTGCCACATGGTCCATTTTCCCTAGGTTTGTACAAATATGCCTTAATTATTATTGCCCGGTACTCAATCAATATGCTATCTACCGACCATTTATTGGTTCAGTATGCTATCTACCGACCCATCCTTCTTTCTTCATCTGCCCACTGCACACTACGCCGTCTTGAACTTTTTCACAAACACCGATTTCACCTGGCAGCTCTTTAAAAATTGCTCACATGTAGCATCGTCGTAGATAATTTTCCTGTACAAGTGACGCGCACTCATCGTAGCTACGTGAAGAAACAACCGAACTGGACTGAACATTAAGAAATTAATGCGTGTTAGATGAGCAAGCCGATTCATTTGTTCGCGTTTTTCGAGGCGGTAGATAGCATATTGTAAGACGCAATGCACACGATAGATACGCCCGGTCAGCGGTAGATATCGGTTTCAAGGTAGATAGCATATTGATCGAGTACCTTATTGCCCTGCTCAACCAATTTATTGCGAATTCCCACAAAGAATGTGCAATTTAATGCCCTCAGTTGTAAATTTTAGATCTCATGACTGACGACGAGGTAGAGCAGCAATTCCGATTTAGCAGAGACCAGTTGGTACAGCTCCAAACCTGTTTCCGAATCCCTGACGTCCTAAGAGCCGACGGATATCGAGTTGCAGGTATTTATCTACTTACAGAGCATGTCCACATTGTGCCTGTATCACGTGAACCATAATGGTCCGGCTAGTATTTAACATTATTAATATAAAAGTAGTTCAAACATCAAATTGAAGTTCAGAATCATTACAATTAAGTATTCATGAGATTAACATTCTCCCTTCGCCAGGGCTAACTGCTCTATGCATCCTCCTCCGGCGGTTGTCTTACCCTAATCGGCTCAGTGATCTAGAGAGGACTTTTGGGATGTCAAAGTCGTCCATCTCTGCCATCGCACGCTGGATGACTAACTTTCTCCAGCTAAGGTTTGGTCCTCTCATTGAAAACTTGGAGCGACTGCCATGGCTGAATGGGGAAAAGTTGGCAGCTTATTCTGAGGTCAGTTTCTGCGAATAGTGAATTTTGTCTCTGGTGAAGTAGCGATTTAGTTTAAATAAATTTCGGACAGTAACAGGCAGTTGTCAGACGACTTTATCGCAGCAATCCCTCTTAATATATTATAATTTATATTTAATATAATACTTAATATTTGATTGTCTCATCTATGCCCATAGGCAGTGGCTGCTAAAGGAGCTCCCCTGAGCAACATTTGGGCATTTGTTGATGGAACGGCCAGAAAAATGTGTCGCCCTACAGAAGAGCAACAACTTTATTATTCAGGCCACAAAAGGTTCCACAACCTTAAATACCAGTCGATCCTCACTCCCGATGGTGTCATCGTCAGCCTAAAAGGACCCTACGAGGGAAGGAGGCACGACGCTGGTGAGTAGGTTTGGATGTTCGCCCAATTACATGTATTTGAATGGGTTTCGTTAAAAAAAAAATAATAATAAAAAAATCATGGTTTCTGTTTCAGGAATTTGGAATGGATGTGGTGTTCAAGAGCAAATTCGTAGGTTGTGCGTTCTTCGAGACCGGACATACGTAATTTACGGGGACCCAGCCTACCCTGTCTCAGACATCCTCGTTACGCCATACCCTGCTACAAATCGCCAGCCTCGCGCACTCGCCTTCAACAGGGCTATGTCCCCGCTGAGACAGGCGGTCGAATGGGGGTTCGGCAAAGTTGTGCAGCTCTTCGCATTCGTCGATTTTGCAAAAAATCAAAAACTTCAACTGCAGGACATCGGTGGCATGTATCGTGTCGCCGTCTTCCTCACCAACTGCCACACGTGTCTGAATGGCAGCCAAGCCAGCCAATATTTTGGGATCGATCCCCCAAGTTTGGAAGAATATTTATCAGGGCAATAAATTTGTGAGAAGTATAATATTTATTTATTATTTATATCACAATCCAGTTTATAGAACAGTAGGTAACAATAACCCTGGAAACATAACAACAAAGATAACGCCGAAAGTAAACGTTTTAATTTGTTTTCTGATCTAATTTTTCGACCATCTTCTCCATCGTTTTCATCACGGCGTCATGAAAAATTTGGGTTTTCTCCCACATGTCGGTCAAGGGAATGGTTCATGTCGGTCCCAACATTTTGGATCTTAAGAAAATTTCCAACTACCCAAATCGGCGTGGACATTTGCTAATTTTGATCTAGACACCTTGAAACGTCCAGAAAAAAAATGTTTGGGCCGAACTGGAGAGATTGACATTTTGCATGAAAACATAAGTTGATTATTCAAGGAATAACCAACCAGAATGGCAAAATATCCACGCGCTCTTTGGTAATAGGATAACTTGGGGATCGTATGTGGTGTGAAAATGTATTTTTTGAAAAACAGATGTTCAAGACTTAGGCGATCTAGGGGCGTGGGGTATAATTTCCACTAAATTTGGGATGCTGAATCCATTAAGATGGCTCCCGAACCGTTTGCAGTCTACTGGGGGTGTTTATGGGTGAAAAAAGATACATACCTATTTGAAAAGTGGGTTCTTGAGATTTTTGGGTACCTAGGCGTGTGGGGTATCATTTTCCACTAAACGTTGGACGCTGAATCGTTTGGAATGAGTCCAGGGCACCTCATGCTCACTGTTTTTCCAACCACTCTTGGGTATGACCAACCATTGGGGAAGAATTTGCAGCGTTTTAGTTTAATACATAACCGGATGTCACTCAGTTACACCATCGTCTCACATAAATAAGACTCAATGACAAGGCAGATGCCATGTTGCGTGAAAGGATTTATGGTTAATGATGTAGGGTGCACGAAAATACCTACACCCCGATTTTTCTAGCTCCCCCCCAATAACAGGTCATTTTTTCAAGATTATAATCGAATCATCAGCCATGTGAGGCTCTGACAAATGCGTTTGTTGTTAGTAATAACCTGATTGGAATGAGACCTTACTTTTAATCTTTAGGCTTTCAAGAATTAGGCTTATAGCAAAAAAAAAAAATGGAGAGGGAGCAACGAAAATCGAGAAGAGGGTTTTCACAGTAGCCTTCACGCCATTTATACCTCATTTGTGTGCTCTTCTAGGAGATTCAAGCGGCGGCATTCGATCTCTAGCTTTACCCTCTTGTTTTCTGCTTTCAGCCTCTCTAGAGCCACCTGTTGAAAGTTTAGAGTAAAAGTAAAGGTTAAATTAAGAAGTTTTATGGGTAGCAGCAGCTGCGCACGATCTGATTAAGTATGTACATACCTGTTCAACCTTGAGGTCATTTTCCTCCTTTAACTTTTTCCACATGGCTTCCTCTGTTGTTCGTTGTCTCAACCGCTTCTTTGCCCTCCTGGAGCTAGGAGGGACAAGGAGGGGAGTTTCTACTGGCTGGATGGTGACAGATCCAGCTGGTGGATGTGCTGAAGCCGCGGCATTGAGCAGGGTGGAAGGGCTCGAGCGATTCAAGTCCGATTCTTGAATGAAATAATGAAGAATTAGTTCACTCAAAAGTGTACACGTCATGTTATAAGCCAATATAACATGCTACCCAGCACATGAATTATTACGAAATGAGGTCAGGAGTTTTTTACATGAAGGTGACATTGTCAAGCTGACTTGGAAATTGCTTCATCACATCAAAAGCGCTTGCCCACCTACCATGCATCTATTCAACAATATGAAAATTATTCTCACCTTCCTCCATGGCAGTAGATTGTGAAGCAAATAACTCCTCAGGAAGCTCAGCAGATGGCATAACCTACAAAGACAGTAGCAAAACATGAAAATAAAATTAGTCCTGTTGCCTAATACCAGCAAAATTGAAGTATTCCTCACTTCACTAACAACGGGCACATCCATTATTCCCTCCATTATTATGGCCATAGCAGCCTTGTCTCTTAATGCCTTGCCCATGGTTGCCTGCATCTGCTCCCTCTTTTTTTTTGAAGGGCATCGTTTCGCTTCCTCCTTCAATTCAGACGCCTTTTGTAGTAGTTGCTCCAGCTCGTCCCACCCTGATGAGTACATTTACAGTTCATTAAAATTTGAGCTAGCAGTAAGCCATGTAAACTGTGGTGTAAGAGAAGTAAAATTTGGTTTGTTTTCTTATAAATTAATACATGCAGTTCAACAATACCTTCTTCTTTCCCTGAAGCACTTTGCGCCATCCTATCGCGCACTTTGAAATTATTTATCAGCAGGGTCACCCTCTGCCTCACACTTTTAGGAGCAAAATCCTTGTCTCTTCTACTCTTCAAAACATTGGCAATGTAGGTCCATCTAGGGATACAGAAAAAGATAATTGACAGAAAGATAGAGAAAAAAGATAATTATTGAGTATTGTGGCATAGCCATTAGAAGATGTCGTGAGACCAGTTTGACTCGTCAAAGCCTATTGGGTATCCGCATTATTCACAGAATATTATTAAACTAGAGGGTCAAAACGTACAATTTGAGCATACCACAATGATGGCTTAACAAAACATTTTTTTGTTTATGTTACAAAAGCAAAAAACTGTTTTTACCACAAAACAAATGCGCCTGAAAAGATTTATGAGGGAACTAACTGAAGGGTGATTTTTGTCGTACATTTTCAAGAAAATGTTGGTAACACCTGTGAGCCCCTAGGCGATTTTGAAGCAATGAAGTAGACCATGGACAACCTCCAAGCCTCTTAAGGTAAATTTCCACTGAGCAAACATCGTTTGCGAACGTTTGCGGTTGTTCGCGCGCAGGTGCTTGCGCGCAAAACGTTCGCGAACGCGAAGAGAAGGGTGCTGTTTCCACTGCCCGCGCTCGGCCAACAGAACAGTTGTTCTCGAGCAATCGCCGCTGATCCGTATGTTTAGAGCGATCATGGCGCCCGCTTTATCAAAGGTTGCAATAAGTGCAGCTTCGATTTTGATTCTATCGGAGCTTGAAAAGAAGAAGCGTCGGAGACACAGGATGTGGGTGTCGTCATTTCTGAGGGCGAGAAATCACGAAAAACTGCTCAGCGATTTGCGGGCGGATGAAACTCGACTGTTTGAAAATTTCAACCGAATGTCTCCGTCGGACTTCGATTTCTTATTGAACCGAATTGAAGCAAAAGTGTCGAGGCTTGATACCACCTTTCGTGACAGCATTCTAGCGACGACACGGCTGGCAATAACTCTTCGGTTTTCCTTTTTTTTTTAATTTATTGAAATAAAACTTGTGATCGGGTTGCCACAGTAGGGGGTTCCCCTCATACAATGACACCAAGCGAAGGGACATTTCATTGTCCCACTCCATACTTGTCACAAAATGTTATTATAATAAGGAAAACCCGGCACTCAGACGGACAAAACACAGGGTACTGAGCCATCGTGACGAAGTTCGTTGGAAACCGGGGACATGCGCAGGGCGCCTGTTTCCATTGTACGCGCAGCGAACGCGAATCCCTTTGATGATTCGCAGGAAAACCGACAGCCGACGGATCAACCCCGCGCACGAACGAACGCCGTTCGCTAACAACGTTTGGCGCGGAGGAGTGTTTCCACAGCACGCGCATCGTGTTTGCAAACGTTTGAAGACCCTGTTCGCAGCGAATGTTCGCTCAGTGGAAATTTACCTCTACAGAGGCGATCAGAGCGAACTCATCTACATTTGCCTTCAACGCTTGGAAATTGACAATCTCCGAGACCAAAGTAGGGCCCCCCAAATACGCAACTAAGTATGCATTTGCAAATTTCAGTAACCAACCTGCCAATGTTAGCAAATGGGTTTTCGGCCACGACGATTCCCATCATCTCAAGATCGTCTTCCCTGGAGAACCACAATCTCCTTTTCGGCGCATCATCATTTGGGTCGACGCCTTCCATGACCTAAGAGAATATTAATTGTACACACAAATTAATGCAAACATTCATGTCGCCAAATGCATGTCACTACAGATGAAGTTAACGAATACAGTCATCCAGATTCTGTAAGACTTAACAATTTCTCAACATTCTCCGGTCCTGTTCCTTTTATCATATAGTTGCTCTACTTCAAACATACTGAATAACTTTATCAATCAGTTTATTAACTTACTTTTTGCTGAAAATGAAGATAGCCCAACAAAAGCACGGATGGTTCTACGTTGAAGAACACAAAAATCAAAGATCAAACACAAGCGACGCGGTGAAAACATCTTTAAAATTACCAAAACAAACCACAGCAGTGTTATCTCAGCGTCAGGTTAAAGAAATTCGTTAAGTTCGCAGTGGTCTTTTCTCTCTGTCCGTATCTTTCCGGCCAATAAGTCAACTCAACAACGAACCTAGCACGGTTCAGCCGAAGTTAGTACACGCGCATGCGCAGATGAGACACGTTAAGTTCGGATGAGGACGTTAAGTTCGGTCTTTTTCTCTTTAGGAACTCCCTATTAAATTGGTTTTCGAGTATATTTGTGTTCGTACTCTCATACTTCTAACACATCAAAAATAGAAACGTCTGGTTACCCCTTCATAGTTGTTTTGTTCACACTAACGTTAGCCGAGCTATTTCTATAGTATTCTAGCTGTGAATGTGAATTTTGACTGATAAGGAAGAATTTCTTCCATAATTGAATAACTTGACATCAGATCTACGTGATATACATAAATGTAGTTTTGAATTTAAAATCGTTCTGCCTTCAGTTATTCGCCGGATTTGTTGCTACTGTATTCATGTTGATCGTGTAATTTGATCGAGAACAATGTTGAAGAGCATTACCACGAGAACCCTTCGACTGCTTTCCGCAGGTATGAGTTCCAAGTTAACTTATTTTCATTGATTGATTATTATAAATACCTTTCTGGATGATGCCGACATCAGAGCCAATGTGAGTTCATCAACTTATTATTCACTTTCAGAAAATGGTCCGTGCGTCATCACCACGCGAGGAGTTAAATATTTTACTCTACCTCCAACTTATTCAGGTGAGTAGGAGGCTAAAAAGCTTCCGAGGTTTCACTTGCTCACCAGTTGGGTCCTGCACATGAACCCAAAAATTGAATTGAATCCCTGCGGTGCAGAAGAACTTTCCTCAATATTAAGAAATGAGGTTATTTATTTAAATGATCACTGAAGATGAGGTTCCCTCTTTGATGACATGACTGCCTGATAATTTCAGACGTGGAGATTCCAGCCAAGGGTAAACCAAGGTTTATGGAGAAGGTTCCTCCCAACCCCTTCCAGATAAAGATGCCTAAAATGACCAAAAGATTGGATCTTATGCGGGGCCCTGAAGAAGTTCATAACGAACTCATTCATAAGCAATACGGCATCATAGTAAGTGACTGGGTTCCAGAATTTGTTCGGTTCCCGGCGGCATTGAGCTCCAGATGAGTTGGCTAAACCTTTATTTTCTATCCACAGGCTTTAGGTGGTGGAAGGTTAAGATTTGGCCACTTTGAAATGATTCGTCTAACAATTGGTCGTAAAATGGATGTCAAGCGAATGTTCACTACTTGGCGAATTGACCCTGTGTGGCAACCGATTACTAAAAAGGTAAGTGAAATGCGGCTTTTGTCGAGTTACGATTACCTTTATCATGAGCTTCCGCTTTTCCATGTGTCATAGTGAAGAAAAGATCTTTCTATCCATGCTTTCCATCACAATCAACTTCTAGTGACGAATAAATTCATTATCATCCCGAAATTGAATGAGGCCGGTTGTCTCAGTCTGTTACCATTAACTCGCCGTGGTTTTGATGTGTTAATATATCTTAACGAATTTAATTTTCCAGGGTCAAGGTCAAAGAATGGGAGGTGGAAAGGGAGCCATCGACCATTACGTAACGCCAGTAAAAGCTGGGCGTGTGATTATAGAATTAGGTGGAAAGTGTGATTTTGAAGAAGTAAGATCTTATTAATTCATATTCTCGTTATGTTCCACGTGACTATTTCAGCCTCAACCAAGGGGGACGAGTTATGTGCAAGGTTATAATTTACCTAATTACAAATTGCAGGTCAAGGGATTTTTGAGTCAGATCGCCAACCAACTTCCGTTTGCGGCGATGGCAGTATCCCACGAAATGTTGGAAGCCCGAAAAAAATTAATGGAAAAACAAATTCTCGAGAACAGGAACCCTTTCACATTTGAATACATGGCTAAAAATAATATAGGAAACTGCAGGCGTTGGTTAAAGAGAATCGATTACTTCCACTTTGGGAGATATGTATAGTGTGAGTCTGCGGTATACGTAGATGATGTTCGATCGCCTAATAAAACATTTTTTCTATAAGTATTTGGTGAATTTGAATCATTGACTTATAGTGCCGACTACGTACCTTCCAAACTCTCTACCAGCGGTACCAGTTTATATACCTACTCCAAATTGAAACGAGGAGGAGTCCTAATTCTGTGATATTACTAATTTTCTTAGTTGTGGATAATAGGTGTAGGGTGTTTCATTCATGCAATTTGAAAGGAATTCGTTTTTAGAAGATAATCTCGTGTGTTAGGAAAACAAATTAAAAAAATAATAAAATTTTCATTTGAATAAATTTTGAAACTATGTGGATTTTTCAAACTCCACTTTCAAATGTGCCGGGAGGCCGAAATTTTGGCCAAACAAGAAAGGATATGAGGCAACGTAAGGACTTTACTCTTTAAGTTATCTACCTCCTTTATGAAAAAGGTTATTTTACCAGTTGGCGGGAGGTTGCATTCCTCAGTGTAGAGTTCGAAGAACGTGTTACCCAAGCAGGTCAACAATACGGTGTTGAACCAGTTTTCTTGTAGAATTAATTTTAATAGTCAAATTATAGATTTGATGGAAGATCGGTTTTAGAACTTTTAGGTGAACGAGGAATTCCGGAAAATATGGCAACGATCGTCGATAAAATCGCGGCCATAGAGGCTGAGGTATGTACATCTTACAATCAGCTAAACCAGTGTAACTAATGCTTGCTGCATATTCCCATAGCTATTTATACCACCTAACATCGGTGGCATAACATTAATAACCTGCAGAATCAATGATTTTGTTATCCGAAATCGTAATACATTTCCGATACAAACACGACTATGTGTAACATGTCGATTATGCTATGTCCTTTTTTACGGCCTATGGGGCTCCAACTTACGTTATGGTTAGGTACATGTTGTAACACATACTTAGTTCAAGTTTTATAATCACAAAAGCAACAAGCTTTTTACGGAATGGGCCACCTTGAAGCTATAATTTTCTACAAATTCTAAATAAGTACAAGTCTGTTCACGTGATCTGTACCGCGAAAGGAAAATCCCATTCCTGACGGCATTTCAGTTAACTGTACATTTACCCATAAACACTCCTCTTGTTAGCTAATTTTCCTCAATCTGTTGTTACCTCCTACTCTTCATCGCACCCTGAGAGGAAAAAAGTAGTTTTCTGTTGAGAAATGATTAAATTGTTGAAGCTCAGTTCGGAATGCAACTGGGTGAATGCCCAACCACCAAACTGGGGAGTGCATACTTATACCATGCTTATTAATTGAAAATTTTAAAAGTCTCATGTGGTAAGCGCATGTGGAAGATTTTTAGAAGTATTCACCATGACCATGGCGCCGTTCCTTCATATATATTTGAAATTTTGTAGATGGCCCGAACGCAGAAAAACAAAGCTACTGCTGGGCATCTGGGTCTTCTGAAGGCGCGATTGGCGAAGTTGCGAAGGGAGCTTATTACCCCCAAAGGAGGTGGTGGTGGACCTGGAGAAGGGTTTGACGTCGCGAAGACCGGTGATGCTCGAATCGGGTTTGTAGGTGAGAAAAAAAAGAAGAAACTACATAATACATTTATTCGAATTTCACTTCTTTCTGTATTTTATTCTAATAAGCGCTATTATTCATTTGAAGAACCTTAAATTTTGTGATGCGTCACAAATCATTCATGAACCATTTGCCTGTCGGTTCAAGCAAACAGCAGCATCTTTATTTTATGGCTAATGAATAATTTTTATCTACCATCTACTACCCGGCTAGCTCATATTCGTGTGTTTTTTCAGGCTTCCCATCGGTTGGAAAGTCTACCCTCCTCACTACTTTGGCGGGTGTTTATTCAGAAGTTGCCTCTTACGAGTTTACTACCTTGACTACAGTTCCTGGCTGCATAAAGTACAAAGGAGCCAAAATTCAGGTTAGTACATACTCATCAGTAAACAATTGTTCATCAATTCGCCCAAAATAATGCCTCTCATATTGTAACTGTAAGGTTTTATGAATCCATTCAATGGGATTTGCTGTTGCAGTTGTTGGATTTACCCGGTATCATCGAAGGTGCTAAGGACGGGAAAGGTCGTGGTAGACAGGTCATTGCTGTTGCTCGCACGTGCTCTCTCATATTCATAGTACTGGACGTCCTCAAACCTCTACAACATAAGAAGCTGATCGAGCATGAGTTGGAGGGATTTGGATTGCGGTTGAACAAAGAACCTCCGAACATTGTGTTTCGCAAGAAGGACAAAGGTGGCATAAATTTACAAACAATGGTGGGTACCAGTAGTTGTTGCGTTGTTTCCCTTATTATAGTAAGGCCGAAAGTGGTGCCCAGTATAATGGTGAGGGCACTAGCGACCCCATGTTTCCATAAGAGTGGGAGACCATTCCCGACGAATCAAGAGCCAAAGAAAAAGCTGCTAAGAGGGGTCTTTCTGTGTTCGGGATTCCAGACAACTACCCATAACTAAGGATTTGTATAATTCTTTGGTTTGGAGCATTCTTTGACCTCGACCTACCTGCCCAAAAACGTGGCGATGTTTGTGTTAGCTCAAGTTGGACCTAAAAGGGTCAATCGTTGGTTGCTACAGAGATTCATCAATTATAATTCACCCGCTCCAAATGCCGTCACCTATCGAATGCCGTGCTTCGAGTAATGTGGGGTTTTGGTTTATTATTCCTTGAATAACCAACCTATGTGTATGTATGGTATGTTATCATGCCAGAGGTCAATCTCTCCGATTGGCCCCGAATTAGACAGTTTGCGTTACCTGGTGTCCAGATAAAAAACGCTGAAAAGTGGTATATTATTTAAGGTGGAACTCTCTCGTGTGGGAAAGCTGTTCAGTGAGTTCTTTGAAGGAACTCCTCTATGGATCAATAACACGTTATTAATAGCAGTACGAGTCAATTCAGCGTCTAAAATACAGCTGTAACTGATATCCCACTCGTTTAATTCCCAACAATTCGTTCTCGAAGTACCCGTTTACGGGTTGTGGCGTACAGTACCTGAATGAATCCATTCTGTGACGGCAACCGAATCGCAACTAGGAACCGAGATGAGTTTAGGGCCCTGGTGTTCATTATCCATTTTGTGACATCAAGCTGAGGCATAATATGCCATAAAATATATTATATTTAAATTGCATTTTGCAATCGTGTTATAACTCAAGTTTCAATTTCTTGACATCAACATGAGACAGAAATGTACAAGCATTTGCAATCGTGTTGCTATCCTCGCAGTGTGGTCAGTTGTAGGAGGAAAATGACATTGACATCATGAGAATTGAACTCAAAATTGCAAGTTGGGTACCGAGGAGGGCATGTGTTAAAATGGTTACCTACCTACCTGTTGGATTGCGTCCTGGACACTCCACACTACGAATAATAAACCATTACGGATCAATTTGCCGCGTTTTTTTCTTTAAATTTATCATTTCTACCACCAACTTACCTCGACTTTCTTCTCTTTTATTTTCAGTGTCAACAATCAGAACTAGATTTGGACACGGTGAAAACGATTTTGGCTGAGTACAGGATGCACAATGCTGATATCACTTTGAGATACGATGCTACCAGTGATGACCTTATTGACGTAATTGAAGGGAATAGAATTTACGTCCCCTGCATATACCTTTTGAATAAAATAGGTGAGTAATTTAAAAAAAAATTCCAATTGGAATGTTTGAATAGAAGTTAGCTTTCTTACACTCAATATACCAAGATTAGTGCACGCTGAGCTTTGTTCAATTGCCTTTTGACGAATGATTGCCATTGCACTCCTTTCTAATCTGGGCTCCTAATTTACAATCCAGCAAAACAAAACTTTGTTCATTATCTAGCAATATATTTTTTCAGATCAGATCAGTATTGAAGAATTGGACATAATTTACAAGATTCCTCATTGCGTTCCGATATCTGCACATCACAAATGGAACTTCGATGATCTGCTTGAGAGAATGTGGGAATATCTCAAGTTGACGAGAATGTATGTATTAGCGTATTAGCTGTGAGGCGCCCTCTTCTGGGTGTGTTTCGTTCACAATTGCATATTCACTCCTTTTTGGTAAATGATTCGTTTTGGCTGTAGTTACACGAAACCGAAAGGACAACTTCCTGACTACAACTCTCCTGTCGTCTTGCACACTGACCGAAGATCCGTTGAGGATTTTTGCAACAAGTTGCATCGTACCATCGCAAAAGAATTTAAATAGTAAGTGTAATTGTAAATTATCCATTTGTGTCACATCTATGAGGGCTTGGAACAACGCTATTCGCGATTCCTCAAGATTATTGATATTTGGTTTCTCATTTAAATGATTGAATGCGTTATTTGTTTACAGTGCCTTAGTGTGGGGATCATCCGTGAAACATCAGCCCCAAAAAGTCGGAAAAGATCACGTTTTGAACGACGAAGATGTTGTGCAAATTGTAAAGAAAGTCTGAATACTATTATGCGCTCTGGTCTACTGTACAGTTATCGATCATCTAATAAAACCGATTTGAACTCCGTTAATCCAGCCAACATTTCCGATCCCCTTTCTTATAGTACATATAAAAGAGCGCTCGTTTTTCCTCAGTAAGAACGATAGGGACCTATCAAGGACGATTTGCATTCACGCACGTACTTTACTTTTTTTATTTCATTTACACGCGCATTTTATTCAAGGGATTGCTCAATCACCTCGAGTCTTTCTTCAATCGTAAAAATTTTGCGGACTCCATTCGGCTCAATTGGATTTAATTATGTAGTAGATTAATCGCAAACAATGAGACAGTAACTCGATTGAGATTTTTGATCCTCGACAATTGCTTCACAGAGCCTTCAATGTATGTAACTTAAACTCAGGGCTCGTTGTTTCCGCCACGAACTAGGAGAATATAAAAGAAAAACACCAGAAAGAAAAGTGAACAATTATTGCTCAATGGTGCTTTTATTAGTGAATTTGTTCCCTATTCTTGCGTTCAAAATCGTATCTTTGACGTAGAGGGCAATTAAAAAGAGAACCCTCGTACTCAGATCCTAAAACAATCTCAAAACCCCATCTTCGAAATATCCGTTATAATCACAAACAATCGGTCTGGGACCTGTATTCATCGATTTAGTGTCCAAAATTAAAAATTTGAAAATCATGCATTCGTAAGTACCTAAAAGAAAAATCCCGTTTTTAAAAATAAAACCATTTTCAAAATTCCTACCCATTTCACCCATGCACTACCCCTATTTGAGGCGATCGGGCTGAACAAGATTTAGGCACGACAGAGGCCAAACTTCAGGTATTTGAAGTACTTATTTGATAGGTTTTGACGGCGGGCGGACATAAAAACGGGCCCACCTACAAAATTTGGGGAAACAATTTTTGTTTTCAAAACGGATACACAAGGAGTATTATTTTAATGTAAATAATAAACCAAAATCAGGAAGCAAACGATGCGGATTGTCAATGTCGGGGCGAATGGAGTAGGTTCTGTCACCTTCGTAAATATACAATTTCATCGAAAATTGATCAATACAGGGGTGAAGTATGAGAAGTTTGAGCTCTAGTGACGTTCAGTTTAAATAATTAAATTAACAAATTGCAGTTCTATCTTGAATTTCTTTGGTTTTTGCTGGTATCTTCAGTAAAGTTTTCTCAATAAATGGAAATAATTAAAAATTAGGGTCTACATAAGTGGAAATTTCAAAATGAAATATATTAGAAATCCTTTTTCCTATCATATAATTTACTACACCGGAAATAATAACTACAGCGGGAACATAAATATTTGTACGTAGGATAGGTCAGTACTGAGAGGTGTTGCTTTTAGGAAGTACAATAAATCGACGGTCCTGCCAAAGTAAGGCCGTTTCCTCGTGAGTTACCAGGCTAGTGTACTTCTCGGGAGCCCATTATGTTCCTCTCCTCCTTCCGGTTTCTTTTGTTGCTCCCACTTGGGTTTTTCCCTCCGAAACTCACGCGTTCTGCACCCGGTAACTCACCTTCTTCCATGGGCCACCCCAACGCCGCGTGTGTTGATCAACCCTCGTGGTTCTGAGTCGGCACAGGAACGCCATCCCCTCTAGAACACAGTGGGAGTGGTTGAATAGAAGTTGAACGCGGCAGGTGGAACCTCCTTCAGTCCTCTGTGCAGTGCCGGCTCGCTCCGTTTCTGTTCTATTGCGATGGTGGCCCAACCTGAAAATGAACTGAAGACAGACGCCGACGGTCAAAAGGCGCCGGTCAAAGGTACGATTGACAAGGTGTACATATTATTTCTTCGGGCTCAACTTTACCACATAAACAAGGGGCATAAAGTGGGCAATGATTAATCCACTTGGGGACTTGTCACGTTGTGTCCACCACTTGTTGACATCTAGGGGTTGGTCGTCAAATATCACTGATCTTCGTCTGCAATTCGTCCTACAAATTATCGTAGGATCCTAATAGGTGACTGAAAACTAGCGGTGATTATATGGTAGATATCAGAATTTCTCCTCCTTAACTATTTCTCCACTTATTCCCATGAGTTAGTTAATTAAATAATTTAACTTGAAACAAAATATCTTGGCCTTAATTTGTTACTTAGCTTTACAATACAGTATTGATTTTAACCATATTGTCATGATATTATAAGCGCTGAATTACCTACCGAATATTGCTTTGTAACTTCGACTTGGACAACATCGCGTACCTTTAAAACCGCCCTTTTCAAAAAATTCAGCCGAAAACGAATATGGTCGTATTTTTATTGGCTCTGGAGAAGAGAAAGTATTTCTAGGTATAGTTTCTTGATTTTCCCCCTGGTTATTAAGCTCCCTTTTGGCGCCTATTAAATTCTAGGAAAAAGTGGGAAGGAAGATGAGAGAAACACTGCATTGCTTATACTGTTTTTTCGAAATCGAACTATGCAACATTGCAATTCCAAGAAATTAATGTTGCGCGAATAACGGCATTTTCCGGCTGAGCACTCCTACTGGAATCTTTAGCTTCCACCAATGTTGATTCGCGTCTTCATTAAATGAAATGCGTTTCAATTAAACGTAAATTCTGATATACAATAATGGACGTTGTCATAAAATATGCGGTTAAACTCAAACGAAATATGCTAAAGCATGCATAACTAAGTCGGCTTTGGCTGTTTTCCCATAGGCTCACTGTTGACAAATGAAAATGTAGTTGTATTAAATTACGAATACGTGCTAGAAAGAACGATGCTGTATAGTTTGTTTCCAAACGAGTGGCAAAATACATGCAATTGAATGCATTTATCAGTGTTGATAAACGATGCTCTCTCTAGTTTTTCTACAGATGAACAATTCTTAAGAGGACAGTTTATTTGGTATTCTTCCAAGTAACGTCATGCAACTTTATTATAAAACGGGCGTTTTGGAATGGCTTGGGCATTATTCGAAATTTGGCTCGAATAAGTGTATCAGAATCTGAAGACAAAACTGCCTCCGGGTTGTGGGCAGATATTATCAAGGGGTTAATAGGGGTTAGGTGCTTATCTTCAAAGTGGGATATTCACGTCCCGTAATGATGAGCGTATTGTCTAAACAAAGAAGTGCAAACGTGGAAGAAAAACATTACAGAGGCATTCTGTAACACCATATCTCATGTCAGTTGGAATATGATGACTGATGGTTTTCTTCCTTTTTACCGTCGTGTGGTGTTGCTGACAATTTTAAATGTGTGCCATAGGAAGTATTGAAGTAGAGAATAATTTATTTCTATTGTTCATTTTTATGTACTGAGCACGTTCACCACACGAATAAAATCAATCGCGACTAGGTTGGGGAAACCCATTTCAATAAAAAACGGAGGTATATAATGAGATAGTCTATTTCCCCAAAAATAATGAACGTTAGTCAAGTTCATGTTAGTTACTGATGATGACCTAACTGTCGAAATCGATTTGACAATAATTGTTGTCATTATTTTTGTGGAAATAGATTCTCTTATTATATAACTCCATTATTTATATTCCCCAAAATAAATTGGAATGTTCTTAAATCTTTTTGATATACGAAAGATCGATAGAATTCCATGACTTTGAATACTCTCTTACAGTCAGGCAATGCCAGTAGCACTGGACAAAAGCAGGCCTTGGTGCGACAGCAGAGGAAAAAATGAGCACGTGCTGAATTGCATAATGATGTCCTTGAAGGCAATATCAATGAGCTCGTGACAATTTGCTATCAACTGAGTCTCTTGAAAGCAGATTCTAACATTCGGGAACCTCCCCGTTCGTCCCCGAACGTTCTCGACCGGGCACCAGGTATAAAAACGGGCCCAGAACGCCGCACAGTTCAGTTCAATTCGGAGTCCGGAGATAGACGCTTCTCGGGTTATAAATCGTGCCGCCCGCGTTATAAATAGTGCGACAACCACGTTACAAACCGTGTATTGTGATTCTGTCATTGTGTAAGTGCGCGAATGTGAACAGTGTATGTACTCAAGCGAACAATTGTTTAATAATTACTTACTAAGAACAATAAATCGTTACACAGGTTTTGGGTTTCCTTGTGGGAATATCTACCTCATGAGTAACCATAGGTAGGATACGTATATAGTAAAAAAAAGTACTTTCTCCAACCTTTGTATTGACTATACTGGTCTTGCTGGCTCTAGTTTTCTGATTACGTGAATGTATCATGACGTTCATGAACTAACATTGATTATATTCACGAGGGTTCTTCAAGCTATCCTAAGCTTCAATTCAATGTTGAAAAAACAAGAGCTTGAAAACAAAAAACAATCATGCTTAAAAAAAAAGTATGAGGAATAACGCGAAAAATATCGATACAAGTAGGTACCTACACGTTTTTATAATACAATTGTTTACCAATATTCTCCATTCTCGGCAGTAAGGAAACCCACTTCAATCGATTCATCGCCCAAGGGTAGTGGTAAGCGATACCCCACATAGCTGTGTTACAAAAAAACTCTAAATACAATTTTCATCAAGGTTTAGGAACGGTCATCACTCATCTGTTCTGCTGATCGGGAACAAGGATTGGATTCCCAAGCTTTAATTAGTTAGCTAACATTTTTTGTGCATTAAATGGGCGTGTCCAATAATTTGATGCTGATTCGTGGTCGTGAGAAAATTGAAAAACCGCAATATGTACAGTATTGAAACGAACCGCATCTGATGTTTTCAAACCCTAGCAGTTACAACAGTATCGTACTATGTAGAGATTTCGCGGTGGACCTGGAGTGAATAGAGTGTCAAAATGCGTCATTTTTTCTCTCCACCAAAATTTTTACCTATGTGATAGGCTTTTCCATTTGGAAACCCCCTTGTGTCATAGATTGGAGCTGGTTGGTAGATGATTTTTTCTGTGATCATTAATAATAGGACAGACAAAAAGAGCGCCTTCAGTGTCAACTTTTTGAGAATTGTCGAAATGCTTTTAGCAAGAAATTAATTTCTGAAAGAAGTTCCAAACTTGCTACCTATTCCAATCTTACACCAAAGAAGAGTGGTATGTATGCCATCACTTATTAGTGAATTTCTTGTTTGTTTCCTAAGTCATTCTGACTTATTACAATCTGAAAACTTATTATACTGAATTTATTATAATCCTAAGTTTTCACGCCTGAGGTCGATCTAACGATATGCCAAAAAAAGTGGACATAATGCGTCTCAAATCTCTGGATTTTAAATCAAAACGTTCGCTGTATGCCATCCTTGCCGTTCTCGGCGGTCGAATTTTTCCATAAAATTAAGGACATTTGATCAGTGACTCTTTTCAGGCTTTACTTGGCTCATCTTTGAAACTTTACAGTGTACTTGCCCGGAGCAGATAACTTCGCGAAATTTTTAGTAGGAATTAAATAGTTTACCTTTGTGGTTTTTTAAATTTTCCGTGGATAAAATTGATTTCTAGTTTTTTCTGAATCAAAATGGAAATTATAACCAATTATAACACAATTAAAACTCGACAAAAATGCTATTTCCATGTTCCATGTTCTGTAATTTGTCGATTTACCGGTATCTACCAACTTATGATTGCCGCGCTAAATTTTAGCCGATATGATCACAGAAGTCATTGTTTTGCTTCATGGCTTGCTGGTTCTTGTCCATTGATTCGTCTCGCTTGACTAACAAACCATCTCGCAATCACACAAGCGTTCGACGGGAGAGTGAACTATGCATCATTCTTGTGCCTGCGCTCTCATCATGTTCTACCATAGATGACGATGCTGTCGAACAAAATGCCGATGATTTTCCTCAATTTAACAGTCGAATTAGAAATCACGTTCATCCGGCTTCTCGGGTGAGATAAAAACTCACGATTCAGCATTTTAAATGAGATCCTAGGTACTGGGAAACAATTCTAATGGGGTTTTCTTTGATACGGTCATACCACCGTCCTCTGCTGTCACGGATCACGGACTTGGCGTTTCTTCTTTCAAGTTTCTCTTCTCTTTTTCAACACTAATATCCTTGGTAAACTCCGTGAAAAAATATTAATGCTTTCAAAACTATTTATCCTCTTCACGTTGTAATGCTTGTCAACGAACACACACGTCATCACTTGTTGTGTAAATATGTTAGTTCTAACGAAACCGCCCTTTCTCTCATGGTAAGCGCGATGTGAGTAACAAAACAAACAAGGATATGCACAAGTTGGGGAATCCTCGAGAAGATTACTGAATGCATGACTTCTGACTCCACTACCGTGAATCTCTTCGTCACCAAAGTATTCGGGGCATGTTTGTTTCGAAAATGGAACTTCACGATTTCGGGGACCTTGATAATTGGGGTATCGTTTCCCACTGAATTTGAACGCAGAATCGTTTCAGATTGAGGCCCAGAACACGCTTACCGGAGGACGTTATACGGTTATGGGCCTGGAATAATATTTTTAACCATGCGTACCTTTTCAAAAATACATTTTCACGCATGAGCAAAAACAATTTGCAGTATTTTTTTTTTTATGGATATCTGCCCCTAACTCGACAGCCACGGATAGGTAAGAAGAAAAGGGTTCATTTATCCTCCATCTATCACTCATTGCTTCTTATACGTTCTAGCCGACCAAAGACGCGGTTAATTTTAACAGAAACATTTTTATCAAACGAAGAATAGATAGCAGAGTGGCTTTTGCTCGATTCGCGTGCCCCGGGCAAATTCAAAACGAGCAGAATAGTCGTAACTCGATTTTCCTTGAAAACTCGCTGGAAACGTTAGAGGTTATCAGTTCTCATTTGCTGTAGAAATGTGTCCATACGTCGTCGGACACTTCAGGGAATTCCACAGTTAGAAATAATTGAAACGCTATGCTCTGCCACGAGTCACCAACTAATGTATTTTTGGGCGCAATGTGGCCCCTTGAAAGAAAAAAGATTGAATCCTAACCACTCTCAATCTTAATCATCTGATTTGGTAAAAAAATTCAAAACATCACCTTTGACGATGTTAACTAGTTAATGGCGGTGTTGGCGCGCCGATGATGATACTGATAAGCTCTTCATAGAACCCAACGGCGTTTTTTTTCTGTTATGCGGAGTTGAAACAATTGAAATCATAATCAAATAGTACTCGTTATGCAAACTGTCTGTGTTAGGTACTCGGGCATGTTATGTCCATAACTTTGGATTGAATTTAAAAACCGCAAACCTCGCGAGAGATGCGGGTGATTGCATACTCGCTACTTCTCAGATTGCGATAGATATAGCTGCTATCTTGTTAAATGTTCCCCGCTTCGCAGCCGAGATTCATAATAACTACTGTTATCTCACAAAGGTGTCGAATTCCCTCAGTGACAAACTAGTACTTTTCTCTCGCTAAACGACTTTCGCGGGGAACCAAACAATGATGACATAGTCTTCAAGCCGCTCGAATCCGCTTCAGCTTTCATCATTCAATGCGCCTTTAGGTTTACAATAGCCCCCCAGAGGGATAAAATTTCGTAATGAAAGGTATTCAGCTTTCTCTTAATTTGTCAAAGCTTATGGCGCAGTTCCTGGACCTGTGCTGACGTCAATGAACCCTGTACAAGGCAGTAAGGGGGTCTTCGGAGAAGTGACCTGAAAATATATTGATGTTCCCGTTCACTAGTCGGACCACCCATTAAATAGTCCTTCCTCCCCTATCGTTAACTTTTTTCTGTTCGGAAATCTTCAGACCTCAGAAAAAACTCAACAGGTACATTCATCGTAGACTAGCCCTTCCTGTTATAAGGAATAAAATATCTAGGCCCAACATTCAACATCCCCATAAAAAAGAAGCTAGATGTGAAAAGTTTTCACTTCTTCTAATCTTCCACAATACTTACTAGTTTTTTAAGAGTCCACTAAGTATTTTTGGAAACGGGAGCGTTTTCTCTCTTAAACACTTTGAAGCGGCTAATTACTAGTCATTTCAAATATAAGATTCATTACTCAACGCGCAAATGTTGATTTTGAGCCCACGTTTTTCATCCTCTGTCATTAGAAGAATCTAACGAGAAAAATGATGTTTCGCGAATTCCAGCTAAGTACCTACAACACTCACGACTATATTTGCGGACGTCCTAGAGAACAAATGATACGATCTCGTACTTCCCGAGGAAGAGAATAATTATCATCACATTCAACAACCTGCGAGTAATTTTCGTGGACTGTGATAGTTTGTACGGAAATCTCGCTGCCTCATTGCTGTTTTTGGAAAAATAAAGGTATCTTGCTGTAAAATGTTCTCATTTCGGCGGTGAGCTTAGGTTTAGGTGATTACAATCTCTATATTGTTCTATATTGTCGGGACGAAGGGGTTCCATTTGGGTAATTGTAGGCAATCTAGTATTCTTAGAAGCCTTCCCAACAATAGACCAAAACCTGTATTACACTCCTCTTACAAATCTCGTTAGATGTGTCAAGGATCATTCTAGGGCCGGGCTTCCGAGTGATAGGTGGGTTCAGGCACCCATAACTTCTTCCAGTGAGTGCCAATCGTTCTGGGACCCACTTCATTGGATTCAGCGTCCAAGATTTAGTGGAAAATGGTACCCCACACGCCTGGGTACCAGAAATCTCGAAAACCCACATTCGAAATAAATACATAGGTACCCATCCATTTTCACCCATAACCTCTTCCGGTTGGCTCCGATCGTCCCGCGAACTCGTCTCATTGGATTCAACATCCAAAATTTAGTCGAAAATAATACCCCACACGCCTAGATCGCCAAAAATCGCGAAAATTAATTTTTCGAAATACACCTTGAAACGTCCAGAAAAATTTTTTTGGGCCGAATCGGAGAGATTGACTTTTTGCATGTAGAGATAGGTTGATTATTCAAGGAATAACCAACGAAAACCCGAAAAAAAACCTTCTTAGATATCATTATTTTGTTACTCCGGTTTTTAGAATAAAACAACCGTATACTAGTATCGATTCGCTGAATCTGAACCTTTCTCCCCTTCAGGAAACCCTTTGTAACTCTTGATGAATGTGAGTACGTTGAAAATCCAAAATCCCACGACTGGGCCGAAGAAACCCTCAAATCTGAAATAACGTAGTACACGGACTCTCTTCGAGTCCTAATTTCATTCAATTGCAGCTCAATCGCCCAAAACTGAAACATGTACTGGTAAAAATGGTTAGGTACCTAGACAATTTTTTCAGATGTTTTGGGGAACGTAGGCGTTTGACCCATCATTTTCCACTATATAAGCGACGCGAAATCTATTGAAATGAGTCCGGAACCGATTGGTGCAGAATGATTCATGAAGGTTATTTTGAAAATGGGTAATAGAGAAGAAAACTGTTTGTCAACTTTTTTCCTAGTTGATGTATTCTGGAGGTCTCGAGGATGTGCCTTTCCATAAGAGCGAGATACTCCTCGAATAACGTTCTTGTGACTAGTGAGCAGGAACGTTTATTGACACAATTTGCTGATGATGACGCGAAACCTGTCGAGGTATTTTAATTATAATAATTAATCTAATTAAAATTCCTCGTCATTAAGTTTCACGTTGCTCTCAACTCTCCGAATTTCAGGTTCGTTAATTATGATATCATTTAAGAATGTCGGCATATAAGTAATATTTCGCCAGTATCTTATCAACAACTGAGCGTCTCTAATTTGAAAGCACATAACTCGTGGTTGAATTGAAGGTTTTTCGAAAAAGTGTGAATGAGGTTTGTGGATAGATGCTCGTTGCTGGTCCCAGTACCGAAAATATTCCCCAAACGTTGCTCTGATTGCACACAGCCGTCATGTTCACTCGCCAATTTCATTTTTTGACGCCGAAACAATGCGCGAGTTGAATTGCTCAAAAATATTTAAAAAAATATAAAATTTCATCTTACATGATATTGAGCAACCAGGTTACAAACTTTTTTGTTTTGTTTCATCGAGTTAAATTACCCCGATTCCACGTAAACCCGGTACGTTGTCAGCTTATATGACGAATGACGCGAGAAATATGATATTATGTAGACTGTCGCCCGAAAATAGGTATTACTTTTGTTAATGTCGATGTAAACTAGCAACAGAATGCCTAATCTCGTCCAACAGCGTGACATTGTGAGACAGTGTGCTCTGACGAACATTTTATCAATGAATTCGCGATTATACTGAGACGGTAATTTACTGTGTTATCAGCCTCATAAAAGTGTATTCGTTTTAGGTTTCTACTCTTTTGAGATTGATGTGGGATGTTGTAGTCTCATCAAGATTATTATTATTCTGCTAAATGATTATCATTATTTTTTTAGCCAAACAGATATGTGCATGACTGCCAGGATGTTGGCCTGCGGATGCGACCCTCAATTACTATTATCCAGCTTCGGTATCTTATATAGGTTCACATGTTTTAGAGACAAAGTTATTATCACAGGGCAACGTGTGTTGAGCCTACTAGACCCGGAAATGATCATGACGCCTGACCTTGTGGATGGTCTGAGCTCGCCGTGGTGTCTTGTTCATTAGTGTCTCAATGTTGGCACTGCCCCCGCTGCCCCCGGCCGTATAATCGTTCCTTTCCTTTCGACCCTTTGGTGATTACTACAGAGTTAATTTCGTCGCAGTCTTAACCTGTCAATATCCTCTGATTTTTGGAAGGCCTGCATGTTTTTTTTTTAAATTGTAATTTCAAGCACAATCATTCCGCGGCCCAGGAGTGTAGAGCGGAGAAATTCCCTCATGGCCAATTACATGCAAATTAAGCTGCCCTCAACAAGTCAGAAACGGAAACGAACAAAGGTCAATGTGCATCTCGCGGACAATCCTGTCGATTAACTATTTTCGCTGACCGAGGAACGGCCTTGCTGGTCACTAGTCAAATGGGTTTCGCCGAAGCGAAGCAGGCAGTGCTGGTACCTACCTCCAAAATCATAGAAATCTTTCCACAACCATTACTCCTCGCCCCTCCTTGACCCAGTGACGCCCCATCATAAATCGTATACTCCTTTCTGCCTCCCCTACAGCACCTGCTTCAAGTTCAACTGCTTCTCAAATCGCTTATCGATCAGTCAGATTAGTAATTCCACCATCAACTTCGTTTCCGCAACATACCTTTCGATCGAAGACAATGTTTTCGTAGAGACTTCGTACGATATTTTTGTTCTATTCATTGCTCGCAACTTCGCTCGGAAATTCCTCTCAGAAATATCTTCAGTGTAAAAAATACCAAGGTTGTTCGTTCAGACTCCATTGTCGATGAAATGACGCAATTTCACGGTTCAATTCGCTGTATCATACCTCCTAGAGAGACTTGCCTACTCCCACCGTTTTCCGTGAGGCGAACCAAGCACTATCGTCTATTTCAACACTGACAATTATTATGGCTTTCGGGAATTTCTACATTTTGCGCTTCCTGAAAATGATTTCAGAATTACCAGTTGACGATGGCGAATAAATTTTGTTCCCTTGTTCACATTGAATTTGATCATTCTAAATAGGTTCTTAGACTAAAAATGCTCAGAAAATGTGTTGTTTTCCGGGCTTGTACATCTTGTCGAACTGCGGAATGAGGTCGAAATGAGCTTACGCAATGAACCCTTTATTTGGGTCTAAAAAAAAAAAAACAAATCGACAACAATGTACGAGGGGGAAAAGATAAAAACAACAACAACAGCTGCTCAAAAGAACGCGCGCATACAAACAAATCTTCTTACCGGCTCTAGACGCATATGACTGAAATGTTGTAGTTTACATTTGAAACGTGCACTCTTGGTGCATTATTCTCATCAGAATAAATGTCCTTTGTATTTGTGTCGAAAAACAAAAAGAAAGAGAAGAAAAAAAGAAAGAAGTTTTTTTGAGATGATTGCATGAATGAGCAGCGTGCTACTGTTAGCAGAGATGTGAATCAGTAGGTATATCATTAGACTACTCTAAAATATGTGCTCAGGAAACTAACAACCGAGGGAGATGGGTTTAATCACCCTATCTGGTCGAAAATACAAAATGAAGCCACTCAGAAATGACACTCAACTACCAATTTCTCCAAATTCGACGTAGGATTGAATGTGAAACTTCTTGTGAGGGGAAACCCCATGATATAAGATTTCTAGAATTCTTCATCGGACTGATCTGAACTCCTTGCTAAACCAGGGGGGTTGATCCAATAAGAACGGGATTCAATGCAGATTCGATCTTGCCGTTCTATCGACTCTCGTCCGGTTTCAATAACCCCCTCGAGTACCTACGTATGAGGGATTTCCCGAATCGGAGATCCATTTCAAGTGATTACGCTTGAGCACGATCGAGTTTTTGCGTTTAACTGAACTTAGTTACCAATATGCAGGGAAAAATTTAACTTTGCTATTCCTGATCATCACTTGATGTGATGCTCTATCTGGCTGTTGTCCGAAGATCGGCTCCTTGAATTCTCTAGGACCAGTAAGTCAATCTGACATCCTGCATATACATGCGTATTAATCGATGGTAGACACTTCACCATTTGGAATTCAAGTCAGGAATTTCTAGTTGGTCATCGATACTATTCAACCCGATTGGTCCAAATTTGGAGAAGATATGGGTGAAAATGTGTTTTTTGGAAATTATACTTTCAGAAGTTCTTGGGAACTAGGCATGTGGGGTATCATTTTCCACTAAATTTTGGACGCGGAATTCATTGAGATGGGTACCTCGGGCCAATCGGTGCCCTCCGGAGACGGGTATGGGTTATTAGAATGAGTCCTGGACACTCTACAATCACTGTTTTCCCTGTGTACGTAGACATCATGTAACGCCGACTGCCAAATTTTAGGGCCAATCGGAGAGGTTGACCTCTGGCATGAAAACAAAGGTTGATTATTCAAGGAATTACAAAAGAAAGAACTGAAATGTCCATTGGTCTGGTATTTTTTCTAGAGAAAGGAATTAGAAAAATGAAACTTCGGACGGTGCTCTTGTTGCTTCCACTTTCATAAGTGTGGAACATTCTTGAATTCTTGAATTTTCAACAGCGTTTCTTGAATTTCCGTAATACAAGTATTTTTGAATGTTTCGTAGTTTCGAAAATAGGCGTTCGGGCTGGCGGTCTTCATGCGACAGCACCTATATTTGGCGTAATCATGGAATAACAATGATTGAATACATTACTGTAAAATAATGTTGTACTTAAGTGATGATTCCTCTTTAGAACAACAAATCCATTCGAATGTTTCCCGGTCAAATTCTTCGTCTATAGGAGCCCGTTATAATGCTGTAAAGACACAGGCACCTACAATTACTGGGGGCTTCTTAATTTTGATTTCATCGCTTGCTCATCACTGTATCAATGCATTACTATAATCAACATGGGCGATGAGAAAGTGAAAGTTTTAATCGCAACCATTAAAAGTTCTCAGCCTTCAAGTTGACGTTCAGGGTAGTCCTAGAGACTATCGCTAACTTCTTGCTTTCTTTTCGTGAGACGACGAGGTCTCATCTTAATGCGGATGTTGAGCTCACCATTTGTGACAATGAGATCACAGGACATCATGACCGGAGATCACAAGATTGTTGAACTCATATAGCTCCCCGTCTTCAGTGTCATCTCCCTTCCTTATCAACGGTGACATACTTTGCTCCTGCCATTTATCAATCAACGTCACTTCTCGCATACACCTTTTATTTTTTATTCACTTATGCTATTAAGCGTCGTTCCATTGTGCCGCTGTCCTTAATTTTTAGTGTGTCGGACGGATTACGAGCCTAAGATGTCGGTGTTCATTACGACTCAGCGTTTACAGCCCGCGTGTGACTCTCCTTCTGTATTTTGTTTGCCGTCGTCCAAACCTAGGGAACCCTTTTTCGCATGGGAGACGAATTCTCACTAGGATCGCTTTGATGATGACTAGGACACCCACCTTGAATATTCTGGTTCATTAGAGGACTACTATGTACCACACGTAGTTTAGTCACCGTTTGTTCATGCTCAAAGATTCCATACAGGCCTTCGGTAGTTGAATCATACAGAACTGTATTTATTTAACGGTTGTATATTCGGCAAAAAATCCCGAATCGCTGAGATGCAACTCAATCACCGATCCTTTAAGTACGGTTACCTTCAGGCCCCCACGACACAACACGTACAAGCATTAGATCTGCCGTCATCAGTCTCATCCACACTAGATGACTATACTCAGAATAGTTACTCTTTTGTTTTGGTCCTCCTGATATCTCGTCCAAAATTTAAAAAAAGTCGCCATATTTCCCAAAAAGAACACTTCTTTTGTAGCTTCGCTACAACTCGGGCAATCTACCTAAATGATCTATAAGATTAAAAAAAAGCTGGATAGATATAAATGAGCTATTAGACTCTAGAAATTCAATTGTTTTCATAGAAATTGAATGAGATCGAGGTTGTATTCGGCATTTAAAAAGAACCTCTTTGTCTCTGCCGCGACGACCATTCTTCGAAGACAATGGTCACATTACACGGCGAACTCGAGCATCTGATTGAAATCAGCTTAAGCGTTGCCCACGTTGAACGACTGCCAATAAGATTGCATTTGCGGTGAATCATCGGAAGGTAATCGAGCTTCGCGGAACGGGCCCAGCGATAAATTCATTACCTGCAAATCAAGATTGAACGAAGGAGCTGATGGGGGAAAGAGCCGTTTCAACACCGTTTTGATTGCTGCGCAGTTGTACATTTCTAAATAACATCATTTATTATTCACTGAAAACCACAATTTCTATTATGTGCCTCAGAGAAACCAATTTAATGTTCCTCGTCTTCCTGCCCAGTAAATACGTACCTATTTGGCTAAATATCATTTGTTATTACCACCGATTATTATAATTCGTTTTGTTATATCATCAGCTAATACTATAAGGTGCCAGGAGGGTCTTTAACCAGACAGATGCAAATAAGAACTCAGGCTTTTGCGTTAGGTAATAAATAAGCGAAGATGAGATTTAAAAATATGATATGGAACATGGGTCAAGTAAAACATTTTAGAAACGTGTAATATAGAAAAAAGTACACTTCTTGAAAAAAAAAAAGTTGGTATCTACTTGATATTGCTCACAGTTCAACTGTATTTAATTGTATTGAAAAATATTGACTCTCAGCGAATCATTTTGAACAATCGGTATACTTAGTTCTGCTGACTCATTTACTAAATTTGGTTCGTTGTCGTCTAATTCATAACATAGTGACATAATTGCATGATCACATTACATTAATTTGCAAGGGAAATCGAAGTTGGGATATTATCGCAGCCAGCAAGACATTACCTGGAGTAAATTACCGACAAATCCGCTATGCATGGTAAAATTTGAATATTCGTCGTAAGCTAATGTCAACGTAGGCTTGTGCTCCTGATAGAAACAACCCACTCGCGAAATAGGTTGGCCCATTTTAGCGCAGTAGGGACTGCATAAGCTCAAGGCTATCGTCTTGAAGGCTAGGCTCACTTGAACTCAACCAAACGCTCATATCAATATTGGGTTCCTGTTTTACATACGCTTCTGTACAGTTATGAGTTTCTGTATTCTAATGTGAGATAGTTCACTCATTAAAAAGTTTTTTTTTTCCATTTTTTAATTATTTTTTTTATTTTTTATTGGCATTACAAAACTGTATACAGCCATAATATTACATTATGCTTCGTCACACTTTCAATTGATATTCATTTATAAAATTAAATAGCTCTTTATATACATAAATATTCCTAGAAGCCAGAATAGTACGATACTCTATATTAATGTTTGTCTTTCTCGCAATAAAACTGAACAACTTTCTTCTTGGACCTTCATAATCTTGGCACTCCATAATTGCGTGTTCGAGTGATCCTATTGAAGCTCCACAGTTTCGACATTGGGCCGTTTCTTGTTGGTTGATGAGGTATAGGAACGCGTCGCAGACTCCATAGTTTACCCTCAGGCGGAAAATGGTTCGTCCAAGGGACTTCTCAATGCCTTTTTTTGAAAAAAAATGTTTTCAATATCATTTTGTCATTTGTCATAATTTGTTCATAATTCATATTTTGATGACATGAAACCTATGCAATACGAATTTTGGAGAAATAATCGCATAAAGTCGCTCCCTAATGGTGATTTGGGTGGTCCATGAGCTTGAAAAGTGGCGTCAATGTATCAAACAAGTATCACATTACGAAAATATGCAGGTTCTAGCAGTTTGTAAACCACCCGACGTATTATTGGACTTAACAAGTCATCCTTAGTCGTTTCGCTGTACCTGTTCAATACCGAAATATGCCTGAAAACACGTACGAATACGATCCAGTCGGAAGTGAGGAACACGTCACTAGGTGAAGATAACTTCCGAGTCGTAGGTGGAGGTCAAGATCCGTCCAAAGGAGGTCAGTCGGGATCTTGGTCGGCTAACTCGGTTGACTCTTCCGCTTCTCTCTCAAGGACGTTAACATTCCACTAGTCTGGGAAGCCTTGTCAGCAACTCCAATTATCAGACCGGACCAGACGTCGTACGTCAGCTTTGTCACTTTCATGTCCCTTCTGTCATACTCTAAATTGAAAAGTTTTACCAAAAAGCGAAAGGAAATGAACCTGAGGGTCATTACGACCGTCACTCCTGCTTTTCCAACAATTTATTTATTGCGTTTGGTCGTATCACAGTCACCTTCTGGCGTTTCATACAAAATTGATTGTTTTATGAAAACAATTCGAAAGGTTTTCTACTTGGTTCTTTCTGAACTTGATGCTATAGATCGCAATGTCAAAATAGCTATTGCATTTAATCAAGGAGTGTAGGGAAAAAACTCGTCAACAGACTCTATTCGGCTTGTACCAAATATTTTTAGCCCAATTGCCCCAACTGCATGCGCACTGCGAAACTGGGGTTCCGACATTTTTAGGGATTTAGGCGTGTGGGATATCATTATTCTCCATGGACGTAGAAAGATGAATCGATTAAGGTACAGGTCTTGGACCGATTGCTGCAGACTGTAGAACGTTACGGCTTAAAATAAGTTTATAGGAGATCAGTTTGTTAATAAATCGTTGTGGAAGCGTCTGCTGAGGTTTTTTCTTCTCCATATTTGGTGACTAGGTCGATCTTCTCCTCAACCAGGTGTCTGAATGTCTTGCTCCCGTCAGTCTGATTCCACATTTTGTAGCATCTTACAAAATTTGTTTAGAAACCTTGACATTATTTTCTGCCCCAGTTGCCTGAGTCCTCGTTATTACCCACTCATTTGTCTCGAAATATTACACCTTAGCTACACTGACAAACCCTGTAATTACCAGATGGGCCAGAATTACTTGATTCCTTTTAAAATCCGCTAGAGGCAATTTAGCATTCCCTGATCCACCATCGGATCATCGGCTGAATTGGCCTCATGGGTACACTTCTTCGTTCGTCATAAAACGGTATCTGAGATTCCAACGACGAAGAAATTAGAGGTATCACGTGTGTGACCTCCACAAGGTCTTAAGATTATCTCCTCTGAAGGAGAAATTGAATGTCTTTGATCAAGTAATGTTGTTGAGGGTTTGAGGGTAAATGAGTACTTGGGTAGATTAACATCGTTCATAAAATCTTTTGTTCAACACGGGATTTCCCTTATACTGATGGATTCCTATTAACGAAGATACCCACACCCCTACTATGAAGACCAACATAAAAAAAACTTGTTCAATCTTGAGCATGCTCGTATTCAATATTCAAATGCCTTTGCGGTTAACCTTTTTTCTGCGTTTTCCCACCGACATTTTTCTTATCGCAATTCTTCAGTTTCGAAAACGTCCAACCTTATCGCCGCGGAGTATTTATTTGCATGGCTCCAGTTCGTTATATTGCGTTTGGTATTATTTGGAAACACAAGTTTCGCGAAAGCGTACTCCTAATCATCTAATTGATTGATTCATCGTTTCATTGTAACGTTCTTGAGTGAGCGATTGGGATGTTTCAATTCTTTTTTAATTCACTTTATTACAATTGTTATAGGAGTCACGTTTTATGCAAACATACCTCAGGGCTATCGAGCAATTAACAGTCTAGTAACCATCGGTTTTAATGTTCCAGGTAAACTCATTAAAATTGGCAGGAGCCTTCCTAATAGGTTGGCGGAATGCTCGGTCATTTGGAGGTAAAGGGATACATCAAGACAAAGGTACACTTACTGCAATCACCACACGGTAATCTCTGGAATGGAATTTTCCTGAATGATGACGGGCCGAATGCTCAAGTCTGGCTACACTTATTCGTGTTTATAAAGGGATCATAATCGCACCGTCATTATAGTTTGAAACATCTCATCATTCGCAGTGTTCATGAGAAGAGAAAATTTGTCATTACGGTAAATAACTTGAGTGGAATGAATTTTTCCGTACTTGTCTAACAATAGCAATTATTGAAGCGAACAGGAACGGAAACAAATGCATAGAGGTTCCTTTTAAGTGAAACGTTTGGTACAATACTTGCTAGAGATTTACTGTCCAGATTATTCGTCCGACATTCAGGGATTTATGAGATCTTAACACAAGCTTTTCCTTGTTTTCTGTCGAATGTATAGTTAGTTACTAAATGTTTGAACCGAGTAAAATTTGAAAGTGATCGCAATTAATGTAACGCTAATTGCCTATGAAGCACCTCCCATCTGGTTCCAACCAGAATGTTAGTTGTCAGCCAGAAAGAAGTGGGCATTTGACAAAAGGGCGAGAAAGGAGGTGGCATGCAAATAAAACTGGGTCTGGGTCCATCGTGAGGGACCTGTATCAACAACGCAATTGGCGAGGAACTTTCCGAGGCCCTGCGTCAACATAATGAAACACTAGAGGGCGAACGAGGAAGAAAGCTGAAACCCACTTTCATTTTTCGGAGGAAAATTGAAAGGTCTACAGACATTAGCTCGTAGTAGGTACAATGCGATTCGTGGCACTCAATTTTTCAATCAAAACAATTAGTAGATTAGGTGTGAGTTTCAATCTTAGGCTCCACCCTTGGGCTGCCAGTCATATTGCTGCTGTGTCGTATTACATTATCAATAGTAACCTAAATTATACTGCAGCAGTCTGTCTAGCACTAAATGATAAATCTTCTCTGGAACGTTGGAAAGAGACCGAACTCGAAACTACCTATCGTCATAGCGAATGACTCCCAAGATCGTATTAAAGCATCTAAACAAATCCGGAAGAAATTACCTGAAAAGTTGGATCACAAATTCAACACAGCCCCAGATCCTTATTTCTTTTAACATATTTTTTCTCATCATTTTCTCTTGAACATTCCAATTGAGTCTGAATTGTTTTAAATGAAAAACCATAAAATCGAGTTTATAGATTGGAACAAAGGAAGGATTACGTCATAACTCACAAATAAACGTATTTTCAAGTTGACTGTAAAAGTCCGTTAGCTTATTTGAGACGCTTCAACTTATTTCGCAATGGTTTATCTTCAAGGTCCCCAGAGCTGGATGCCTGATTCCTAAAGTCAATGAGGTATCGTACCACTTTTCATGAAAAAGTTGAGAGAAGATACAGCGGTTATCTACGTACACCTTGCCTAATGAACGAAAATCAAATAACTATCTTGGGTAGTACATTTTCTGACAGCGCACAGTTAATAATATACTCCTATCACTTGATAAGATACCGTAACGCAGATCTGGGTAATATAACTGGTTTAGTCTAGATAGAGGGAATGAAGGCTGAATCTTCACGATTTTAATGATCAGTTTTGAATTAGAACATGGCACTATAAATTTCGTATGCATTTGAAAAATTGGGAAAGATAATATTTTTACTGTAGAATAACTAAAAGACTGCACTTATATATCCTTCCAGTTGTTACAGCATTTCATTTCATTTCTTCATTGATAGATTATTATTAATTGCCCTTTCGCATCTAGTAAGAATAACGCATAGCTTTTACACAACCTTGAGTTCACGTCTCACAAGAGATTGTAGACGGTTAAGCTGGTTGGTTGGAACTTAGTTCTTGCAACGAACAATGCGCTAAGGGGAACTTATCATTAAATGGAAATTAAGGTCGTTATCCACAAATGAGTCATTGTTCGGAATTCGCACTCCGCCATACCTCTTCTCAGCCGAAATTGATACCTAGGCTTGATAAGCCAAAATATGAAAGGTACCGAGGAGATTATGTTTTGAATGGTTGTGATAGTCTTCCCTCTCAAAATGATCCTGAAAGCGAAGTTACTCATCCACTTCCTGATCTGATTACGACAGAGATGGAAATTATTGTGCGACCTACTTGTTAGTTCAAGACCTGATCCATAACCAAATGATCATCGATAGAGGACGAGCTAGTGGAATGGCAGCAAATGGCTTCGTTGGTTTTTGGCACGAATTCGACAAAACCTCTGCGCTATTATCAGAGAAAATCGGGAATCGAGATGTTGCAACCTATTTTTCTCTCGCCGAGATCAATGTACATTTTTATATGTACAATCAATTGAACTTGATCTCGTATAAATTTATGTATGGAGTTAGTTCCGTTTGGCCGTGCAACTACATTAGAGGAAGCATCCGACATTCCTAACACATTTGGTGCACCAAAGACTAATGTTGGAACTTGATCTTTGCCAGTTGGCTTTACATTGTTGAATCAACGATTAAAGAAGGTTGTGTTCTTTCACACTTCGAAAAATTCTGGAGAAATAATTTATTCGACTTTAGGTACCCCATTTGTCCTGCACCCAACTCTACCATTCACAACTAAACTAATTGCGGAGGTGGGCGGGAGGTAGCGCCTCTGCCTTCTTCTTCTTGTACTAGTAGTTCCAGAAGCTCACCAACAGGGGGCGCTTTTGTAGACGTTTCAGTTCACACGTGTAGTAGTCCCCAAGGCCTTTCATGATCTCCCGCTATTATCATGGGGGTACCTACTTCTACTATTCGTGTTGACGTCAACAAAACACACAAGTAACGAAGAGTTTCTCGTTGGCACATCGTGTACTGTTCACGAGTAAATTTTAATTGAAGCCCATCAGATCGCATTGCCACCTGAAATCAATTACATCCATAGTCTTCTTATGACTGAGCCTGATTGTTCTAAATTTGCAAATGGGGGGCTTAGGACCAGTGTGAGGAATATAAAGGAATGTTTGCAAATCTTTCTCGACCTATCAGACATGTAAATGAGGACTTACTCGAGTTTTGTAAAAGAGAAACACGCTGCCTAGATCTAGCTCTCAATATTGATCTAGAAGGCGTTGTCTAGTTGAAACAGCTCCTAAAATTAATAAAAGTACTAAATAAGAGAAAAACGCTTTTTTTAAACCGTAATAATACAGAGAATACCTAGGTAATAACCTACCTGAATAATGTAAACAATATTCAACAAATTTGAAGTGGCAATCGGAATGTGATTGAAGTTTAAAAAATTTACTTGTGTAAAACTCTTTACACATTGCTCATACGCCCCAGCTGTGTGCAGTAGCATGTACGAGCATCGACAGAAACCTTACCGTTGTTCGGTACGGCATTTTAGGGGTATTTTGTATGCAGAGTGTACCTACTCTGCGACAGAAACCTGATAGTTGTTCCTTATTGCATGAGCAGACTTCAAATGTACACTGAGTCATCTTTTCTCGATCCTAAATCTCCTTTTGGTATCTGCAACGAGCGCACACGAGGCAAAATTTGCTGACATTATGAAACAGCCCGGAGCTCTGCTCGCCAGGAATATTTAGAGACCGTAAATGATACTCTCGTCTTGCAATTCAACGGGAACGATTGATTTATTACTACTAATATACAAATTGCACTGAAACAAACACCCTTTCACGTGGGGAATTAACTTTAGCACCCTGGTTATACTGGATTTCATGTATTTCTTATAATGAGAACAAAATGGAGAGGTCATTTCATTTTCCTGAATTTGATATTTACTTCGACATTTTTACAATCTAACAATTAAAACATGATTATTGTGGTTATTCTCCGTAGAAGTAGCCCACATCTTTACTACCTATTTCTAGCTGCCTTAAAGGCTTATAGGTAAGAACATGTTTATAGGTTAATGAACAGGTAATCATTACTTCAAAACGCGAATCAGACAGTTGTTAAGGAGCCAGCCGTTTTGTTTATTGTTCTCTGATTCACAATCATAATATTTGTTTTCATGCATGAAGTCGATCTGTCCGAAAAGTTGACATTTTGAATCTCAACTTGTCTAAATTCCGAAACTGAAATGTCCGCCAGCGTACAATACTTGGGTTCGCCGTCTGAAATGTTGAAAACTTAAAATTTGTGACTCTCAAATCAGTGACTTCTTTTGGGCTATAGTCGGTCTTCGAAATGCACACAACCGGAGGCAGGGTGAATAGAGTTTTTGAAAATTTTCGGGTCCCATTCATGTGGGGTATCGTTTTCCAGTAAATTTTGGTTGCTGATTGAGACAGGTGTTCGACAAATTGCCATGAATCAAGGTAAGGTATGGGTTGTTGCGCCACTGCATATAAGTGTTATACGAATGAGGGAACTTGTCCCAAATAAACCAGAGATGCGAACAGAGGAAACAAGAAGGGAAAAACCTTGCTCAGGGAAGGCCATAGAAGGCAATAAGAGCTTTCTTTAGAAGTACTTCCTCTCCAAACTGTCAACTACTCTCTCTGCTCGCATATCTAAAACTCTCAACTCCAAACTTGCTTTTCTTTTTCTCTCAGCTCAAGTCCAAAGTATCTCACAAGCGTCACATTATAACGGTGTACACCTCGACTATCGTCGTATAGTCTATTTGAATCGTTAAAGTGTTTTGATCGTTTACAACCTCCACCATCTATGGATGAACGAGATGCACATGAATGAACCAATTGGGTTCTGCTGGGTTCCCAAAATTCTAAATTTGGTGTGTGCGAAATTGTTTGTCCACTTCTTTTTTCAATCAGGTCCTACTCGGGAGACTCTGAAGATGTACGTTTTCACACAGAGAGACCGACCTAGAGGTATAGCAATTCAAAGTTCAAAAACAGTTTCTATTCATCCGCACAAACTGATCGAGAGAAACCCAACTATGACCACCAGTTCAATTACTCTCTTCGCTCGCTGTTCTAGCTCGTCCTTCGGGACTCTGCCGCGCGGAAATTCCAGCGTGACTGGTCATTCATATTAGCCATTGGGCATCAGATAGTAATTTAGCCTAAAATGCAACGAAGGGAGCTTTTTAGGGGTGTCCAATGCACGAGAGGCATACACAAACCTCATAGTATAGAATGAAAACGTGGATATATGGTTAAAAAGGCTATTAGGCAACCTCGGATAAGAGCCTTTTTAGTTTCCGGGGATTTAGAGCCCCTGATAGGCTATGAAAAGAGGTGTAACTAATGTAGCGAAGCTGATCGTAACTGCCTACGAGTATTCGCTGGAACAGGGATTCCTGTGAGGAAAATAAACGGGTGCTGAACTCAAAAATCTGCAAATTCTTACACACGGGTTAGTTATTCCTCGAATGGGGGAAACAGTGGGTGTGGCGGGTTCTAGACCCATTCCAATCGATTCAGGGTCCAAAATTTAGTGGAAGATGATACCCACACGCCTAGGCACCAGAAATCCTGACACATACAAAATGGGTGGATACATACCCATTTTGACCCATAACTTCTTCCGGTGGGTGCCAATCGTTCTGGGACCCATTTTATTGGATTCAGCGTCCAAACTTTAGTGGAAAACTATACCCCACACGCCTAGGTAGCAGAAATCCCGAAAACACATAATCAAGTTGGGTAATAAATACCCAATTTGACCCATTACTTCTTCCAGTGGGTGCCAATCGTTCTGGGACCCATTTTATTGGATTCAGCGTCCAAAATTTAGTGGAAAACTATACCCCACACGCCTAGGTAGCAGAAATCCCGAAAACACATGTTCAAAATGGGTGATAAATACACAATTTGACGCATAACTTCTTCCAGTGGGTGCCAATTTTTCTGGGACCCATTTTATTGGATTCAGCGTCCAACACTTAGTGGAAAATGACACCCCATTCGCCTAAATCACCCAAAATATCGAAAATCCATTTTTCAAAAAACACATTTTGACCCCTACGCCCTCCAAATTTGGTCCGATCGGGCTGAAAAGTTTCGAGGTCCCATCTCGGCTGGGAACAGACCCCTGACCCAAATTTCAGATTTTTAGAAAATTTTCTACTACCAAAAACGGCGCAGACGATGGACGGCGTACGGCGGACGGACATTGACCTTTTTTGATCAGGACATCATGAAACGTCCAGAAAAAAATTTTGAGCCAAATCGGAGAGGTTGACCATCATCATGAAAACAGGTTGATTATTCAAGGAATAACCAACCAAAAGTTGCTGTAGTCAAATACTAATGTTGAGTTTGGAATATGGAATTCTGAGAGGTACTCTGGTGGCCTTGTTTTCCAGGCAGGTTTGGTACACCGTTTCACCAACAATACGGCAATCTTGCGGAAGGGTGACTCATAGGAGGGCATCATTGAACACCATTAGCTCCAATGGTAGAGAATGCATTCGTAACATTTATCGTTTTAAAACTCAGTTTTTGAGAGAAAGTACATTTTAATACGATGGTTCACGTAAGTTGAGGGCGTAGATACTTGGATTTTGAAATTATGACTATGATCCCCAATCGTTGTACGTCAAAGAACCACCCCGATCACCTGTCCTATCTCCATCCCCGAAAGATGCGTTTTATCATACCTTTCATGGTGGTACCAATTACGAGTTGAAACTGTAAAAAAAAAAAAAAAAAAAAAAAAAAAAAAAAAAACTGTACCTTGATTAAACATGAGATAATCAGAGCTTCTTAGAAATGTAATTCTCAAATGTTGGGTTTTAGGTAACGACAGCGTTGTACCTTTATTGAACTTAGCAAATATATTCGTAGTCATATACGACCTACGAAACCTTATATAAGATAGTTTGGATTGCAGCCTCTTTTCTCTGTCTTGTCGGTGTTTTCGAACGATTTCAGTTCGCAAGCTAGAGATTGAACTAATCTCTTTTATTTAAATTTATGCTAATGGACCTTGGCCAGCCGTTTCTTCCAGTTTATTTCGCGTTTTGTTGGAAACAACGTGGTTGATATGGATGTGTAGTTATCGCTCGAGAGGACATTGCGTTTTAACAGAAGGGATGGTTTAAGGAATTGAAATATTATGAGTGAACCGTAGGAGTGATGATAGGCCTCAGCTGCGGTTAAGATTTCATGACTCCTTAGTAGATTGTCACATTTCGGCGATTCGATAAACTGTCGCCTGTTCACTTATTTTAACGATTTCGAATTCAAGGTAACCTGTCAGTAAACGTTGTCGCTAGCGGCTTCATTATAGAATTTCGTACTCTGTAAAGAAGGTTGTATCCATGGAAATAGGACGAGAGCTCTGAAAGTTCTCAGTTTGTGCATATTGAAAAGGGGTTTCTCTCTGAAAAAATAATCGATTTTTATTAGGTCAGAGGCTCGTCAGTCACCACTTGAGAGACTGTTCTTGCAACGTGTGCATTTTTGGGGAAGGCCAGCGGCTCCCCTGAGCGAACTACCGTCGCGTCGCTGACTCCCTGTCCCCCTTCGCCCGTTCCCCGCTTCTTCCCCCGTACCCGTTCCCCGCCTCGTCCCCCATCCCCCGTCCCCCGCTTCGTCCATCCAACGGACGTCACTCCGCGAAAAAACCCGCGTCCCGCCGCCCGACGGAGTGGGGGTACGACCGCGGGTCTCGTAATCTCGAACTGTGTTAAAGAGGAACGCCGATAAGACTCAAGACGCCGGGTATAGCCGTCTAAAAACCTCTTTCCGCGCTCCACGGTTCCGAACCGACCTCAGTGGATCGCCTGCCGGGTGCGAACGCAAGATGCCGATCAAAAGTGGTGGTCCGAAGCACGTGTTAGTTTGGAACCAGCCAGGCCTGGACGACGAGGAGCCCAAGCAACCAAAAGGTAACCTTCCTTGCTACCCCCTCTGCTCAGGAACGCACCATCTTACTATCATGATTACGATCCAACCATACCCTGTTAATTTTTCCGACACTCCACCCTCTTGCCAATTCCCTTATATCTTTTGAAGACACCATCCCCAAAAACACTGCACGTCAATTAGTTCGGTTACTTGGATACACCACGTGTTTACCTCATGACTTCCATTCGTTTGTCACCCGTTTCAAGGTAGAGCGACTCCCAATAGTGAGCAGTCTCGTTCCACCTGAGTTTCCTGATTGTGCTAATACGTCATAATTCAGAAGTAAATTTCAAACAAAGACGAAAACTATCAGCTGCAGAACTCATTCAAAAAAGCAACATACCTGTCATTGATCGTGACCATAACATCATAATACGTCATAATTCGGATACAAATTTCATGTAGAGGCGTAAACTATCGACACATCTGCAGAACTCAGAAAAAATATTGCAGTCTCTTCATAGGGTTGCGAAATACAAAATGAAGCAGACCATTACTTATTGGCGTCGGTAATTATATTAACGATTGAAATCTCTTGACTCCAGTTTAAATGTCAGTGGAAAAGTATTGGATTTGTCTTTTAATCACAAAATTAATATATTGCATGTACAAAGAGGATTAGTTGGTCCTATATCTACTTCCATGTGAATCAAAGTGTGCTCACATATTCAACTTTGGCCCAACATTTCTTCTTGGTTCTGAAGTGAAAGAGAAATTTGAATCCTTCAACACACAATCTCAGTTATCCTCTTGAATTAATAAGAGGGGGCTACTTGAATCAAATATCTATCACAATTTAATTGCTATCACTTAGCTCCGAAAAAAAACTGATTGATTCATTTCTAATATTGTTCTCAATAAGTTAATTAAATGGTTGGGATGACCAAAGGTTGACAAGCCGCACAATTATCTTGAGCACCGACAAAAATGTTTAATCCTCAATGTGACAGAAGACAAAAGTAGATCCTCTGTTTGAGTGAATTCGCTATTTTCATTATGCAGAGGAAATAACATGTATTCTTGTTGCTGCGTCGCTTATAATTGATGCAGTAGTGTATTCGTGGTAGTCACAAAAATTCATAATGGTGATCTTCGTCGGAGGTCACAAACCATTATGAAGGGGAAAAGGCTGAAAAGTGTGTCTGGTAAACACTTTGGATTATGAGGAAAAATCCCTCTGTCTGTCCATAAAATATATTACGTAGAAGAGGGGGCCTCAATTTATTGAAGTCTTGCCAATATTCTGCGAGCCAACAGCAACGCATAACATGTTAAATCAACCTAAATACTTATTATTATTATTATTTTAAGGGAATTCATTGAGAAAGCCTGTGTTTCCATTCAATATTAGCATGTTCAACAGGTTTTGTTAGGCTATTTGTGTCTTCTACGCTGAGTAAACGAACGCGAAACCTACCAAGTGCAGTTATTATACATCCCGTTAGCTCCACTGTTTGTTGATTCCCCCTGTAAATAGTCGGTCTTCCTGACTCTGACCGTAAAGAAATGGGTTAGCTGGCACCTATTGGGATAGTTTTATGGTGCGTAGGATTTCGCATTACCTAGCTTGTTTCTCGATTTTTGCCCCCTCAAATAGAAGCGAAATTTTTTTTCAAAAGTACAGAAGGCGTTTGGGAAATAGCTGGATCAGCATAATATAGGAGATTTGGGCTTGAAAGTTTAAAACAGCAACAGTACTTGATAATACTGAGTAGGGTCAGCGCCATTTACATTAGACGGAAGAGAACTCTCATCTTGAGAATTGTTTTGGCGCTTTTTCTACTTGTAATGTCACTGGCTTATCCATGGAGTTTGGAAACATTGCCATCTTTGCGTCTCACCGCCTGGCTTCTTGGTCAGTCATGTAGGGGGACTCGTTGATAGGAACACCCCCACCCCCTCTCACACATATACGTGGGGAATCCCCTTTGGTGGACACCAACTTTTATAGGCCCCTTGATTGTATAGCCTTCTTGATGTTGGAGTTTTTTGTTCATAATGTAAAGCTCCTACAATTGAAATTATGTCAAATTGGTAGTTCTTTCAAACGAATAAGAAACCAAAGATCTTTGAGATCGGACAGATTTCACTATTTAGGCTGATTTATCCCTCATGAAATTTCTCTTTGCTACAAACCGTAGTTTCTGCATGTGAAAGGTACTCCATCAGACTCTTCAGATTTGGAAAAACGAAGAAGATAAGATAGATTAATCAAATTTAATGAATATTCCATAGCTCGGAAATGAAATCATTGCAAACAATGTCTTCGAGTTACATAGCTGTAGAAGTGGTAGGCATTTCGCGGGTTGACAACCTCAACTCTGAACACTCCGTATGGTAATATAGGGCATCCCGTACAATTGATTGCTCCGTTTTCTGGAAAATGACGTGTCTTGTATATTTGCTCAGTCAAAAAACGATTTTGTAGCATTTACTTCTCTGAACCAATCAGAAAAGATTGGGCTCGTATTTTTCGCAATAATACGCTTTTCCGAGCGTCACCCGAATCGTAAATTGTGAGTATCCCCGCGTAAAATGAGGACAGTGAGTTCACTACTTGAACAATGACAAAATGTGTTCAAACGAGGGGTTTGTAGAAGAATTGGGGGAGGGAATGTAATCCGTTCTTCCAGAAAGCGTGTACTTCTTTGGCTTTGGTTAGAAGTTGCAATTACCTCTCGACAAACCCCGTTGGCGCCTGTAAAAATTCTCTGAGAATATAAGAGGGATCATCACCGGCTGTATTCATCACTCAAAGGTGGAACCTGTTCATACTGGTTGTAGTCCTGTTTGAGGGAATATTACTTAACAAACACCTCCATCTCGAAATCCGACCGATCTTTTTCCTGGAACTCGCCTGGCCTGAACCGTTTCATCCTGAATTCCCCGCGTAAATCTGCATCTCGTTGATCCTTCTTTGCCTCGGTGTCACAGTACGCCAATGCTCGTTATCCTTTCTTTCGTTATTCGCCTTTCGGTAACACGAGATGCAGAACCATCACTTTTCTGCTCTGCCACACGATACGTCCCCTTTCAAGTTGACATTTCCGACGATACAATAGGAGCGTGTCAGAAATGAATGACACTGCTTCATGATTTAGTATTTTGTTTCCTATCGTTTTCTATGTCCTTCGACGAGATCGTTGAATCCAACTAGGCACCGCAGCCTAACAAAATCAGGACGATCGGGCTACAAATCACTGAGACATCATTCTAGGATCCTAATAGAGTCTATATGCATCTACTTTCGAATTTTGCAAAAGCATTGTATAGGCCATGTACAGGCCGGATGGTCATTTTGGATTTTGAATTCACTGTTTTGAGAATGGTCCATTATTCCAATTAAAATATTAAATCTAAATATACAATTATCGGATGGGCGATGGACTAGAAGCAAAAGACTACGTACGCGTTAGATTGCTGATTATTTATTACGTACCAAATGGTAATGTAACATTACGGACCACGTGAGAAGTTACCAAAATCCACATGAAATTAGGGTTTAATTGATCTATTATAAAGGATACAAAACGGTTCAACACAATCGAAGTACTTCAAAAAAATAGTTGTAAACCACAGGAGAGAAATGAATTGTTGAATGTGTCGTGTAGAGAAGGTACGGTCTACACATAATTGTATTCCTCACATTGTCGACCTGCCCCAGTCGGTAGCGGGAAAATATAAATTACATCACACGGCCACCGGTCAGTTGACCTCCGATCCGCGTCATAGCAGACGCGTCTCCCTTGAAACAGTGAGGTTGTGCAAACTGGTCTTTGACCTGGCTGGATTCCCAAGTTTTGGCCAGTGGTGATTCAGGGCTGAAAGTACCAAGTGTGATTGCGATTTGAGAATTCCCCTTTGCTGGCTGACCCCAATTCTAAAAACTGCCGCTACTTATCCACACGGCGCTCCCCTCAACGAAATTATATGCAACTTTTTCCAGCCTCATGTTAAAATAAATGTGTTCCGTTCTCACACGAACCAACATCAAATTGACTGAAATGCTATCGACATTCAAACTTTTTGCTCGGCGATTCCGAACGATTTAATGTTGTTGACGATCCTCTTTTCCTTGTTATTGTATCTTGTTTTTTCGTCGCTTTTCGATTAAGTGGTTCAAGAGAATCTCGCGTCACATTGGCCTTATGCGCCTCATTTCAAGGTGAATTATCCATCGGGTGGTGTACAAGGCCTGGAAACATTGAACTTCTACCGATTCTGAACTGGTTACTGAATTTCCTCTGGGCATTAGGTAAGCCTCTTCCTCGCTTTAAGAACATGTTAGTGGGAAAGAGAGGATTCCGGACATTTAAGCTGATGCATCAATGAAATCTTGACCTTTTTCATTATGTCCATCAAGGTAACACATTAAGTTTTACCCGTCCTCCTACCATAAACACCAGGGATGATTTGTGTAGATACCAACGATAATCTTTAATAGTAAACATATTCCAGAACAGACGCCTTTAGAACTCTATTTCTGTGAAATGGTACCCCAAAGTTGCGACGTAGCATCCTATGAAACCCTGAGTATCCTAAACGTACAGGATAGAATAGAGATCCTAATGCACATCATAAAAATTTACTTCCTGAATGGTAGGTACGCATGAATGATGTCGATGACCCTATAAGAATATGGGGCTCGAGCAAGTCTGTGGCTCTCCACTCCCTCCCACGAGGCAGACCTGGCTGTCCACTCAGACGCCATCCCCTACTTCCTGCCGATGACCGTCCAACATTAGAATGATTCCGCCCTTCTCTCTCAGGGCCCACGTGTTCTGATCAGCTGTAGGAAGTTGCAAGATCATGTGAGTCGCGTCTAGCAAGGACCCAGTACAGCCGCAAGAGGGTTTTTTGACACATTACGTTGGTTTTATCACTGGCAACCTGTGTCTGGACATCTTCGTGGGTTTTGTGTGCAGGGAATATCATAACATTCATCCTTTGCCCATACATATTTTGTCTTCGGACACGTTACTTTACATGGTGAGAACTTTTCAACGTGTTGTCATAACCAAGGGCTTATCGTTGGCTCTCCCTACGAGGAAGGGAAGGTGGATAAAGGCCAAGTAATTTTTATTTTTAGCTTTGGTCTACACCGCCACAACTGAGAGAACCCGTTCCTAATAATACAGACTATCCCAATACTCACCGAGAGTTCACTAACAATAGCTTCAATGACGCCGAAATAGCTGTTGCATCAAAGTTCTCTGTGCGGGTGGGGATCGTAGTTTCATAGAGAACGAAAGTGTTAGGAGACTTGACCTATTAACGTTTGGCAGAGGACGAAGAAGATTACTGAATCAAAAAATGCTGAAAAATCTGTGAAGTTCCCTAGGTCTGTAGAAAAAAGAAGTTTAATCAACATCACGGGTTATATGCAGGAGGTGATGCCCATAAGCGAACATATGCATTTGCCCCTGTCATTTATATTCTAATGACGAATGAACGGAAGTATCTGCTTGGAAAAAAATATCAACTGTATCAAAGACATGCGAGTGAGATACTGTGATAAAACGAGGATCATCTTGAACCCGTTCTTGACTTGGAAAAAGATGTCATTTTTCACTGTAAGATGTGAGCACCGGACAATTAACGCGAGGTCTAATGTGTTTCTCTCGAAATTAAACAACAAACAACAACCGTTATGTCACGATGCAGGACTCATCCTGACCCTCTATTAGGCATAACATTTTGGAGATTAAAAATTGCTCATCACTCATCACAAACAGATGACGCAAGACGAGGAAAAACACCTGCTCTTCACCTAAATTTTTTATCTAGTGTCATTGGCACCTAGCCCGTTATAATAGATTTAGATGTTCTGAAGAATTAACCCGTTTTTCGTCTGCATTCCTATGTAATTAAAGCTCCTTTTAACGTTTCGCTTGATTCGTTTCTTGATGATAGGTACCTGCTATGGCATACACATGTTTCATGTCACCAAAAGCTTCCAGCCCCACTGTGAATCGTCATCAAACTGATCGTCAGATGATTGGGGTGGGTGTACAATTAATAACTAAAATAACTCGTATCCTATATTAAGTTTTTGGAGATTTAATTTCACTCATCATGGTCTTCAATAACAACATAAAACAATAGTTCAAAGAGGCAATAATCAACTCAAACGCCAGAGATTTCCAAATGATTAAAGGACACCAGTCATTACTTAATTATTTTTATTTATTATTGTTTCGATCAGCACTATATTTGCTACGGGAATGCAATTCGTTAGGCGGAACTTTTGGACAGTACTTTTGGCTCAATGCAGAAAAATCGGTAATCCTACTTTACAACAAATTATATTGGAATTGGTCAGATATAACCCTCAAGTTCGTGGAAAGTTCTTGACCAGACCCATAACATCATTTTAGTGGACTAACAGAATACTTTTCCCTCCAACAAGGAGAATCTCGGTTGTTTCATCACATCCGGAGCTTTGAAAAGTTTGAGTTCTTTCGTTAAATATTAGGTAAGATTATTTATATCCATTATTGATTCAGGTACGAGCTAGTCAATCTTTATCTCTGAATAAACAAAATTGGGTTGTAGCCCTCACGTATAGCCAGCAACAAGTAATACATAGTTGTCATGCCCTACACCCGTTGAGAAAAACAAGACGGAAACAAAACTCAGTAATTGTACAAAGGGCGAGCCAAATTGAAGTAAATCAAAACTATATTGTTCCAACTATTGTTACAGGATGGTTTGGAACAAGACACGTGGTCACGGCTATGCTGTTCCTTGGAATGGCCAACGCTTACACGATGAGGACAAATATGTCCGTTGCCATAGTCGCCATGGTGAATCAAACGGCACTCCCCAAATCACCAGAAGTGGTTGCGGATGAATGCCAAAACGACCATTTTGTCACCAACAAGTCGATTGATGAAAGCGTGAGTACAGTAAATTACTACACTGTTCAATTCGAAACAAATATTTTACTTTAGATACAGTAAAAATGGTTGTAGGTAGGTGGTGGAAGTCTGGAAAATTAATGTAAAATCGGGCAATAAGTCAATGAGACTCAGGCCTCTCTCAGATTTGTGCAACATTCGTGTTGCTATCGTGTTATTAGCATAAGAATTCGGGATGACAAAGCAACTAGAAAGAAAACCCGAATATTTGTAATATTATATTTTTTATATGTAGTAGGTAAGTGTAACTAGCTTGGTATGAAGTTTATTCGTTGATTTACAAAATACTTCATTATATTTTTTAAAAGTTCTTGAGCAGGGAACTTCGTCTCTCCTAAGTACGTTGAAGCTTCCAACTACGTGGTGGACTATGTTCTGGGTTGAAAAACTCGTTTGTATAGTCGAAAGCGGAGAAGAAAAAATTCTATCCAAATTGGCTCAAGTGGCTCATGTTTGGAATACCGTATACATGCGCGATCTCGGAAGACTGGGTCACGAGCCAAGCGGATCAGTTGAGGGAGCTAATTTCTTTCTGATCAACCTTGAGGTCCAAAACAATTGCTGAACAATAACACAATATCATCATTATGGGTTGTTTTCACGTCTTACCCCAAACTCAGGGACAGGTTTTTTGATAATAAACAAAATCGACCACGTAACTTCTTGAATCAAACGGGAAAGAGTTCCAATGAGAGATAACTTGAGATGATTGTCTCTATTTTGACTATTCCACCAAACAGATGTTTAACAGGAGTTCATCACTTATAAAGTCTGACCTGTGCACTTACTTCTTCAAATAAAACCAATTAGCTCGAGACGCAGTCATTCAGTTGTTTTGAATGAGAAAATAACTCCCAACCTTGATTTCGATTAATCTTCGTATCTTGATCAACTCGAGGATTGCACCAAAATATGACCTCGATAACCCTTTTTTCTTTGTCGACGTTATTCCTAATTGAATAAACGGAATATCCCTTGGGACCCCGAGTTTGAGTTTTAACGTGAGCGATGTATCAATCACCATTTTTTATCACCAATCTTTTTTTAAATTTACGTATTACCATCTCGAATTATACGTATATCAGAGCTTTGGTGGGATTCTAGTGGTATTTACTCTTTCTATCTATACGAGAACCTGTACCTATTTCATCTCTCAGAAAAGACGGCTCATTTGATATCATTTGATACCACTATTCAAATCTCGTATTATCGAGTTGCAAACTAGATACTATTAAACGTGAAACAGCACCTAGGTACGTACCTGGTTTCTCATTACAAATTCGAAACAGCACTTAGTGCTCATTTCCGTTGTATTATACTTACGGTCATTCGACTGTCGTGTTCGCTCTTCCTTGAAAAGGTCAGTTGTGATTTCAGTAGATTTTTTTTCTGTTCCTCGTCAACTTTGTTTTACCTACAAGTTTTCTTCAATTACGCGATCCACTAACCTACTAACGCCTGAGCCCCACGAACTACAAGTTGCTTTTTGCCAAATGGAGCGGCCTTGATGTTAATAACCTCGGTTCCCCTCAACGTTCATTCAGTGGGTTCTCTTTAAAATAACAAAATCCACCTTGATGATAATTCCACGCGTTGCATTGGGCAGCAGGTTCACTTTGCATCACTGATAAACAACTACACTGGGACAAATGTATGGGGTTATTTCCGTTAGAGCAAGTAACATAAAAGGAAACATCCGTCTTGCACAACGTATTCGATGCACCAAATAAATGAATAACATAATCAAATTGAGACAACCTACCTACTCACCATTTCCGGCTACCCAGTGCGTAATTGATTTTCTTCTGACTTAGAGATTCGACGTCGACTGGTGGGTTGGACAAAACAATATTGATGTAGAAGAAGAATAAACCAGAAATCAACTAGACCGGCGAATGATCACTCACCAATATTACAAATTAAACCAGAGAGGTCATACGAAAGGGTAGAATTGCGGAGAGACAGATCAAGATGTTTCAAGTTCTTTAGTCTCTTTACCTCATGGGTTTTGGCAGTCGTGAACAACTCGTGATCGATCCAACAACCATAAAGAAAATATTGGCAATAGGACTAGTTCTTTGGACTGCAGTTCGGGGGTTATTTACACTAGAAAATCACTATGGAACTACTATGTTCGCCGCAAAATCGTAAACATCGTTCTAAGCAGCTTGAAAAAAAAAAATAATAAAAAAAAATAAATAAATAAAATAAAATAAAAATTTTAAAAAAAATCGGAATTAGAGTTTGAATTAAGGAATCCTTGTAGTTAGTTATCTTGGACACTTATCCGAAAAAATCTGCAAATTCTTACACACGGGTTGGTTATTCCTCGAATGGGGGAAACAGTGGGTGTGGCGGGTCCCAGACCCATTTCAATCGATTCAGGGTCCAAAATTTAGTGGAATATGATACCCCACAAGCCTAGGCACCGGAAATCCTGACATATACAAAATGGGTGGATACATACCCATTTTGACCCATAACTTCTTCCGGTGGTTGCCAATCGTTCTGGGACACACATCATTGAATTCAGTGTTCAAAATTTAGTGGAAAACCATACCCCACACGCCTAAGTAGCAGAAATCCCGAAAAAACATATTCAAAATGGGTAACAAATACCCAATTTGACCCATTACTTCTCTTGAACTTTCTTGGTGAGAAAATGGGAATTATAACTCGCGGATCACAATTTGAACAATATATTTTCGTACTCACTATCTTACAACTCTAGAAGAAGGAGTGACTTGAGACTTAAATGAACAGAGCTGCAAACCCTCATGACTACTAACAGTCTAAGGAGAGCAATATGTAGTTCGTATGTTACATGGAATGTATAAGATATTCCATCAACTTTCTCCAGTGGGTGCCAATCGTTGTGGGACCCGTTTCATTGGATTCAGCGTCCAAAATTTAGTGGAAAATCACTCCCTACTCGCCTAGATCGCCCAAAATCTCGAAAATCCATTTTTCAAAAAACACTTTTTGACCCCTACCCCCCTCAAATTTGGTCCGATCGGGCTGAAAAGTTTCGAGGACCCGTCTCGGCTGGGAACAGACACCTGACCCAAATTTCAGATTTTTAGAAAATTTTCTACTACCAAAAAGGGCGCGGACGATGGACGGCGTACGGCGTACGGCGGACGGACATCGACCTTTTTTGATCAGGACATCATGAAACGTCCAGAAAAAAATTTTGAGCCAAATCGGACAGGTTGACCATTATCATGAAAACATAGGTTGATTATTCGAGGAATAACCAACCAAAAATCATACATTTTGGCTATTGCTAACTTATTCGTTGATAGTAGGTGACGGCATCGTGAAAGGGACAGGCTCCTAGAGAGTACCTCCCAACCTTCTGGATTCATGAAACTGTATTCCGCTGCATACCTTCCCGATGGTACCCCCTTCCCCTTCCTCTAAGTTCGTACGTATATTTCAACCTCAAACTTACTTCCGTTAATACTTGGTGGTCAATGAGCAGGTTGGGGCATCCTCGTCCATCCCTGACCTCCGATGAACAGGTTTTGAAAGTCTTCGTTTTCACTGCTCTACCACAACCTGCCGCATTGAGGTGTCTCTCCTCGACCTCGGCCATAGACTTAATCTGTCTGACAAAAAAAAATTACAAACGGTACATTGTGACGTAAACCAAATACCATGCCATCGGCATTCAATCGCGACTCTATGCTAGGTTTGTACGAAAACTGTTCAACTCTAGTCCTCTCAAAACGTTGACATAAAGTGAATGAATTTTTGAATTTGATTATCTGTATATTTATTACTAGGTACTTTGAAAAAAGGATTCTCTGTGTGTCTGGCGCCTTATAGACTCTTACGTGACACATCAAACACGACAAATTGTGGAAGAACAGTATAAGTTCACCCTAAATTACATAATAGTCATTCCCAACCCCCATAGTCACCCCTACTCTCGGTTCCGCCTCCACGAATATTTATTTTACAACGGAGTACGGTGCGAAGCCGTTTCTTAATGTTTTTGTTTGATGATTACGTAGCGGGACTACTACAAATAATGCAAGGAAGAGTATAGAACAAAATTCACCAGAAATGAGAGTATACAAACAGTAGTGGCAATTAAAGGTAAGAACAGCAATGATCGTGCAGGTAAAAGAAGCAATTCATTCCGGAGCTTTCTTCACCCAACTTAAGGAAAGGGAACATTTGTACCCGACTTCTTGAGACGAATGGAGAAGGACAAAAGGAGGCAAAGAGCTACTAATTCAGGGCAACCAACTCTCAATCCCGAATCTGCAACAGCAAGCGAAGCAGGCGGAAATGCCAGTGATGAATAACGAATAAAACCTGTTGAATATCAAACCAGATAGATACCGCCAAAAACGAAACAGGACGACTCCGCTTTAATCTAGATTCGTACAATATCTTGTCTAGTGCACTCTCGGGAATCCCGCTAATCCCGTACGAAGGAAACGAGGTGATTCACCGCTCGCTTGATGGTTTTAATCCACTTCTATACGTTCCGCATCTTTCCGACGTGTTTCCCCACAAATTGGAAAGATTAAACTGCGTTTCCTCCCAAGTAATCGATCTCGTTGGCACTCTTAAAAGATTTTCGTGGAAAACAACCCAAAGAAAAACATTGCCGTTGATTTTTCTCCGAACTCGAAACTAAACGATCTGAGATGACTGCGTAGTTCTTGTGATTGGATTTCACCATAAACGAAGGTCGTGCTAAATTACGTACTAGTATGATTTACGTTGCAGGTGCTGTTGACGTTGATAAATTGTGAGGTTGTCCCAAAAAGTCATATTTAAGATTAAATTGAAAAGAACTGTGTTAAATAGGCACGAATGAATTCCACCGTACCGGTCTTGTGAGCATGCGTATATATTCCTAAATTTGCATCATTACTCAACTTTCTTCTTGTTAAACTAAAGGGTTTAGGCACAAAAATCATTCGAAGCTTTTGAACGGTCATACAGGCCTCTATACCGCCTGGAGTTGTGAAATCCAGTTAATTTTCTGCAGTCTAGTTCCTTGTACAGATTTTGAGTTGTAAAAACAGGAGCCGTGATCTATTCATATCTTATTTCATCATGTTGTACTATCCGAATAATTGGGTGTCGCCCGGTGAGAAATGATGTTAGATCAGATGTACGATTTCAATGAGTGCACCTCTTTTATCACTCATGGGACAACAAAGATAGTTACAACTCATCTCAGCAAACACATAAATGGACGCTTCATTCGCGTTGGAAAAAATGGTTTCAAAGATTCTACTACCCCCCTTAAAACCCCCTCTAGGACGTAAGAAGAATGCGCTTCACACCATAGTTCAGTATCCTAGAGTTGATCGCCCGTTTGGGAGAGCGCACAATATCAATTGGCGTTTCCCAGTGTAGGTAAATTATTATATGAAATTAATACTTTTATCGTTTTTAAAATTATATTATTAGTTCATTAAAAAAAACTATCTTAGCCATGAAGTAACAGTCAAGGTACGTGTTGTGGCTTGAGGTAATTAGAATGAAATACACGGACGCGGTTCTGATGGATTATGAATAACGGTTTTAATGCGAACAAGGTAACCGAACAACATTAAACGAGGAGACATGTACATGAGGCACGAGCAGAATGGAGACTGAACTTAACGCTAACAAAATGGCGTTGTCTCATTGGCGAACCTAAGCTCCGAACTGTTCTCTATAACTGTTCTTCACTACAGTACGTCGCAAAAAGTGTTTAGGTTCTCTTTGTTTCTGTTGAGTGTTGTGGTTTGCGGCAGCATAATTTGTGAACGAATGTTTGTCCTGTTGACAGGCGACTAACGAAGGCAGCTACATTTGGACGACTACCGAGCAAAGTTACATCCTCAGCGCGTTTTTCTACGGATATTGCATCACCCAAATCCCCTGCGGAATTCTGGCCAAGAAGTACGGCTCAAAATGGTTCCTGGGAGGAGGGATGCTGATTAACTCCTTGTTCGGACTCTTGGTGCCCATTGCTGCGGAGTATGGCAAAACAACACTTATCCTGGTCCGACTAATCCAGGGTCTTGGAGAGGTGAGAATTTCATTCGCTTTTTATGTTTTATCATTTTTTTTTAATTGACAATTTTATAGCACCGAGTTGTCTCATTAATAATTTTGCGCTGACTTACATTACTACAAATGTTTATTAGGATAAAAGATACATAACATAGTCCCATGTCCCTATGAACATGTCACATTCACTACAAGTTCTTGCGGTTTCGGTGCTTTTGCCGCCGAGTGAGTTCTTGTATGTCAAGAAGCTTTGCAGCTTCTTCGTTTATGTGGTATCTGAGTCTTGCGAGATGGGCCATGGCCTCTGCTTGATGACCTCGTCCACACTGTCCATTCATCGTGGATGTTATCCCATCTTCTTCAGGAGAAGAGTTCCCCGAATAGTATAATTGGAAAATGTATATTTATTCGCCACAAACCAAATGTATGATTGATCATCATACATTCAACAAAAAAAATTAGGCTGAATTAAAATTAGTTTTGGCGTCCGTATCTACAGTGTGCAACACTCGTCTAATCAATTTTTGTTTAGTCTTGACAGACAGTTGGCATTGAAGTGATATTCCAGCAATTCTGGCAGTTTGAGACAAAGTTTGATAAAAGATCCAGCGGAAGTCATTATTCACGTCACATAAAAACATGATATTAACCTAGTTGAAGGGTGAACACTCTCCAAGTATTAATAAGAGGCCTTGCGTTCTTCTTACGACACGGCCAAAAAAGATTGGATCCGAGTAGTTGTTTTTTGTTGTTTGAAGTGATCTCCCAGCGGAAACACCTTATCAGCCGCTAGACTAACAAACTCTTCTCATGAATTTTGTAAATTTAGATGATTCACTTTTAGTGATTATACTTTACATATATAAAGGTAAAACGACTTCATCAAGTAAAATTTTAGCTAGTCTAAATCTTGTGCTGCAAATCTTAGGCTTTAGAACTACCTAAACGCCTAATGGTCACTTGTCTCAAACGCCTTGGAATTGTCTTTGATGTGGATCTTTATTTATCTCAACCCACGAGTGTCTCATCCGTGTTTCTCAAATGCTCTTGACCTTAATGGTCTGTTTAGACCTGTAGGTAATAAAGGCCAGTCTACTATTTATAGGGATCTTCGCACGAATACGGCCAAAAAGCAGAGAAAGACGTGGCATGTTGGCAGAGTTATGTGTGTCAAAGTCAAACAACGTTTCCTTCGCTTTCCTCGCTCTATAAATTTACAATTTTCGTTGGAATATTTGCTCAATGCACGTGTGAGGTCTGGAATAAACAATTAGAGATTGTAACCGGTAGTTGACAAAATAAACCGAAGACCTGATAGTGAGCGATGTCCTAAATGACTGAAAGATCGCTCATATAATTCCAAGTTCGGCTGAAATCCAAAAAAGAATATATCCGTATTTTACAGGGGCCCATCGTTCCGTGCACTCACGCGATGTTGGCAAAATGGATCCCACCGAATGAGAGGAGCCGGATGGGAGCGATAGTGTACGCGGGTAAGCAATCCACAAACTCATCATGCAAGCGGTAGGTGAGTAACTATTATTTAATTGTCAAACTATTCTGATTTAAACTTCTATTATTTGCAGGAGCACAATTCGGCACCGTGATTTCCATGCCTTTGAGCGGCCTTTTGTCGGATTCTGACTTTTTCGGCGGATGGCCGTCAATTTTCTACTTTTTCGGCTTCGTCAGTACCATTTGGTGCGTGGCTTTTCTGTGGACCGTTTCCGAAGACCCTGATTGCCATCCAACGATTCAAGAAGACGAGAGGAAATACATTATTGCGACCGTCTGGGGCTCAGCAGGAGTAACGGTGAGGCGAAAGGTGGCATTTACCTAAAAATTTTCCAATACCTACCAGAAACGGCATGGACCGCTTACGGCAGACGGGAGTTTAGGTTTTTCAATAAGGACACTGAGGACTTGTTTGGGTCAAATCGGAGAGGTTGACCTCTAGCATGGAAAAATTGGAAAAAATAGTTTGATTATTCAAGGTATATTAAACCAAAACCCCTTTAACAGCGTATTATTTACTTATATTGTTGTTTGCAGTCTCCTCCAGTACCCTGGTATTCCATATTGAAGTCTCTACCCTTCTGGGCGATAATGGCTGCCCATTGTGGGCAAAATTACGGCTACGAGACGTTAATGACGGAACTGCCAACGTTTATGAAACAAGTATTGAGGTTCAACATCAAAGAGGTGAGTGAGGCAAAGGTCAAGATGAGTCTTCACGTGTAGCAAACTCTTCTAAAAAGAATTTTTTAATTAACGACTTTTATGTGCCTGAGGCATTGTTTCCCGAACGGCTAAATCGAATGCAAGAGTATCAGAACGCACAGATAGTGATATCGATTTTATCACGATTCCTTTGTAACTGTGCTCCTTGATATTGTTGTTGAATCTGGCAAATAGAATTCTCGGGGCAAACAGCAAACTGTAGTTGTGCCACAAAATACTGGAAATCATGAGGTGGACTTCCGGTTCTATGTGATCAGTACAATCAACTCTTGTAAAATTGCTTGTGAGTGTGTAATCGGTACTCGCAGATAAATGGGGCTCTCGCGGTTCGAGAACGAGGTCTATATACAACCACTCGACGGTGAAAAGACGTGAAGGTCATTTCAGTGTCTGGAAAAGCGTTCAGCTTATTTTCCCCTCCTCTTTTGAGAGTTAATTACTCACAACTCCTTAGAAACGATACGTAGAGAGAATTTAAGTGGCTCATTATCGCAATACATTCGTGCAGTGTAGTAGTATTTCAACTTTAGTCAGTTCTTATATATTGTTTTGATAGCCATTTTTTAGTCGAGATGATAAGATGATATTGTATCGGGCTAATCAGTATCAATGTTTCATTGCAGAATGGAGTGCTTTCAGCTCTTCCATACTTGGCGATGTGGGCGTTTTCAGTTACTTCCAGTTGGGTGGCTGATGCGGTGATCTCTTCGAAACGACTGACTCATACCGCGACGAGAAAAATCGCTCAAGCTATAGGTTCGTGTTTTATGCGTGAACAACTTCCTCCAGATAATGTGTTTTCAGGCGTGAAACTTATCAAAAAGTTTCTGAATACGGCTAAATGCCCAAAAGGAGTGATGGAATGGTCCTTAAAAATCGCTATATGAAAACAAACTGACAAAAAGTACGCTGGATATGAGCAAGACAAGTCGCTGAGGAATAATTTTTCGGAGTCGAAGAGCAGAGGAACGAAACAAGCGAAAAGAATGATCATGAATAACAATGAAAGAATCATGAGTGATCATTTCTAAAGCTTGAATTGTAAATGCGTGGATCACGTCGCTACCATTCCATCCACTCAGCAACGTTCCCTAAGAGGTGAGTAAAAGAAGCAGATTATGAACGTAAATAAAGTTTTGGATACAGTCAGTTCTTCAATTTCTCAAACGAAGATGAAATTTAGCATTTTTAGAGAGAGACAATACTGTATTCAGCACAGCAAAATATTTTTCACCGTCCTTCCTCCAAAGACATTTTTATACTGTATGTACCGAGTCACTTTTAAATCCTCAGTTATATTAAGTGGTCGCCAAAATACATCATTTTATTCTCACTTTAGCTAGAAAAGTGGCTTATTCAAGGTATAGTGTTTGTACTCACCGTAACGTACGTTGGATGGAATTCAGACTGGAATACAGTATCGTCTTGAAAAGTCTTCTAAACTCACCTCTTAAATATATTTCAGTGTACTTCTGTGCTACGTTGTGTATGTCTTTTGGGTGAGAAACATCCTGCTTCTAAGCATTACAATATCTTTCATCTGAATCTGACCGGCACTCTCGTTTGAAGGAATTTCTCATCGATCGTTTCAGGTCATTTCGGGCCAGCTTTAGCACTCGTCACCGCCTCGTACACTGGATGCCATCCGTACAGTACTGTAACCATCCTGACGATAGGGCTGGGTCTCAACGGAGGTATCTACTCGGGGTTCAAAGTCAACCATCTCGACATTTCACCAAGATTCGCGGGAATTTTGATGTCGTTTACGAATTTCACGGCGAACATGGCCGGTCTTTTGGCTCCACTTGTGGCTGGATACCTGATCCATGGAAGGGTAAGCATTTGGTCCTAAAAACAGGTATTATTTCATAGCAGGGGATTGAGGACGATCTTGGAGCGGTGGGTATAATAGTGCAGGCTGAACTCATTGTAGTTTTCATCAGTCGGCTCGAGAAGAGAGAAAGCTGCGATCAGCTGGAGGGTCTTTGCTGACCTGCCACATTTTCTATAACGCCCCTACTACCTATTAGGTACAGTGACTGTGCACAACATTTTCAATATTAGAGCGAGCATCTTCTAAAAATCTGACATCTGGGCCTGGGACAGGGTCGAAATGTGTTTGCTTATTACTTGGGATTAAAAATTCGACTTCTGATAAAAACCAGGTTTTCTTTTTTTTTCTATTTCATTTTTTTTTTTTATTAGAAAAACTCAGAAATGTGGGACAAACTGTTTCGAATACCATTTTTGAAATCTCTATCACACTTTTATTCTCGCGCTACTGCAAAATCGCGGAAAGGTGGGGAAAAATATAAGTTTGTTATCTCCGAGAGTTAATTATTTTTAATTAGTTTACCGAAAACAGCAGAAAATCCTCTCTTATTCATTAGTAAGTAAGTTCCCTTGATTTTCGCTATATTTTTACGATTGATCTGTTTCAGCCCACGCAAGCCGCCTGGAGGGAGGTGTTCATGGTAGCCGCGGGAGTTTACCTAGTTTGTAATATATTTTATCTTATTTTTGCGTCGGGTAAACGCCAACCGTGGGACGACCCTACCAAAGACGCTCCCCAGAGAACAAAGACTGACATAATCGAAAGCGCCCATTAGCATAACAATACGTAACCACCGTGATTTATTTAATTGTATTTTTAAGACTAAAGAAAAGGTTTTTTGCTAATTGGAGGGTGGGAGTCGACATTCCTGATAGAAAAGCTTTACTGTCTAAAGTGGAACGGTTGTGAACAGACGGAAGGTTTTATAAAATGGACAGTTGGGGAAACAGAACAGGCCTCTAGTACCCTTTAACCGCTTTTTAAACTTTGGAACAACATAGGGAGGGTTTGAATTGTAAAATTGTCCCCAGAACAAGTAACATAAAATAAGATAGTATTTTTTGTTTAAAAATGGTTCATGTCCTTTCAATCATCAAATCCAGATAAATTCCACACGTGCCTTCTCATGAGTTTTTCACTGTGTTGGAAATCGTTACAAAATGGCTGCGAACAATAATGTAACTAGCTCAGGGCATGAACTAGAGCTGACTTTGCGTGAATCAACCCTCTGAAGCCATTCCGGTGAACTGCCGTTCAGTATTGAAATCATTCTAGTTACTAACTAGTGAAAATAACATGAACAGTAATGTTCTTAGCAAGGCGAAAAGGATTGTCCAAGATTGTTTTGACTTAAAAAGCCCTATCGAGGCATCATCCAAAGAACACAGAGCGAATCGTCAAAAAAATATGCTCCCAACATTCCATGATGGTGGAAATGACTTACAGGGAAATTACATAATATCTAACCCTCACATGAAGCGGGTAGGCTGCAAATAAGGGTCCCACGTTTAGGTAAATAACATTACATGATTACATGGACATTTTGCTATAGCAAAGAATATGAGGTGTACAATTGGATAGGATATGTTCATTTCCAACGTGAGAAGCGCCTCAGCTCCTATCAAATCGGTATGAACACTACTTATTTTTACTTCAAAAACCATATTTTTCCATTTTCAAAACGAAATTTTCATGTTTTCCATCTTTCAAAGGTCAAAACAAATATTGAGCGCAAATCTAGAAATCTCACTTATTAAAAAGTGAGAGCCCTACGGTCACAACTCGGCCTACACTGTTGCCACTGATACAAATATTTTTTTGGAACCTTGTGTCTACTTTCACAGACTCAGACTATACCTATAGGTGTATGTGTTGTGTAAAAACTTTAGAACCTCAACGATCACCGCAAATACGTTTGTCAAACGTGATAATAATGTATTTAGCTAACTGGTGAAAATATTTTTCTACTTTCAGATGTATATACGTTTATTTTTAAGCTTTACAACGAAGCTAAGGTTGAAATTTGGGTTGAATGTGTTCGGATGACTTAAGAATGGGATTTGAGTTAGGTGGACATCCCAAATACTTTGCCGAGCTTTTGACAAGTATGTGGCATAATCATTTCCTCATGGGAAATAACGGTGGCCTCATCTTAGGCAATGAAATACTATGAGCAAAAAAGGCTAAAGTTGGGAAAATCAACAGTGGCTTGAAGAATAAATTGAAATAACGGTCTGTTGGAAGACTTCACATTGATATTTACCTAAATCAATAACTCGTCCAAGTAATAAGAATATTGGGTTTGTCTCTTCTACCACAATCCCAATCTTCTGAGTCCGATATCTATAAACTACTATGTAAAAGTGTTATTAAACTCGCTGATTGGTCATCTCTTATCCTATGTATGGCCGTTTTAGAGACGTTCAGAAGGGAACTGGCCATATTTACATTTTAACATACTTACATTATCAACTCCAAAGTGACATTAGTTGACGATTTGATTCAGTAATGTAGCACTGCCGAGTGAAATCGAATAAATGACTTTTGGAAGAACCATATTGTTGAAAATTTAGCAAAATTAATAAATTGGGAAATATATCATGCACTGAAATTGTCACTTTATTTCTTAGACATGAATAGATTTTTGTTGATTCTGCACAGGTTCATACCTTGTGCATTCTATTTGGAAATACTGTTATGTCCATTTTCCTTCCTCATCGACTATTTTGACTTTGAATAATCTAGAGAACGATGACAACTATTTTTGCATACGCCAGAGTCGATTGGGGCTCTGACGCTCATCTGACGCGAGATGACTAAGATGTTGTAAAATATTTTTATATAGTTCAATAATGTCGTCGTAAGTTTATTGAATATTGTAATGAGCATTGTATACTAATTAATACAACATGTAGATCCCGTGAGAATATTTTTTTAGTGTAGATATTTCATGACTTGAGCGTTCCGTGTGCAGTGTTTGTTAGATCAATTACACAAAACATTCCTTTAAACACTCTCATGAGCTTGATGCGTTGTAAATAACACCGGTTTTTATTTTAGCATTTGTTCTTTTTTGTAAATAGTTTATTTATTTCTTGATACTAGTAGTATTATAACAACAATTAAGAAGAAAAGGAAATGAAGTTACCCAACTGTCGGGCTTATTAGAAGCATTGTTAAATCCGGTTGAATATCCGAATTATAACGAAAAAATCCTGGCTATATATGTATTTTTTTCAAATCACAATCCTTTCATGCAAGTTGCCTGATTCTATAAGAGAGAAACGATAGAAAGGGGGTACCTCAATCCACATTGTGGTATCTGTTGTCAATTCTGAAAGCTACAGAGACGAAATGAATATAAAGGGTTTCAGGGACCGTTTTACACCCAAGAGAAAAACCGTCAGTGAGTTGGAAAAGCGATGGTAAAAATTCACACCAAGGGTTTTGTGCGGGCGCAAACATGCCAATCTTTTTTACGTCACGTAACAAATGAAAATCCTCGCGGGTTTGTTTGTGCGAATATAATAGAGGGATGAATAAAAATGGTAAAGGTCCGTTTTTTAACAACAACATTTGAGATTGTACGAACTGCTAAAATTTCAACTGTCCCATACGATGTTCAGTTTGATCAAGTACTTTAAAGGTAAATCTGAAAACAGACTAGCTCCGCCTGTATTTTGTAGTCACTACATTGTCACCATACGTAGAACCAGAAGTATTATATCTACCTGTGCATTTCTGAAGGAAAAAGGGGATACCTGTTAGCGACAAAGACACATTCCATGATTATTAATACGCAACTCCTGCATATCATTAATATGCAAATTGGAGAAAGAGAAACGCAATGGTAAAAATAACTCGTTTTCTCCCAGAAGAATAGCACTTTTATATTTGTTAGGTACCGTCACAAAATGGACCGTTTTATTTAGAATTAGTCCAGTATCTTCCAGTGGTGTCAAAGATTGTCCCGAATCGTTAAAGATAGTTTTACATCAATATTTAGAACTGTGTGTGGAGGATAGGAATCTCGGGGTTGGAAAAGATACCAACGCATTGTTGGTGAATACTTTGGGAATCATCAACATGTTGAACAGGATAGAGTTTTATTTCACACGATAAAAATTATCAACTACCTACTTTGTTTCACACTTACACATGGGCTGTCAACACAACTACTTCTTTTTAAACGTCCTTTTTGAAGAATAAATTTTTGTCGGTAAGAAAACAATTGGACGCATCTCCCTACCTAAACACCACCCAACATTTCAAATGTACTTAAAATATACTTCAATCAACCGAATAACTCTGAAGCAATATATTGGACAAAACTAGATGACAAGATTTTAGAAAAAAACCTATGTAGTCGTTCCTAACATCACCAACTTTGAACGAACGACGATATCTAAAAGATTCTTTGTAAATAATAGTAGACTCTGCACTAATTCAAACGAACGGCTAAAGGGCAAGACGGCATAACGCTTGATTAATGGAAAAACAATCGAGTCACTATCAAGGTCTACCGTTCTACCTGGGTTTAGGGAACGTCGTTCAATACTAACCCACAAGTTCTAACATTCTTTTTTAGGCCTTCGGAGGAAACAAATTAATCGACTAATCAAAATACAAGTTGACATCGTGAAAACTGTACCTTCTTTGCCCAGAATCTCAAATCCCGTGAACTTAGTAATTTGAAGTGGAAATTTATACTCTGTCGTTAAAAAAAAAAAAAAAAAAAAAAAAAAATCCACGTCTCTTCCGTGACGTTGTAATACATGCAGGTCGGCAAAATCATTGGGAAATATGGAAGGCTATAATTTCCATAACAAAAAAATAACATCAATCAAATCCCTTTTCAGTATTTTAAAAATACTGGGTTCACCAACAAGTTGAGGGATCATTCGACGGGATAAGAGGGAATTACACTTCTGGAAAAACACCAATTATAGGTACACATTGGGGTCTGTTTATAGATATTACGCGGTAAATACACACCGTAGAGGGATAACTACCACCGCTGTTGAAAGCAGATTGAACACTTTCCCGCACGAATGGCAGGGGGTCACGAGTAATCAAAGCTATCCATGTGGAACGAAAAAATAAAGCAGAAAAACAAATTTTTCGAATAAGTAGATTCCTCCTCAGCTCTTACAAGTGTGAAATAAAGTCCTTAAATAAGGATATAGCTTCAGCATCACAGGGACTAAATAGCTATAATGAAATCGAGTATACTAAACCCTCATGATTGAATTGGGCAGCACTTTAAATATCAGGATATCTTCACAATAAACCCATAATGCCAAGGATGATGAAAATACCCCCTGCCTGGTTTCAACGGCTCTGGTAAGCAGCCTCAACCCACTCTGCATGACCAAAATTGATCATTCTTTCAACAGCGACTACCTAGGTTTGTCTTCCAGTAGAGACTGAGAACATATGAACGTTTCCTTCAACAAAACCTAATGAGAATAACTTCTATATTTCATTCCACTTACACATCACTTTGGGCAGGAGCAGAATCAATATATTCTGACAAACAAATCGGGTAAAAAGAATAACACTCAGTAGTGGTGTTTGATTCAAAGGCATTCGAGACAGGATAGGATGATTTAGAATCACAACAACAGTAGTTTTTTTCCATTTCAACTGTTCCTGAATTCTACGTGCTTTCACACTTTTGGTTAAGTATTCATATAACTCCAATATTATTAATGTTATCACTCCAAGTTTCCAATAAAATACATAAACGTTACAACAACTATATCGATAGGTACATCATTTTGATGCATGTTTTCATCTAATTGACCGAATACCTATAAATAGGGCCTCTACCTGTATAATAATATTAGGAATATAATATCGGGAAGACAACATAAATGTAGATTTTCCGTTGTTTGCAGGAAAACGATTCTTTGGTCAACTCAACGTAATTAGGATCCTAGTTCATTAGCTGCCAAGCAACTGAATCCAAAAATAATTGGAATTCATTATAATTGACTCAAAAACATAGGCTATAAAATTTAAGTCGCTTGGTCTTTCTGGTTTTTATTTTGTATTTCTAATTTGATTATTTTTTATTTTTATTTGGCATGTCAAAAAGAAATGAACATTTTATTTGCGCAGAACACTTTTAGAACTTGATTATTTAGAATAGCGGCGTTTTGATTTAGGTACCAATAATTTATTTAGGTGAATTCACTTTCCCCAAGTTATTCCAGATAAAACGTCTTGGGGAATTAACCAAACAGCAAAATAATCGTTGAGATAATAATTTTATTTAGCTAGACAGAATTTGTAACATTCATTCCTGAATATTCCATTACCTATTGGGTTTTTTACCCAAAAAATCTTTATTTAATGTACTTCATAATCATTTTTGCTACTTTTTTTTTTTAAATTTGAATAGACCTACAATACCAGTTAGATCTTCAGGTAGTTCAGGTGGGAGTCGGATCTCAAATAAACCGAACTTCATACAACAACCTTCAGAAACGGTTTTGAAAAATACTGTTATCGGTAACGAAAAATTACGGTGGCTTTCTTACTCCTCGACTGATTTTTCTTTCGCTCACCATCGGGGATTTTGATTACATCGACTTGATTACTCGGCCAACTACCCTACGCCCATGTGTGGGATGCCACGCTCGAGGCGTGTAAGCAATAAGTACTGACATTAACCGAGATTGCTTTCATATTTGGGAAGAAGAATGCTCTTTTTCAAAATGGCTTACTGACTAAGTCTTTCGAGGAGAAATGCGTTTCAAATTCGATTCGATAGTTCCATCTCAAAAACCAAACATCTTTAGCCTCAAAATTGCCCAAAAAGTCCTAATAAACTATATTAAAGTTGCATTAGTCAAGTTTCTTGCCAAAATATTCAATAAGTTCCTGCGGTATGTTCAAGAATAAGTCGCAAATCTGAGGAAAATCTCAGGTGGGAAGCAGCGTTTCGTATAACCTACAAAGGCTTTTCCCTCCGCTCTCCTCTGATAAACCTTCAAATAATATAGAAGCCGCATCTGAATTTGTGAGGTCATCATTATCAGGGGAGCAACACCCCAACATTTTCGTTCATATTTAACTTGGAAGAGTGAAAAAAGAGGGTTGTGGGGAAGAAGAATCAAGTAAGATTAAGGAGGCAGGGTTTTTGAGAAAGGAAACTGGGACGTAAAAAATGAATGCCACGTCAGCAATATGACCGTGAGATGCCCGCAGTATCTGAATCTTTTCAACGCAAGAGCGAACGCCAGAGAAAAAAGGCCCTCGGACGTTCAATAAGAAAAGCGATATTTGGACGACTGGCTGACCTACGAGATGACACAGGAGTTCCTCTTCCCTCCGGCGTGTTTTTCACGAATGCTATGAAGATGGGCGAGCTGAGCCGCTGAAGGGATCGCAGGATGAGTTGGAGTCTGTGCCGATCCTGCCTGGGCTGGAGGGAGGGATTGCCGCCTCCTTCGCCTCAGAGCTGGGCTTAGGTTGTATTTGACTTTGGCTTGAACCAGAAGCTCTTTGAAGACCTGGGTCACGTTTACGTTATCTTTAGCGGACGTTTCGACGAACCCGTTTTCCCAATCAACCGTTACAAGAGTTTCAGTTGTACGGGAGTCGACCTGGAAAACAAGTAACGACAGGCACACTGTAAAAATATCGTATCGTGGGGCGAACTGAATGATAAAATTGTTATCATGTCGTAAATTCAATACTATCATCAACTTAGAGGTGATCTGAATTTAGATCGAGGTATTAAAAATTGTATCAATTCATCATTTTTTCTAATTTAGTTATTCTAGAGACCTCAAATAAACGCTTTTGCACAATAGCAAACATAATGGAGAATAATATACCATTAAGAAACAGTTTTCAGCGTTTTCACATCATAGTTTTGCTGATATTTTCACCAAATTTTCCACCACTTATATTGCAAAGTGAGCAGATTCTAATTCCAGAAAGCCCATTTCTTGACGTTTGACATAGGCGGGTGGGATACCATTTTCTTTTGTGTTTTAGACGTTGAATTGATTGAGATTTGCTCAGAACCGATTACGGAAGGTAAAGTATAGGTAAAAATAGGACCTATGTAACGGGGCGGCAGATTCCAAGCGCCCCGTCAAGAAACTTCGGCGGCGGGGTACGGATCGACCCCTCTCCCCTCCAAGCGCCTGACCCCAGCTGGGCGAAAGGCGTGTCCTCATTGGATTGGTTGGGCGATGGGCGGCGCGAGACACCCAGGGAGGAGTAGGAGGGGAAGGCGACTTGACGAGCGGACTGGGGAAAGGAACATCAGGCAGTCGTGTCCGAACTCAAGTGAAGGAAAGTTGGAATCCCCGTTCGCCGTAATCCCGTGAGGACAAGGCGGAACGAAGTGAAGTGAAGCGGAACATCGAAGCGGAACAACCGACGCGTAGCAAATCAACCCCTTGTGAAGCCGGTGTTGTGAAAGTGACCTGAGGGAACAAGTGTATCGTGGTTCCTTCAGGGTGAGAACTCGGGAATTGGGAGATCAGCCAATTCCTCTCCCGTAACAGTGGGCCCTTATACGAACTGAAAATCCCCCGTCGGACCCGAGTGTTGATCCGTTCGCGCCCGATTCGACGGCCAATAGTCCAGGTTTCCCACGCACCGCCAGTCGTCGGACCTCCGTCGGAAAGAGTCTCGCCTCCTCCGGCCTGGACGGCGTTCCCCTGACCGAAGCCGAGCAGCGAAGAGAACATCACCCTGTTGTCTCCATCCGAAGGAGTTGGTGCACGTAAGTGGCGAAATAACTCTGTCTCGTACCCTCGCAACGCGAAAGTCGAATCTTTAAATCTGGCCCAAGCCCTGACGTTTAGTCACCAGAAAGCTGATCATAGAGTTGTACATTGTAACCGTATTATTTAGTATTTTGTCTGTCGTAGGAAAAGTAAAAGGAATTAGGGGAGGACATTAACAAATCACTTTCATTTTGCCGTTATTCAAATCAAACATTCCTGAGCCTTCAGCTACCTCGTAAATTCATTTGGCCCTCAGCCCTTCACTTCTGCCTACTCAATAATTAGATTACGTAATAGTCAATATCCTTCTCGGCCGAGACATTCCGTATTTCATATTTCTGTCAATTGCGTTTATTATAAGCCAATATTGAACCCTTGTCTTTCAATCACGAAACCCCATTCCTCAGAGCTTGGTAAATTCAGGTGTACTTGGCGTCTATGACCGACCATTGCCGACATTCCGGACGGTAAGTGAAAGTCTTTAGTCTCCCACTAATTATTCGCCTAGGTCTATTTTTGGATCCCTAGCCCGTTACGTGAAAACGACGGGTTACATCTTTTGGTGGCAAGCGGTGGGATTTTTCAGAAATCTCGATTTCTGTCGTATCCACAACAAGTGATCTTGACCAGGTGAATATTGGTGAGAAAAAGCTCTGAAGGAATTGGGTCGCGTTCCATAATCTTGAAATTCAAACTGTGCTAGTTGTAGATTCCGAAATTTAAAATTGTAAGAAACAAACAAATCGGCCCGAGTGTGAGGAAGCGAGTGAGGAGCCAATTGACTTCAAATCCGTGTCTAGGATTTTTTCTTTCCAAAAATCGAAATTTAGATACTGGCTCATTTATTTAGTAGCATCACTCTCACTGTAGCCCTCTGTTCCGAGACTGTTCCGGGACTGTTCCGGGGCTTGTTCCGAGGCCCTCTGTTCCGAGACTGTTCCGGGACTGTTCCGGGGCTTGTTCCGAGGCCCTCTGTTCCGAGACTGTTCCGGGACTGTTCCGGGACTTGTTCCGAGGCCTACTGTTCCGAGACTTGTCCCGAGGCCTTCTGTTCCGGGACTGTTCCGAGACTTGTCCCGAGGCCTTCTGTTCCGAGACTGTTCCGGGGCCCTCTGTTCCGGGACTGTTCCGAAACTTGTCCCGAGGCCTTCTGTTCCGGGACTGTTCCGAAACTTGTCCCGAGGCCTTCTGTTCCGAGACTGTTCCGGGGCCCTCTGTTCCGGGACTGTTCCGAGACTTGTCCCGAGGCCTTCTGTTCCGAGACTGTTCCGGGGCCCTCTGTTCCGGGACTGTTCCGAAACTTGTCCCGAGGCCTTCTGTTCCGAGACTGTTCCGGGGCCCTCTGTTCCGGGACTGTTCCGAAACTTGTCCCGAGGCCCTCTGTTCCGGGACTGTTCCGGGAGCCTTCAGCTCCAATTGACATCCCGATTCCAGACCCGTCATAGCTCTTACCAACTGGGAAGTCCTTTCTCGATTCGTGGGGAAATTATCGGTCCTTGGTGCGCAAGAAAGTGATCTATCGGTTCTATAATTCTTTTTATTTAGTTTTTTTTATTCAACAAGTGAGTTCGCGACCATGCACCAAAACAGCAGCCCATCAGTCGAGGGCGAAGCCATGATGAACGCCGTGACGGAAGCAATGAACAAACTGGGCGCCTTTTTCCGTGAGCCTGCTGCCTCCGGCATTCCGCGGTCGTTGTTCATGGAAGTCGACACATGGAACCCTGATGAGCCGGATGCTATCACGGCATCCGTGTTCTTCCAGGAGGTGGAGCAAGCAACCCAAGAGTTTGACGAACACAAGAGACTACGATTCCTTCGTACCCGCCTGAAAGGTGGAGCCAAGCGATTCCTCCAGGATGGTCTTGGCGAAACCCCATACACGACAGTGAAGAATGCCATACTGGCATGGTATGGCGAGGAAAGTCCCGAGAAGGCAACCATACGACTCTGGACAGCCCAGAGAGACCCCGACGAGTCCATCCGACGGTTCGCAGAACGACTTCTGGCCACGGCACGATCGGCTGTCCGAACTGAACCCAACCTGAACGATGCTCAACGTCGGGAATGGACAAGACGAAAGGCACTCAGCGCTTTTGTCCGCGGACAACCGAAAGAACTCCATCTCTACTTGCAGGGTAACCCTCCGGACACCTTGGAGGATGCAGTGGAGCGGGCTGAGGGATGGGAGGACGTAATGAGAGCAAAGCAGGACTACGATGCTCGATGGGACATAACTGCTGTCAGTGGATCAAGACCTTCGGAGCCCAAGAAATGCTACTCTTGCGGAGAACCAGGGCATTTTGCAGCAAACTGCCTGCGAAAAACCAGAAGCCCACCTCGTTACCCAAACAAACCGGCCACGTTCGGCGATCACCAGTTGAGACCGGTGCCGACGAAGTTACCACCGACCGTCCCGGTGCTGCCCTGCATGTACTGTGGTGATCTTTCCCACTTTCCAGTGAGTTGTCCCCACGGACTCTACGCAGCCTTGTTCTGCAATTTCTGTGGATCCCGTGACCATCTGGAGGCTGAGTGCTTTAAGAAGAAGAAGACCCTGCCCATCTCAAATCCACGAATGCACCAGGTCAGAAACATCAGCACGACCCAGGAAACCCAAGCCAATCTCACGACAAATAAAGAGGACGAACCAATCGTCGGAGTCCGCGGAGACGAGCTGGTGTCCTACCAGACCGCTGTGAATTGTGTCATGAGGCCCATGATACTGATCACCGCCGGCTTGGGGAAGGAATCCCGGCGAATGGTCGTGGATACTGGTGCTGCAGTGTCTGTCCTATCAAGACCTGTGCCTGGCATTGACATCCGCCCAACAACGTTGGAGCTATGGGGTGCCGACGGACAACCACTGCCCGTGCTGGGGATCCAGGAGGTACGTACCACCATTGGTCCGGTTACGATTACACACCCATTCTATGTCTTCCGACGACCTGACTCCGGCTTGGATCTGATCGGACTGGACCTCCTGAGGAAATTACCCCTTGGCATACGCCCGGATATCGGCGTAGTGGAGATGAAGGAACCCGCCACTGGGAAGATGATCTCCATCGGCGTGGTCGCCACTGACCCGGACCTCCTCAGGCACATCCGTCAACTGAAGGGCGACGGGATGGCGCGAAAAGCCCAGAAAACCGCTCAAGCCCCGAAACCCGACACCGACCACAACTGCCAGGGCGGGCCAACAGTCGCTTCAACATCTGCCAAAGCCTCTGAACCTCGCGTCGACGACAACCACCAAGGCCAACTGACCACCGAACCAACACCACCCAGAAAGCAGCCAGTGGTACACCCTCCAATGTCCGATGTAGCAGAGTTCCCAATCGAGATCGGGGACAATCCCCCTTCAACCTCTGAATTGGAGCGCCAGGTGCATCAGCATCTGACTCATCTGGCAGGACCCGACTCCCAATTGGTCAAAGACGGCCTGAGCCGTGTTCCTGTTGGCGCCATCATATTAAGTATGCCAAAGGAACTTCTGATAGCAGCCCAATCCTTGGACCCCTGGATCTCCACCCTGACTGCTGACCCAGAGAAGCATCGACTAAAGAAGGAGGAAGAAGTCTGGAGGAAGGAGGTCAATGTGGATGGCCAGCGGATCACGGTGCCACTGATTCCATCCACCATGCGGCGCTGGTTCCTGACCAATTGTCATCAACATCAGTGGGCCGGGCACCCTGGCATAGAAACAACCACCCGAGTCGCAAGACGGTACGGGTACTGGAAGAAGATGGTACGTGACGTCCGAGAGTTCGTCCAGAAATGCCAGGAGTGCCAGGAGAGGAACACTTCCCCGAATTTGACACCACCAATCCAAAAACCCGACATACCGACCCGAATCGGTCAAATTGTCGGTATTGACTTTGTTGGGCCTCTACCTGGTCGAGGAGGTACCAAATACATCCTGACGGTAATCGATCAGTTCTCCAAGTATGCAGAGGCTTATGTCACCACAGATTGCACAGCAGTAACAACCGCTCGCGTATTGACCACGAAGTACCTACCAACCCATGGTGCACCTGAGAGGCTCGTCTCTGACCGAGGCGCCGCCTTCATCTCTGGGGTCGTCAAGGAGCTGTGCGACACCTGGGAGATACGCCACGTCCACACCTCCGCTTACCATCCACAGGCCAACGGAGTATGTGAGCGATTCCATCGCACCCTGGCAAACCTGGTGGCGAAACTGAGACGCAAAACCCGGGACTGGGAAGCCGCCTTGCCTTTGGCACTAGCTGCCTACCGCAGCCTCCCCCACTGTAGTACGGGCTATTCGCCAAATCACCTGGTTTTCGGACGAGAGCTGAGAATGCCGCACCTAACCGAAATCAGCATAAAACGGGAAGCAACATCGCCCTTGAAGGATCAACACCAAGAAATGGTGCGAGTCCGCTTGGAAACTGAGCGACAGTTGAGGCGCGCCTGGCACACCCGTGAGCAGGCAATCAACAAGCGACGCCACTCTCGGGAGTTCCAGATAGGCCAACACGTATATGCCCAGCAGCTCGTCGCCCCACCAGGCACAGTGAAGAAGTTCTGGAGCCCCTGGAAAGGACCGCTCCGTGTGACCCGCAAACTGACCGATGTCAATTACGAGGTCCAGGATGTCCTGGGGAAGACCACACGTTACCACCTCAGCATGCTCAAGCCAGCGTTTACCAACAGCGTGCCAGACGACGCCGTCACCCCCGACGTAGCGGAAGAATGGCGCCCACCCGAGAGCCCTGCCCCTCCACCTAGCGAAGATAGCGGAGAGACATGGTTGTTGGACCCCCTTGAATGGCCGGAACCAGTACTGACCGAAGAAAATCCCGAACCTAGGGCCCAGGGCCCTGGAAGATCTTCCAGTCGAATCCCGATTCCGACTAGGACGGCGTCCAGTCCATACGGATTAAGACCAAGGCGCCGGACGATCGACTACGCGCAGCTCCACGCGGGGAAGATGTCAACACCTAGAACGGGATGAACTAGTTACGGATAAAAGTTTGTCAAGTTGTGTTGTATACTCGTATTTTGGGAAATAGAATAGGGAATGTCTTACCTGTAGAACAACCCCGATCTGGAAATAAAATGCACAACATAAGTACTTACCTTGTTTTACTAATGACCGTGCCTCATGAGTCGGGACAGGACTCCCTTGGCCCCCCCCCCCCCTTTTTTGTTTTCCTTTTCCTTCTTAATGGCAGCAAAATCTAGGGTGTGAAATGTGTGAGTTGGAGTGTGAGAGTAGACTAAAGAAAGGGCCGGTTTGTATGTTTCACATCATAGTAGGGAAGTAGAAGATAAGACCAGCGGAAGACACCTCTCGCCCATCGCACCACCTTGGAACATCAGCGCCATCATGCTCTCGACGGGTGGGGACGTCCTGTGCCCATCTGCACCAAACGACAACACCCGCCGACAACCTACCGCTGCGATGGCTGTAAAGTGATGTGGAATCGGCTGGTAAGAAAATGCCGGAACCTACGACCCACGGACCCCGCCTACCCGAAGCCCTGCTCCATCGCCGAACACGAGAAGGACCGCCCACCAACCTGTGCCGCTTGTAGACGATGGCGGTACGAACAAGCATGGATAGCAGCCAAACGACCTGACGCAATGCCCATCGCACCAGTCACCCCCACCGGAAGGAAAATTGCCGAGGTAGACCTCGGCCTCCAAAGATCGGAGGAGTGTAACGGGGCGGCAGATTCCAAGCGCCCCGTCAAGAAACTTCGGCGGCGGGGTACGGATCGACCCCTCTCCCCTCCAAGCGCCTGACCCCAGCTGGGCGAAAGGCGTGTCCTCATTGGATTGGTTGGGCGATGGGCGGCGCGAGACACCCAGGGAGGAGTAGGAGGGGAAGGCGACTTGACGAGCGGACTGGGGAAAGGAACATCAGGCAGTCGTGTCCGAACTCAAGTGAAGGAAAGTTGGAATCTCCGTTCGCCGTAATCCCGTGAGGACAAGGCGGAACGAAGTGAAGTGAAGCGGAACATCGAAGCGGAACAACCGACGCGTAGCAAATCAACCCCTTGTGAAGCCGGTGTTGTGAAAGTGACCTGAGGGAACAAGTGTATCGTGGTTCCTTCAGGGTGAGAACTCGGGAATTGGGAGATCAGCCAATTCCTCTCCCGTAACAGTGGGCCCTTATACGAACTGAAAATCCCCCGTCGGACCCGAGTGTTGATCCGTTCGCGCCCGATTCGACGGCCAATAGTCCAGGTTTCCCACGCACCGCCAGTCGTCGGACCTCCGTCGGAAAGAGTCTCGCCTCCTCCGGCCTGGACGGCGTTCCCCTGACCGAAGCCGAGCAGCGAAGAGAACATCACCCTGTTGTCTCCATCCGAAGGAGTTGGTGCACGTAAGTGGCGAAATAACTCTGTCTCGTACCCTCGCAACGCGAAAGTCGAATCTTTAAATCTGGCCCAAGCCCTGACGTTTAGTCACCAGAAAGCTGATCATAGAGTTGTACATTGTAACCGTATTATTTAGTATTTTGTCTGTCGTAGGAAAAGTAAAAGGAATTAGGGGAGGACATTAACAAATCACTTTCATTTTGCCGTTATTCAAATCAAACATTCCTGAGCCTTCAGCTACCTCGTAAATTCATTTGGCCCTCAGCCCTTCACTTCTGCCTACTCAATAATTAGATTACGTAATAGTCAATATCCTTCTCGGCCGAGACATTCCGTATTTCATATTTCTGTCAATTGCGTTTATTATAAGCCAATATTGAACCCTTGTCTTTCAATCACGAAACCCCATTCCTCAGAGCTTGGTAAATTCAGGTGTACTTGGCGTCTATGACCGACCATTGCCGACATTCCGGACGGTAAGTGAAAGTCTTTAATCTCCCACTAATTATTCGCCTAGGTCTATTTTTGGATCCCTAGCCCGTTACGTGAAAACGACGGGTTACACCTACATTAAAAAAAGAAGTTTGGTCCAGTTTTTTAACAATTAGGTACCTAAATTGGAGACACCCTATTTTGCAAGAACGAGATTAAGTAGAATAATAAATGATTATGAAGCTCATATTCCCACAAACGGACCAGAATTAGAGTTCTCTGAGAGAAGCAATTCACGAAAAGGAAGATGATATCCCTCACGCTTAAGCCCCCAAAAACCTGTAATAATTTTATACGAATGCAAGGGTTATTAGTTCAATAACAGTAATAAATCAAGGAAGCATTCGAGAAAATCCCTTCTTGGGAAGGGGGTAAATCAAAGTGAGGCCTTTTTTCCGAAGCCTAATTTTTTCGAGGGCAATTATTCTTATCCACAACGAGCCACTTAGCACATTTTCATCTAAAGGGTATCAACGATGAAACTAGTTTCGTTAACGCTTACTGTTTGTACGAATACAGGGTATTAATGAAGTAAATTGGTTTTCTGTTGGGCTTAGGAGGCATTATAAACTGTTGTCCCTCAAACTTATCAGAAATGGAAGAAGCCGATTCTCACCTAATATTTTGTTCACGTAACCAAAATTGGTTAGATCCTCATCTCGTACATGGAATGGTCGAGCCTTGAAGGGGTGCTCTTATTTGTTAGATATCGGCTTCATCCGTTCAATCCACTCAAAACCAGGACATCGAATTTCTTGGAATTCCTGATTTAGTTCTAATAAGAGACTAAAGAAATAATCCTCGTATCCACCTACAGTAAGTTCCAGCAGTAACCGCACGAAAAGCTAAGAAGAACGTTTAATGAAGATTACAATCAGACTTATTTCAATGGAACACTTGCTGGCATAGTGTGCTCTCGAAAGACGTCGCTTTGAGGATTTTCGGTGCCACGTCCCGGGCTGGCTGGTTCAGGAAAAGGGATTTGCTCAATGAAGAGTACTCAGTAGGGGCTGAGCTTTCGGGGGCTGAAGGATCCCAATTTGAGAAATTCCTCGGCAGTGTCATACCTAGGATGAAAGCCAGACAGAAAGACATTTTTGGGGAAAAAAAAAGCGCTCGATTCCTGTAATTTCACGTTGTACGCGGCCTTGGACTACACCCCCAGCTACCTGCAAATTCAGTCAGGATAATAGCGAAAGCACGCTTTGACCAGCTTGGACTCATTGCAAAGCTGTGGAATCACGGGACGGAGGGAACTCTCTGTGCTATGTGTAATCGGGCTGAGGAGACAAGCCATCACATCCTTTGTGTGTGCCCCATAATGGCGGAGTTCAGACTTTGGCAGTTTGGAAAGACATGCCTTGAGTCATGGGAGATCATAGAGAGCTTGAATGGGGCCGATTGGTTCAATCGATTCAAATTATACGGGTTTCTCAGGGAAGCATTAGGATACCGTGCTTTTTTAGTGCAGGATTTCAATTATGTTGGTTGAGTTGTTTTGCGTAATTTATTGTCGCTTTCGCTACCACATTTTATGTAGTATATGAGTTAAAATATCCATTTTAAATTATTCCAATATTCAAAAAGTATGATTTATCTATTTCAATGGAACGAACATGTTCCTCGAACCTCTTCTACCTCAGGATCCTATGAGCATAGTCCTTCGGTTCGTAGTTGACCTTCCTTTATATTGAATGTTTCGTGTTAACGGGTGAACCTTCAAGCTACCAGTGTAAAGCTAAAAAGCTTATCAAACAAATTTGTACCGTGTCATCGTGGTCGTCGTACAAGTCGGTTTTGTTGCCAACTACGACGATGGGTACCGCCGAACTTCCTTTGATTTCCAGAATCTGATTCCGAATTTCACGAGCTTCCTCAAATGAAGGTGGGTCGATCACCGAGTACACAAGAATAAAAGCGTCTCCTGAGGATATGGACAGAGCTCTCATCGCAGGGAACTCGAGTGCTCCAGCGGTATCGAGAATTTCCAGCGTCAGACGGACGCCGTTCACGTTAAACTCCTCGTGGTGCATTTCTTCGATTGTCCGCTTGTATTTGGTTGAAAATGTATTGTACAGGAACTGACTGATTATTGACGATTTTCCCACTTTGGCTCCACCAAGGACGATGATCTTATGCTTGGTTCCACCTGGAGTCGAGGTTGGTTTGGGCTGTTCCTCCTCCTCACCATGAACTTCATTTCTGCCAACAGATAAAAAAAGACACCTCTATTAACGAATAACTAATGCACGACCTAAACGTCAGTCTCTAAAAGCACAATCCCCAAGAAAATAAGTTGGCGTGATCGTGATCCTCCAAACCCCATAAACACCAACCGAATGATTCGAGCAAAACATTTTTGAGTATAATCTTTGAAGCATGATTGGAGCATAGTTTTTATGTACGTACGCATTTATTTATCTATTGATGCGGATTATATTTTCACCTAATAACTGAGTAAATCTTAAAAAAAAAAAAAAAAAGAAATTCTTCCAATTAGATAGCCCAAATTTTTTACAGCAATCATTCATTTCGCATGCAAATTAGGTTCCCCGCCGAAGTATAATATTAATTAGCGTATTTTTCGAATAATTCGTTTGTCCGCATGGTCTCCTGTGAGGGAACAAATGCCGTAAATCAAACGCGAACTAAATTTCACGATTTCCGGTCAAGTTGTGATACTTCAAGTTTAAATAAATCTTATACGTACATACTTTAAGGACAGCATCGATAAACATGGTTTTTTTTAGAGGATGATTCTTATAAAAACCACAACGGCACCATGGCACTGAAGGCGGTAAGGATAGGCGAGTCTTCATAAAAAGCCACCCCCCCCCCCCCCTTCAAATGAAACTATACCGCGTTCTGTCCAGCAACCGGCAACACTGAAATTCGAACTGCCTTCCAAGTGTTATTTGATGAATACACGGTCGAATATCTGTCGCTACTCTTAACTATCCCATCTAGTAACGTAGTTTTTGACCAAAAACGCGCATCTGGTGACCTAATTTCGCGAATTTAGCCACCAAAAACGTGAAATGTTGACCGAAATCTTGATGATAGGTTATTGAATGAGAAAAAATCCAACAAACCATTATACCTCCGGTCCAGGGTCAGAATAGTTCGAGTATCTGTTGATGATATAGGGTGACTCGGTTTGTTGGAAGCATGGCATATGTACATATAAATTAAGAAGGGGGGGGGGGGGAGGAGAGAAAAAGACATGAGTCCGCAAGGACCCCTTGAAGTTATTCCTTAAAATATAGTTGTTCGCTGGAGTTTAAGTCGCAGCTTTATCTACTCTGACCAGCCCGCCTCTAAGCAGTCACAACACCCGGTTATGACCATTTCGATGGCTCCTTTTTGGTGCAATTATTCACTTCTTCATGTCCGAGCTACGAAAGCGAAGGCTGGAGTCTCATATACGATTGTGAGACGTTATAATGATGAGTTCTTATGGTTAATGGTTGTTAGAATAGATAATAGGTGTAATAATGCTTGAATTGCCGTAGTGATCTATGCAAGCTCGGACGGGAGTAGCAGGACTTTGAGTTGGCATAATTCACTTGATAAAACATTACATGTAATCATCGCTCCTCCGAAGGACTGAGTCGGAGAAAGACCGCTGAATAATCATACTAAGAATTTTGCAGCGCATCAAAGACGATCTCCAGCAGTAACGGGGTACATTATACCTACACATGTTTCCACGAACCATTTCTCTTATCACTCCCCCAGGCTTTTACCACCAGGAACATTTTGCTTCATTAGTGAATCATGGGCGGAATTTAAAGCCATCATTATAAAAGCCGTTCGGTATTGCCATTCAACCCTAGGAAATTCTTTTGATGTTTCAAAAGGATAAAAAACGTAGACTCAACTGGACCGAAACGTAATACTTGCGAGAGGCACCTGGTTGTTGGATTTGTGAAAGGCCCGAAAAAAATGCATCCCTTGAGAGGAGCGAGCACACCCCCGACCGTTTTAAATCGTCAAAGCCTCCCCGTCGATTTTTCATGTAGGCACCACGAGATTTTTCAACGTCGCCCATACTTGTTCACGAGACATTGCTTTTACCGTCCGTTTTGAGCTGACGCAGAAAAAAGCTCTTAGCGAGATTCCCGTGAGCACAATTATTCGTTCCTCCTCGCTGCGGTAGCTAAATGGTAAATGGTTTCGGTTAGGATCGAGTCATTTGGAAGGAATATTCCAAGTGAATTCCCAATGATACAGTGAGCCCTTTTGTGCATCCACCGTGGTGTGTACCTACCTACTAAAGAATTCGACCAGTGTTTTTTTTATGCCCTATTTCAGACCACTCTTCCAACGTTCTCTGTAGAATCATTGTGAGGCTGCTCCCATAATTTTACCAAGTTGCATCACGGACTTCAGCGTTGGACTTCTCTCTTTGAATTGATTAAAGCATTTTTCAAGGGTATGAAAATATAATTTAAACAATTGCCTGGAATGGCTTCATGGTTGTTGAAGATTTGTAACAAAAGTATGCGGTTTTTGAAAATTTACTGAAAGGATGAGGGGAAAGATAGGTTGTTTACATATCGATGCACGCTCGCAATTCATTGATATCACCCGACACCCGTTTTGAGGAAGATCACATAATAAGATGGTAGGATCGATTTTTTCCGTTTCGCTTTGGTAGTCATCAGATGATTGTCGAAGTGACATTATCATTCTATTTCTGTATGATTAAAAGAAATCTTGAAGATCCTCCCTTACAATTTTCAAGAGTTACCTATTGTCTGCTCATTTAATGTATTTCCTATTTTTACTAAATCTTTTAGTTCGCTGTTTTTGTAAAATTCATCGTGGAAGTCGATTCAATCTCAAGAGTTGGAGAAAGTTTTAAAATTAAAAGTTGTCTTACCTACTTAGTCCCCCGTGACGTGATCGAAGTATTTTCAGTGCTCTGCGATAATGCTGTTACAATATTATAAGCATTACTTTAAACAAAAATGAAAGAATATTCCGCGGAACATATTAAGCTATTTCAGGAAATATTTATGGGTCAAAACCCTCGTTTGATAGAAGACACGATAAAAATTTATTTTTATATTTGTTTATGATCTTAAACGTTCAACGTAGATAACATCAAACGTCTTTCTGTCCAAAAGTTTGTTACTACAGTAAAAAGTAATTAACAGGCATTTCAGCCATATTCGTGTCGGACGTGGTCAGCCGTCTTCCAATGGTAGGAGTGGAACTCTTTCTGAATTCTGGATGGCAGGCCACCCATCCAAGTATATACCACGCCCAATGCTGATTATATTTGGAGATCAAACGGGATCCGGTTGTTCTGGCCATAGGCTTTTGTTTATTAGTGTACGTACTTTATCACTTTATTATTTTATCAGAGAGCCTCACTGGTTGCCAGAATGGCTGCTATTCTCCAACGCAAGAGACGGTCTGGCTCGTTCTAGGTACACGCATATCGTCATGGACTAATATCAGACTTCGTGATATTTCTTATTGCCTCATCAAAGCAAACTTCATTCTTTCTGTTATTCCAAAGCTCAGTGTTCATAGTGTAGCGAGATTTACCTCTCGGGGACTTTATCTATTTTAGTAGATCGTCGTAGATCCTAAAAAAACGTATTTATTCAGATCCACAATACTACTTCAGCAGCCTAGCTGCCCACCCTATTGAGGGGGGGACGGTGACTATTAAACGGTCATCTCGACCTAACCCCAATTCATCAATTTCTAGGAGAGTTCGTTTGTCTCGTGGAGAGAAGGTTGGTCGGGTGCGTAGATAGCCACAAGAAGAAGCTTCTACGAGATTTGGATTTCCTTTTAAATCCGCCATGGGCCGTTCAGCAGGAGCTCTATCTCTTGGTCAAATATTTCTTCTTCGTTCCCCCGAATCATTCAACATTATCTGGGGTTCTTCTGGCTGAAATAGATTGATGTCTCGGAGGGTTACGAGGTTTGGTTGAGCTGAGCATCTTAAGAAACCGAGGATTTTGCGTCTGTGTCAGATTGTAGAAAATTGAGAATTTTCCAAGAAAAGGACCCTAGCTTTACTACCTACATGTATGAAATAACAATCACTATAATATAATTATATCTTGTAAATTATTATATTATGTAAATAATTGTATAAATACACCGTACTATCGTCAGACACAACAGACCACAATGATACAGAGAATAGTTTTGAGAAAGGAGAACGTGAATAATACGGTTGCTTTAAACAACCCATCACCACACTGTTGGACCCTAAAATTCGCTATGTTCACAACGAACTTTCTTGCAGCATTGAAACTGTTGTAGCAGCTATGACCTCCATAGATAAAGTACTGACAAACTAGAGATGTTGGGAGGGTTCACTTGGGGTTATATAGGAAGTTGAAGATTTAGATGGAAATCGGATGTAAAAGCGGGTTATATCTTTGAGAATAAAGAGTGATTAACTTGAATGTGTCGCGAAGTTCTTAAGTATAAGAGTGCCCTGTTCCGAGATAGACAAACGTAAAACAAAACTGTATAGAAGTTATGAGAGGCATTTTATTCTCTGATTTGGCTTCAAACAAAATTTTACCAAGGATCGATAATACATTAAATTATTGCAGTTAATAAAATGAAAATAGCGCAACTCTACCTTTAGCATGAAAAGAAATCTGAGCGGGGGATTATTCAAGCCAGCTAAAAAGTGGGCCCGTCACCGGAAAGGGGAGGTAAAATATGACTTGGAGCACTCAACGTCAAATCCGGCTCCACCCTAAAAATGGGATCACCAACTCAGCCTAAGTTCACTCATAAAATTATTGAAGAGAGTAACTTAAACAACACCTTCAAGTTTTGATGAATATACAGAATCAACACACTCATGGGAATGTGTCCACGTGATTCGCTCGCAGATCCATGTAGCGCCCATCTCTCGCGATGAAAAATACGGAAAAGAAAGGTCCTGTGGTGACAGCGACCGTAATTTTGGGCTCGAAGGAAATGTTTAAAAAGTTTGAATGTTGATTGAAACTGCCCTCGAAACTCATTAAAAGACAGTTCAATCGGCGGTCGTTACGATAGAAAACATTTTCAAAAAGCCCAAGTTGAGAATTCTCCTCATAAAGGAACAATGTGGTCTAAATCACCAAACGATGTGGGTAGGAGGCCGCCCCAGGTGTAGGTTCGCACAATAAGAACACAAAAGCGACCACGCCCAACCTTCTGATACCACATCTTGCTCTTCAGGTTCATCTTTTTCGTTTTTCTCTCCTTGCAAACTTTTTGGTTTTTTCTTCGTTCAGCCAAACTCTAGAAGAACGATCAACTAGGGGACACACCCATCTCCAGCCTCCTTTGGGTAGGTAGGTAGATACTACCACTTCACACCGGAGGAACAAGTTTCAAAGGCTTCTGTTAAAATCGTAATGCTTTGGCCGGATTAATTACGGTTTGATGATCCATCGGTGGGATTCACGAGATGGAATCTCTTCAAGCGTCCTTTCGGTAAAAAAAGACGATAATTAGACGAGGGTCTGATGTCCACTTCACCGGGAAACAGTATGCACTCATTTTGAAGAAGTAACCTAATGCGAACCTAACCGCATTATCTACGGGATGATGCGTATTGGGGTAGAGTGGTTCCGTTAAAAAGTTTCTCACAATTTCAAAAAACGCTGCAAATTCTTACACAGGGGTTGGTTATTCGTCAGACCAGGCGCATGGAAACTAATTTAAAAACATGGGGGAAATGGGGAAAACGGTGGGTGCGGCGGGTCCCAGACCCATTCCAATCGATTCAGTGTCCATGATTAGTGGAAAATGATACCCCACACGCCCAGGTACCAGAAATCTCATAAACACATATTCAAAATGGGTAGTATATACCCAATTTGACCCATAACTTCTTCCTGTGGGTGCCGATCGTTCTGGGACCCATTTCATTAGATTCAGCGTCCAAAATTTAGTGGAAAATGATACCCCACTCGCCTATATCGCCCAAAATCTCGAAAATCCATTTTTCAAAAAACACATTTTGATCCCTACCCCGCCCAAATTTGGTCCGATCGGGCTGAAAAGTTTGGAGGATCGTCCTAGGCCGGGAACAGACACCTGACCCAAATTTCAGATTTTTAGAAAAATTTATACTACCAAAAACGGCGTGTACGGCGTACGGCGGACGGCGGACGGACATTGACCTTTTTTGATCTAGACACCTTGAAACGTCCAGAAAAAATTTTTGAGCCGAATCGGAGAGGTTGACCTTTTGCATGAAAACATAGGTTGATTATTCAAGGAATAACCAACCAAAACAAAATCAAGTGCAAGATTTGATCTGGGCAAACTCACGCTCTGTGTTCGTCTAACTCCTACTAGTGTACGTGAGAATTTTTGAGCTCGGTTCTCGCCAAACACTGAGCACATTGGGGTACACTCTGGAATTCAGAGTGTCATTTTCCAATATAAATTTTGAACACTGAATCATGTTAAGTGGGTTCCGGGTTAGTTGCCGCACATCGGGAGTTGGTTATGAATTTGTCAAGAAGCTCGAAAACGGGTATTTAGTCCTGTTCAAACAAATTTTGATTTTCTCCGACTACTGATTTTAAGGGCCAACGTAGATCGATAAACTGTCATGGAATAATTCGGTGAGTTTTAGAAGCATTTTAACGTTGCTTTTGCATAATTTTATTTTTAATCCTATAATTATCTTGTTCCTCATTAGCTTTCTTTAAATTTTTATCAAAACATCAAACTATGGTATCTCTGTGCATCATGGAAAAATCAGGTCATAATATGAGCCTAACTTCACTCAAATTTCAGGAGAAGACGAAAAATATGTTTCTCGTATAATGGACCAATGAAGAAACCTTTATCGCGAGGTAACCATGAGCAAAACTGTTGCTTTATACTTGCGTCGGCCGTCTACATTGAAAAATAGCATTGACCGGTTAGTACTTACTTTACCTAATAATTTACCTTTACCTGAATAATTTCGTATCCACGAGGTCATAACCGAAACAGTAGCTGATTAGATACTATGTTTGGGCTTAATCGAATTTGAGATGGGCCGACTGCGATCAGTACTGTGCCAATCATGGTCTTTCGCGAAATGTGGGTTGGCAAGTACATATATTATGCTTCATTAAAAACGCTGCCCATTCTTTCACAAGGGTTGGTTATTTTTCGGACAGGCGAATGGAGACTCATTTCATCAACATGGGAAAAAATCTGCAAATTCTTACACAGGGGTTGGTTATTCCTCGAATGGGGGAAACAGTGGGTGTGGTGGGTCCCAGACCCATTCCAATCGATTCAGGGTCCAAAATGTGATACCCCACACGCCTAGGTAGCAGAAATCCCTGCCCAACTTTTCAGATTAGAGACTTGTTTCTACTACCCAAAATCGGCGTGGACGGCCGGGACGGTAATGCGGCGTACGGACATTTGCTAACTTTTGATCTAGAAACTTTTAAACGTCCAGAAAAATATTTTTTGGGGCGAATCAGAGAGATTGACTTTTTGCATATAGAGATAGGTTGATTATTCAAAAAATAATCAAGGATTATTCAAGGAATAATCAACCAAAATCCTTTACAGCCTTACCGCCTCTATTCCATGTTATTGGTATGAATGTCGAGATCATTGCGCTCACGGCTGGTACCAAAGTAGTCTTCAAAAATCATATCGAGTGATTACAGTTATCAGATTCACTGCTAATGCTTAATTACTGATTAACATAAATCTACACATTGATGACAGACCAAGAATAACATGAGGGCCGCCCCGTTATCAGCAGTTTCCGTGGTGTAGCGGTTATCACATCTGCCTAACACGCAGAAGGTCCCCAGTTCGATCCTGGGCGGAAACAAATTTTTTGCTATT
>CM033998.1:45254128-45303856 GCA_019603395.1 Cyrtorhinus lividipennis
TGTCCCTGTTCGCCTCTAACCGTCCAGAACTTTTTGCATTTCAATAACATATTTCTACGAAAAGCATGCATCGTATCATAGAGTATTCAGCAATGCATGCAAAACCGTAATTCTGGCACAATTCCGCGACATCGGCGACAACAATGAAGAGGATATTGATAACCGTCACCTTTGCCAAGAAGTAATGATTATCACTGAGATCATCATTCTCGAGTGAAAACTTGAGCAGACAACCCACCCACCTTGCTTCTCTTCGTTGAACTGACGATTTGGAGTAATTCTTCCCACCTCTGGTTTCTCACAAGCAATTACGCTAGTGAAAACAGTCGAAAACTCAAATTTATCTTGGCTTCACGCACACTCGCGCGTTACACCCACGGCGAGAGGGTTGATTAAACTTTTAACTTTCAAATGAACCAGCTGAACCTGAGCCGGTTGGCTTATCAAAGTTGGGATCCACCGATCCTTCCAAATGTCTGCCATTAAACTCGCAAAAGGGTTCCCTTACGCCTCGTTTCTTTCATCAAGTCAGACGATGAGACCATTTGAAAGTTAATAAATATAAAACTTACAGACGGCAAAAAGAGTTGGTTTAAAAATAAGATTAGAATTATGCAAAGGGACATCATTAGAGACGACAAGAACCAGTATTATCCTGACCTGTGGGTAGAGGACTGGGTAAACAACAATATCAACCATGTACTAGACGCGTACCACAACTGCTTTTTTATTTTTGAACATGTAAACGTACAAACCTAATAATAAACATACCGCTTTTCCATTTCAATACTGGACTTTATTCTAAGCTGGTTTCAATTATAATGAAAAAAACTAGATGAGGATAATTCTGATAGCATTGTGAAGGCATCAAAGCAGCTTTTCCCTATAAACTGTCCTGACCTTGTCCTCCATAGTGAGCGGTTGATTGAGTTAGATTGCCAAAAGAATATGTAAAATCGATAAATTAGAATGGGCTTTCCTATACAACTTTTTCTTCTTTCCCTAACAACTTTACGTTTAAAAGGGGGAAAATCTACGAAATACGTAATGTCCGATCACCGTCCGAACCCTGAAATGGCTTACGTTCATCTAAAACATAACTAACTACAGCTGTTACCAACTGGACGTGGGCGGCTTTAACACTTGAAAAACTCAACCGTTAGGAAGTAGTCTCTGGGAGGAAGTAGACTCTTGTAGGGCTATCGATATGAACAGGAACTACTGCTTTACCTGGAAATATCGGAACATGTTTACTTCTGTCTGTTTGTATGCAATGAAACACTCGCTGGACACATTTTACCAGGAAAGATGTCCACGAATTCATTAATAACTATAGAATACCATCGAGATCTCCCTACACCTAAAAACCAAACATTAATCTGTAATTTGGTGTTTTATAAGTGGGTTTGGGTCGTTTAATATAGAATGGGAAAACGAGAATCGAGCTCCCCGATTCAATTTCATTCTATCAGCAAAGAGATGTAGTTGAGGAAATAATACTGATTGGAGTTTCCAATCGCACAACAACCAATATCTTCGATGGTATTGAGCATTAAAGGGTAGTCATTGTCCTTTTCGACACGACAATTCACGTGGAATACCGTTATTAAAAATAAGATTTCTGAGTCGTAGTCCGAAGGCTGCCCGGCCGGTCGGAATAATGATGGGCTGACGAATTGACTCATCCAGCGCTGTTCGAAACCTGCCCGAGGGCCGGTCTATTAAGTAGTAAAGGCGAAGAGCCGAAAAATGGTCGTATGAATTTTCCGAAAATAAAAAACTATAAACGAAGATTCGACACGAATTTAACCCTCGGGCAGATCCCTCGCAGTAATCGTAAGTTATTTCAACATCTCGTTCTATTTTTTTTTCTTTTAGAATCAGAAACTCAACGGAGAAAAACCGAAGATAAATAGCACCTTCAGTGTTAAGCTGTAAACCTTGGCAGAACATATTTTTAATTCCCAGAATTTGGTGAAGCAAAAACTTGATCGATATTCCATTGTTGCTACATTGTTTACAGCTTTTCAAATTGAATCTAAAGGAGCCCAAAGGCGTTATACTGGAATGTTGACAAATAATAAATTTAGAGCGCGGGGACTGTCATGACCTCCAAGTTGTGCGGGACAGTCTATTCCTAGCCTGTTTTTGTTTTGATATTTGTTGAGAATCCCATGCTATGGCAAGCGTTCTATCCACGTTTGAGGACGAAGTTTGCGTAACTACAACCTACCTGTTACAGTACTCCTGTCATCATGCAAGCTGGCAGCGCGTGAGTACCTCTTTCCGGACACGACATTGCCCTTCAACCGAAAACTCCATGATCCTGACTAGAATACTTAACCTTGATCCTTGTCAGAAAATGACGATGACCCCAACCTGAAATAATACGTGTCCTTCTGATATTTGACATTTAGACCCTATTTACAGATTGAAGTCAAATAGAATTCAAACTTAATCCCAAATTACTACTTCAGTGATATAAATACGTATATATGATACGTATATAACTAAAATTGTCAAGTGTTTGATAAACGGTATGGAACCAGAATGCCGCATTTCAACTCAGTCATGACCTCACCGACCACAGATCATTTGTACGATCAGTTCAGAGTATGAAAATTGTGTACCAAACCCCTCTGTCTGGATACAGAAGAGGCTTTCAGACTGCGTTTGAAGAGAGAAATAGGTGTATTTAAAGCAAGCCGATTCAGGTATTTTAGGGGCCTAAGGGGCGTAGGTTGTTTATGCATGAAAGTTGCTGTAAACCACACAACTCAGGGTATCAATGTTTCGTCATTCATGTAGCTACCTACTCGTACGAATGTTATGCGATGTAACTAGTATGATTCGACTAATTGGCAATTAGACCACTGAAGAAAATATGGGAAAAAATTAGCTCACTTTTTCCTGGTCTTAAAAATGATGTTTTGTATAAATGCACCAACATCACTCATTACTTTTTGTTTGCTCAGAATATGTTTGATTAAGGTTTACAAGGATGGCCTTTTACTCAGATATTCCAAGCTTAATTAGATTATAAAAAAGTGAGATAGATCTCTTGCGTTCGGGTAACGTCGAAATGACGATACACAGATGACAGCTTAAAAATAAATATTTTCATTGGTTTCCGGCTATTTTTTCGAAAAAAAAAAAAAAAAAAAAAAAATGCCGTCGCACAACTGCTTTTGTAAGAAACCCTTCCGCATTGCAATTTTAAGGTTGGTCACTATGGCCTGGATGAATGAAGGGGTCTAAGGTAATTTTTTTTCTTTCCTTCTTCATTCGAGCTAAGTTTCTGGAGTGACAGAAGGTATTGTTAGCATAGGACGAGATGTTAGCGATCGTTGTTCTTCGTGTGAACAACTCTCTTCATCACAAGCTAAGCTTAAAGAAGGGAGTATCATTGTACAATCAATTATACTAACACAATGTATATTTATAAATAAATGCGTTAATTTTTTTTAAAATAATTCATTTATGCCCCATCGCGTTCGTGCATTTATCAGAGAGTTGTATAACTACCGAACTCCACAGTTGAAAATATATGAAAATGAAAGGTACAAAACAAAGAAAAGTCACTTTTCTGAAAAGTTGGATCGTTAATATTACGAGACTTCAGCCCAAACCAAAAATTCGAACAGTTTTTGCTGTTCCCCGAGAGCTTGTACTTGAAGAGTTGGCGAGTAGAATAAAAAGGAATCCATCAGCTTCCCTAGCGTGGAGTTGAGGTGAATGTGGTCACTGATGATCGTTCTCAAGGTTCTGCTTTTACGAAAAGAAAGACGTAGGACTATTCGTATAAGAAAGACCAAACTACCTAGTCACTCGAAGGAAGGTGGCTGGCGATCGACTGAGATGCCGAAGGACGAGATGCAAGGGACTTCTTTTCTCCTACGAAGAAAAATCGACCTCGCTGGTCTTTGCAGGGCAATTAGCTACGGCAATTGCGTATCTTTGTAGAAGCGTATCCGTATCTCGAAGTTACCAGAACTCATTCTCCCTGAGTCAACAGGGAGGAGATGAATTTGTCGCTGTTTCGATCAATGGTTAGATGTCTAATTAAGTGATTTATAATACACGATATTCACTGAATCTCTATCCAAACGCTAAAGTTAGCCTAGTGTTTGTGTAATTACCTCTTTGGAAAATTCTATAAGAAGAAATCTTCAAACTAGAAATTCTTTGAGCGTGATACTTACACAGGTATCTGTATTTCACCTGCCTTTTCATAATTCATTCGGTTTTTTTACCTTACAATAAATTATCACAAGTGTCTACTTAGCCGACAGGAAGTCCTCGAATATTAGTGGTAAAGGGTGCAATGCATTTTTATCAGCGATTTCGGAATCCCAAGGGCTGAAAATATTCAAATAACCAAATGTCCGAGAATAATAACATTCAAATACATGAGAGAGGATTGTTATGTGATTGAAGAAATACAGTTTAGAAACAGGAATAGACAAATAGGTAATTAGGAAAAGAGAGTTATGACAGCTATTCCACACGTTAACTAATTGGCCCGAACAAGGGGAAAACAACTTCTGAGTCATCTTTCAAGAATAGCTCGTAAAATCAAAAGAATGTTTCATGGGTCGTCACGTACGAGAAGATTCCGTCTGACTTAATACTTGATTCGTGTTATTTCAGGAAGAGGCGAACGGCCACGAAGGCAGCTGATTATAGCAACGCGTGGTAGTCCGAATGTCCCGAAGCCAGTTGCATCCCCTATCATTAGGACGCCGTAGGTGATGCGGAGAGATCAACAAGTCTGCATTGATACATCATGGTTTCGGGCCGAGTTTGACGAGAAGAGATTTTTGAGGGTCCTTCAAGAAAAATAACTTATCGGTTCGTGCAGCAGCCTAAAAAAATTAAATTTGAACCTAACAAACTAGTTCTGAATGAGTAAACCAAAAAAAAAAAAAGTATTTTTTAAAGAAACATGTAAATTTTCACTTTTATGGCCTTCCGTTGCCGCATCGCCCGCCTCAGTAGGGATAGTTTCAGCTGTTTTTGACGATGGTCACCCATCCCAGGTATAACTACCCTCAATGCTGCTCGCACATTGAACTGGATCCGGTCGATACAACCTACTGAACCTACTTCACGCTTCATCATCCAAAACGAAGGAATTTCGCTTCTTAGTTCCATTCTCAACGGAAACAAACGTTTTGTACTTTTTCTTCTTGGTAGAATCAGATTATTTCATCTGAAGTTCAGGGGTTTCGTCCTCTGATTTTCGGTGTATTCTTCTGATCATCGATCTAATTAAAAAACAAACCCGGGAGATATACAACGATTATTTGGAGGATTTATGTAAAACTTTACTAATTCAAGGTTTAGGAAATTCAGTATTCATCTAGGTATTCAGTCAGTGAACCACCCATACACCAATAACGTAGTTCTACAGAAAAGTTGGTTGATGAGGGCTAATAAAATTTGTATAATAGGTAATTCTGAACTGAGGATTTTCATTAAATTGCGTCTCATCCCTTAAAGCCAAGAAAAAACGTAGGTTGGTAATTCAAAGAATTCAAGTTAAAAAAACGGTTGTTCTCGGACCAGGGGCATGGAGAAAAATGGGGAAAACAGTGAGTGTTGAGTGTCCCGAACGCATTCCAATCGATTCATCGTCTAGTGGAAAATGATACCCCACACGCCCAGGTACCACAAATTTCGAAAACCCGCTTTCGAAATAGGTAGATAGATACTATTTTGTCACATAACTTCTTCCGGTGAGCGCCAATCGTTCTGGGACCCGTCCGAAATAGGCGGACGGACATTTGCTTATTTTGATCTAGTCATCTTGTAGCGTTCAGGAAAAAATTATGGTAAATCGGAGAGGTTGACTTTTTGCATGAAAACATAGGATGATGATTTACGAAATAACCGACCAAAAGCTTGGATAAGGAGGAATCCTCCAACGTACCTCTAGTGGCTGTCTCGCCCTTAGCTCGAAGTAGTATCCAATGAGTACGGTAAGTCGCTGACGGGTTGTCGGTCAATGTTTGATTGTCGTCACACCATTTCCAGTCAGTTGGACTTTCTCTGTCAAGCTTATGGAAACGTTCTTCTCGCGCGGAGTGACCGCCACAAGGCCGCGGTGGGGAGGTTCAAGGGAAGGGTTCCCTACACGAGCTGTGTCACCGACCTCAGGACCAATCAAAACCCACCTCCCACAGGGCTCTAGATTCATCCCTCGGGAACCTAGGATATAAAGGACTCTAGTTCTCAGATTCCGAGCCTATCTGTCGTCCAAATCTCAGCTCGTCAGCCCGTCAACATGTACTGCAAAGCCTTCGTGAGTTGGAAAAAATTTAATTAATTTTTTTTTCTATTGGAGTTAAATTTTTAAATGACAATTGTTAGATTGGAAAACAAGAACTTGTGCCATAAAAACCTCACCTTTACCTCTGTGGATTTCCAAACACGTAGGTCGGAAGATGGAAAACCTAGATTCAGATATTGTGGACAAATGGTAGCTAATTAATGATCAGTGAAAATCCCAGAGTATGAATTTAGAGTTTACAAATCAGGTCCCCGCTTTAAAACATTTTCGGAATAATTATATCGAGTAATGTTCGAGTTGAACCCTTAATCCACTTTTCTCGATAATATACGTGCCCCTGTCAATGCTTGGCAACAAGAAATGCAGCATGAGTGAGCAATCGGTCAATATTGACTCATTTAGCTTCATCATCGTGCTTCCGAAACCCTACAACGTTCCAAATGAGAGTTCCGAGTTGAATCAATCACTGTCAATTCCCCTTCAACGCTACGAAAAGAATTCCGCTGGTCCTGATTACTTCGGCAACATTTGGCCTGGATCAAGAGCATTTTTAATCGAATACGTTTAGCAATAAGACGAAAGACGGGGAGCCTACTCAATTTTTCGTTTCTCTTCGGTGAGAATATTTTCTCTTATTCAAGTTTATAATAAAGGTTTGGAGTTTCACAAAAATCAATTAGTCCAGCAGTAACACCCTTCCGGGTGCACTTCCGGCAGTGAGGTTTCGATTGATTCAGAAAGATTGGATGATATTCGATTCATCGAATGAGCGAAAAAGGTATTGCAATTTATGTCGACAATGAGCGTAGCGCCTGGAGGCCTTTAGTCGAGGCGGCTCGTGTCATCTCAAGTACAATGCATTCAGATCTATTATGAATGAGCGTCCGATTGGACACGATTCGTTCGCTGCAATGTATTGTCGGCCTTTATAGAGCTCGAAACAATTTTAAATTTCATTCCACTTCATCGGAAAAGTTCCTAGTAAGTGCGCTTAAATTTCCGAAGAAATCTACTCATTCGTACTTCCTAGAGGTCCCATGCGTATGAACCCTAAAGGTTATATGTCAAAGTGGTACACTTGTGTAGAGAGTACTCACCAGTGTACCTACTGAAATGAGACTAGCAAGTAAATATTGACACTATTTAATTTTTATGCAGGAATATTCTATGATCACGATCACTATTATACGGTTGTACGGTTCCAGGTACTCGCTGCCGTCATTGCCTGCGCTTTTGCAGCAGACAAAAAAGATGAAGAGCGCGTCAAGAAAGATGTCCTCTTAGAAACCGTTCCTTACGCGTACGCAGCCGCCCCTTCGGCGTATGCTGTTCCTGCTACGTACCAAGCAGTACCTTCGGCGTACGCTGCCGTTCCGACTACATACTCCGCTGTTCGATCCGCCTTCTGGTACCCTGGCAAAGTAAGTGGTTACGTCGCTGCACCAGCCGTCGCCACCTACGCCACTGGAGTGCATGCGTACTCAGCCTACCCCGCTGTCTCTTCCTACGTTGCCGAATACCCATATGCCAAGTCCTACATTTACTGAGAAGACTGAGCCCTATCACGTCCACTGTCATCAACCCCCACATTCCATGCACAATCCTTCAAAATATACTGAAAAATAAATTATCGCCTACTTATTTTTTGTTATTTACCCAGCTAATTAAATATTGTTTCAGTAAAGTTAGAGAGAAGAAAAAAGGACTCTCGTAGACTTATTTCAATTTCTCTCTTTACGAAGCTGTTCAAAATAATTCGGTAGGCATTTCCCCGTGCGTAATTCAACCTACCGTGGAAAGGCGAATCACTAAATAGAATGAGACATGAATCTGTTGACCCATAGGATAGGGAAATCGGTCCGTCTTTACTGGTTCTTCGTAGCATCGTGTCGATTTAAAAAATGTGTTCTTATTCCGAAGTAAAGTCTGGTCAGGAGCAAATGCAAGTTAGAACATAGATTATGCGACTTTTGGCAGGAACAAAAATCTCTTACAACTAAACATTTTTCTTGGTGGCCACACGAAGTGATCATAATAGCGCAAAAGCTGGTCCTGAATCACGAATTTTATTAATTCATTCAAGTGCGCGGGGGCTAAACTGATTTTCAATGGGACGACATGTTTCAACAAGGCGTGAGATCTCCTACAAAGGCCGAGACTGCACTACGAACGTACTAATTGGAAATGGTTCGTAATATCACGCATGGTTGAATCGTATCCGATAAGATGTACCGCACTCCGATGAATTTCGAGACAAAATCCTATTACCGACCGCGAACAAGTCCAACGACCACGCGAGGAACGGAAGGAAAATTGTCAGCCCAGATTTAGGTACCGAATCTCATTTATTTTTCACATTGAATCCATCTTTACTCTCGCGAGGAAAACCAGGTTAGGTATTTCCCAGCTACTTCTATCGGGTTGATAGAGTCGAGAAGTTTCCAACTGTGACAGCTCCAGAGAAACTTGTTCTCCAAGAAACTATGGAGTTAGCTGGATGGATGATCGAAATAGAAGTTATCTGTACGTTGACTCAGTACATTTGTTCTGTTCCTGCTTCATTAAGTGCCAAGTTATGTTCCGGACTCATATTGTTCGTTAGGAAACCAAGCGATGCGACTTCCTAGCTCTATATGAGCACAATGAGTGTACCGTTGTAACGAGGACCCATATATACGATTGGCGTAAGTAGGTGGTCCAAGAGCGGCATTGGAAGGTCCTAATGGGTTGCGCTGGAATCTGAACCGAAGTGAAATCAACTTCAACAGGATAACAACACTCTTTTCTCTTATACATATCAATTGGGTTACGAAATTGACGTCCTAAACCGCTGTGGAAAAAATAATAATGGTGAAATGAATTTGAGATGGAGCTGGTGACTGTTTAAAAAAAGTCCGGGCTTTTGTCTATAATAACTGATGAAGATAGATGGACTCTGGATCGTAAGCCCTATTTGCCAGCGGCGGAAGTTTTGAGGCTGCAATCCATTTCCCAGTTACTACAGCGAGATTTTCAATGGAACCCGGCCGAGTGCATACCCTAACAACTGGCTGGTCACCCGGGCGTTGCGCAGTAGGGGGTCAGCTACATATTGGATGCTCACGCCGGATTTTTGTTAATGTTGAGACCTTACTTTTTGTGCTCCCGTAAGCTTCGTATGGCAACTCGCCAGTAACATGCGAACGAGAAATTGTTGAGTGAAATTTGACAGTAAATTGAGATAGGTCTCGTCATACTCATCATACTTCTGGCATCTCATGAGATTTCCTTTGAGTAGATTCGGCAGGTGGATTTTAGATAGTAGAAAATACCTACCAAGCCTAGGTCCTCCAAATCTTGATAGAAACTATTTTCAGAATACCCATTTATTCTCGTACCCTGACTCCCTTTTCTAAGGCTCGAATGAAATATATGAGCGGCCAATTCTTAATACTTCATCTTCTTAATAATTTATAATTGGCCCAGTGGCACTGACTCGCACCTGGGTTGAGAGAAGGCGGTAAAGGACCTTGGTATCAAAGCGGAGATCCGGCAAGAGAGGATGACAGGACGAGTGCTTGATTTATGAAGGCGGATTCAATTCAACAATGGGTGTGCCTAGTTTGTCGTAGGGACAAGAGCTCGTACTACCCCCTCGGATAAAATGGGGGAGAGGAGGGGGTAATAAGCTGTTACTGACGTAATAAGCGCTTAGAAGGTGTTAGTGGGGCAGCAGAGACAGAAGAAGGAGTGAAGGTGAGCCACACACGTGCACTTTCAGCTGACTTGGCTCTGAGAAAAATTGATATCAGTGCAAGAGTAAACAGGTGAAATTGGTAGCATGTTCACGTCAGACGATAGGTTGTTCAAGAATAGTTAAATAATACGGAAATTTTATCAACTATGAGTATTTCTAAATTTGTTTTTCCAGTAAAAATACACTCCTTACGCACACGTACAAAGCTAATTATACTAAAAATGAAGATTTACTGCGGTGTAGTTGTAATCGAATGTTGAGGGTCACATTACAGAATCCGAAAACTATACCGGGATGTCTAGACCCGTCACGTAACTCACGCAGCAAAACTATTCCTTGGTAATTGATGGTTTGCTGGCCTCAGGATCAAGGCCGAGTGTCGATTGGAATCAAATTACCTAGAGATATAAAGATGAAGAGGATTCCGAACGACTAGGATAATAGGTTTCGTACCTACAGTTTTTTGGCTCCAAACAAAATAATATACAAGAATCGTTTTCGTAAATTCACGTTTCGCGTGTTTTGAAGGAGGTCACCGTCTTTAGGAATGGGGCGCTCATCCCTCGTATAAGCGGTGAAATCACGACCGTCTAAAAATAAAATTTCGCCGCGGAGTAGCTGTCTTTTTCAAGGGTGTTTCTGTCAGCGAATAGAGCACCACAATTTAGCTAATACCTGCTAAGCACTCCGACTCATTACATTCACGGATGCACAACGATCATCAGTCAAACGATGGAGAATGCCACGAGGAAAATGTACGACTTCATTTATTGCGAAAGTAATCTAGAAGAGAATTCAAAGGTTTGCCATAGAGTAGAACAATCGTTAGAAGATTTGAGCAAAAATGAAAATACTGTGCAATAACAAATCAAAGTGAGAAAAAGTAAGTAATATTGGTTTACTCCTCTAAACCGAGATGAGTTGTAAAATGTCATTTCACAATATTGATGAAATTAATTTGAATTCATTTAATAAACTTTCCTGAATGTTTACCGATTAAATTTGTAAAAAAACGTAGGCATTGTTATACAGTAATTACATTGTATTTTTATCATCATTGGCTCTCTATGTGGCCAGTAATGCAGCCGAATCCCAGCTTCGAACGGAAAATCGCATTACATTTAGCATTCTGAGGCTCTCAGGCATCGTGCGAGGTGGTAAGATGTTATTTTAGAGTGATCATTAATCGAACGGGAGCAACGGAGCCAACCAAACATGTGAACAAGTGATTTGAGAGTGAAGTGTTATGAGAGAACTGTAGTCTCTGAATATAAACAGCTCAGTGTTTAGAACACTATATAATTTATAGTATCCTGGACTCTACTACATGATTCTTTTGACCCAAGGCGGCTAGCTGAAGGCGTATCACCAACATTATGATACAGGCATTGATATAAAAGGGAAACCTTCAATTCTTGGAAGTTGTAAAACGATGGAACGAAGCAAATATTGAGGGTAGGAAACCCTTGAGAAGCGAGGAAACGACCCAAGTGGAAAGGAATATAATTTTTATCGGCTACCCAATTGATTTATTGAGACAACGGATCCTTCACGAAACGATTCATTGATAATATACTGGTCCCAAATATCTTTAAAAAAAAGAGGGAAGAGAAAAAAGTGGTTGTGACTATTAGTTCGTGAGCAATCTTTGGTAGCTTGTTTTTTGTTTAATCTTCAGACAGTATCTTCACTGATAGACTTCCGTGTGTGAGACATGCAAAACTATGCCAGACTATAGGACCTGAAGAACACAAGCTCAACACGTCCTTGCTAACAATTGGAAGTTCCTAGGAGGTGCATCGCAATAAGAAACTACGCCGGCATAAGAGGAAGAAATCAGGAAAGAGTTTGGCTGATCCGTGAACATTGAAAAGACGCGAAGGAGTTAAACACAGTGCGCATTTAAACCACTGTGACAACTGAGTAGTGAATTGGTAGGGGTTAGGTTATGCACTATAGAATCCCAGATCCTACCCACTTCTCCTCCACTTTCCCCTTCTTTTTTCCCCCCTTTCCCTCTTTCCGCTCCTTTCCCCCCCCCCCTTTTTCTTCTTTTTTTTTTTCCTCTTTGTATGACGTTGCGTTGCCCAATCTGCCCAACTCGGTTGTCCACACGTACTGTCCCCTTTCGTCCTATTCATCCCCCATCGACCTCGTTACTGCCATCGATGTGTACGACGAAACTGTTCCTGTACAAAAGAAACAGTCCCCCTGAATCGCCATCACTCTTTTGATAATCCGACACGCCCTTTTTCGGATTGTGTCAAACAAGCTCTTCAATCGAGTGCGTGTGTGTTGTTCTAAAACGGTAGCTGCCGACCTACTCATCCTGATCACCCGCTGAGCCGATTTTTAGTCCGATTCGCCTAACTGTTCTGATAGCGGATCTGCATAACCGAAAGCGAGCGTATGCGTCAAGTATTCCCCTTTTCTTGGCTCATCGCAATATCGGCCCACATTGGCGGGAGAGACAAAGCCGTTGGGAAATCCCGTTACATGCGATATCCATACACAAAAGTTTTGATTTAGCATTTCATTCTATATTTTCTGAGAAGGATTTTCATATCCATTTTGTAATTTTAAAACGCTCCAAATTATTGTACAATGGTTTATTGGGGAAGCAGCGAGTGTGATGTGTCCCAGCCCCTTCCCAATCATCCAGCGTTCAACATTTTTTGGGAAATGACCCTACAAGCATTTACCCATAATTGGGATATTTTGACCCATACTCCATATCTTTTAATAATTTGGCGTTTCGGTTAGAATCCTCTTCCTGGCTCTAGTTGGTCCTCCAAACTTTTAAGCCCGATCGGACCAAATGTGGCGTGGGTATGGGTAAAAATGTGTTTTTTGAAACTAAATTTTCAGGATTTTTTTTGGGAAACTAGGCCCGTGGGGTATCATTTTCTCAGTAAATTTTTGACGCTGAATCCATTGAGATGGGTCCTGGACTGATTGGTACCCACTGGGTACGAATCAAAATGGATATCTACCTACCTACTTCGAAAGTGGGTTTTCGATATTTTGGAGAACTACACTCCACACTCATTCTTTCCCCCATACTCTTGCTAATAATTGTGGAATAATTTGCACCTACATATTGGTCATAGTAATTCAACTAGGGGACTCGAACGGGTCTTTCCCAGTCGTTCAAATCAGCAATCTCTTTCGTGGGTTATATCCCTTCTATAAAATTTAAATTTGCCTCTCCAGCTAGTAGTCACTTGGTATAGATGCACATAATACCTCCTAATGACATTTCAGAAGATTAAGATTAATGGACCAGCTTATCTCTTGGCTGGCTCATCGCTCATCGTACCTTCGCCAGCTCGTGATTGCTGCATAAAGTTTCCTATCGTATCAGAAACGTTGAAATGTTTTTCCGCTTGTGCTCGCCTTTCTCTTGCTTTTCGTGGCTGTCAGATATTGAAGATTGGGCTACGATGAGCTCTACATGAGGTTATGTTGAAACCGAGTTCCATCGCTTCCTTTCTACCCCGTTGCCCTTAGCCGCCTACTCACGACTGGCACTGGCATTTCACGGAGGTCAGATCGTGACAGTTATTGCTGATAGGTAGTATAGTCCAAAGTTTACATATCTGTTGACTCAGCAATCTTACCTATCCACATAGGGATCCGAGATATCATTGTGGGCCTCAAAGTCAGGTGAATACACCTCCTCCTAAAGGTTCACGATGACTTTTTAACACTTCGATCTTACGAAGACAATCAAAAGAACAACAGCTCTATTTGGCTTAATCAACCTAATTAATGAAATAATTAATAATGAAAGAAGTCCGATTGAAGAAAACCTAACTGGCTGCAAATATTCTGGTTTGTCATAAAACCCAGTTATACATTATGTTTGACAACAGAGGACACGTTATAAGAGGCCTGCACCGATATGTTCTTTCACCAGCGCCCTCCATCTGTTGAACGAGTTATTAAAGAAGGTCTAAATAATTTAAATCTATAAAATAATGTTTACATAATACATTTAAGGAAGAATAATGGGTAGGTTTTTCTGAGAGTACAGAAAATGAGGGTATTTCCTGGCTATGTAATTCTTGAACATTTCGGGTCTTCATTGGGGACAGGAGCTATGTCAACAGCGAGCCCCATGGGCCAGCTGTCACCCATCCAAGTAGTACCATGTACATGTTACATTACAACCAAATTAATAGGACTCATCTAATGTTGGATAATACCCCGTACGCAGAGTACAGCATATCAAACAAATACTAGAACCGACATTTTTTGGTTACTCATCAATAATAATAATAAATTGAATCATTCATGTATTTATAGTCTCTTCTAACCTCTCAATGGCTTTTCTGTTTCAGTGGAGACTTACCTGAGCCCGGTGGAAACTCACTGTATGAACATCGAATACTACTTACCTGACGTACGACAATTTAACGCGTGGATTTCTGAAGACGCTATGACTAGGCTACGTAAGTGAACGTGCAATTCAATAGCAACATTCATATTCAATTCGCCTATTGTTTCTTGATTGCAAGTCTCTAGCTGCGGAAACCGGTGATGTGAGTTTGTGTGGATTAGCAACTCACCTTGAGCTTGAAAAATAATCCCATCAATCCGAATAGAAAATATTACGGTAGGAAGCAAATCTCTTCCGAGATTACTAAAGGAAAATGATAGTTATTGGTACAGGGCTGAAGGCTTCGGGCTCCCTCCAGTCTCTCCTAACTCCGAAGTTTCTTTGGGTGCTTCTACACTAGCAGGATTTTTATCAGATGAATGCCTCGCCGCCCCTGATAGCATAACGCCATGGTAGAAATCAGCATAGTGATTCATCTACGTACGCACTAAAAATCAGAAGTTGTAGACTTGCACAAATTTCAGATAGACAAACTAATATCGTGCTTGAAGGAGTTCAAGAGTGAAAACATCTTCGTGTTTCAAATTTGCTTCAAGTTATTCCTGAAAGTGAAAAGACTTCAAATTTTTCCTCGACTCTCAATCCGTTGCGGTTATAATAAATCCTTGGGGGATATCTGTGTGGGAATTGCGAACGATGTGGGATCTAGGTTGAAATGACGCACGAGGGACTCGGCTTTGGAAAATACCCACAGTCCCGACATTCGTACATTCACACTCGAGCTGGAATATTGTTACGTACAACATCGACTCACAGCGGAAAGAGAGAGGCGAAAAATGTTAACGATTCTCACATTTCACTCGTAGAAAAGAATGAAAGGCTTCCTTCTATCCACCTTCTCGGGCAAGCTCGGCGCGGTTGAGGCATCATAGAAAAGAGAGTTGATTGTTCGCTAATCCTTTTCTTTTAGAGCATAGCGGACGTTCCCACAGTCTTTGAGTTATAAATAAAGGACCCTTGATTTATATTCATTTTGCAATGAAAACAGTGAAACCCAATACCAGTTTTAACCATACTTTCCTGCGATTTCTTGGAAACATTAGGATTTTTGTAAACCTTATACTGAAAAGTAATCTTCTATGATAACGGATCACAAGGCGAGCCTCTTGTGTGGTTCTGTATTTCATTCGGATTACTCTAAACTCTCTGATAACACTGGGATTATATTTGTTTTACAAGCGCTCTACCCTAAAAATTAATTGTACAAGTATGAAAGTCTGTGAAAGAAAAGAAGTAATCAATGTCAGGCTGTTGGGAGTTGTAGAAAGGTTACACATATTCTATCTCCTAGAAATAGGTTGATGAGGAATGTTTTACCCTTACGAAAAACTGTACCTTATACGAATTATCAAAATTGTAATAATATATAAAAGTAAAATCCCTATGATAGACTAGCTTGATAGTAGAATTCAAACAATAACCCAAACAACAAAATTGTGAAGAAAACCGTTAGAGCCTAACTATCTCAATAGTGCAGAAATTTCACTGAAAATCTGAACGGCCCTGTGAAATTTCATATAAACAATGTGAGATAGAGTTTTTCTGGAAGGCTTTTTTTTTACCTAAACATTTAATGAATAATAAATAGGAAGATCTCCTGACAATCAGTGATTTGCGAATACATGGATAGTTCTAACCGGTTTCTCACTCTCTTAGCCAAAAACTGTGGTTATTTCAGCAAATTCTTCTGAACTTTCAAGCCAAATTGGAGATTTTTCCATTTCGAATTGGAGGTTGACGGAAAAATGGTTCGTTTCACAGTTAGTTTTAAACATGACGATAACGTCCTATCCGTTCCTTTCGAATTTCATCCTCATTCTACCTGACAGCCGCTGCTGCAGGGGTAGACTTGCGTTAACAATTTTTTTTCCGTTATTACGTTCATTCTTACTTGTTGAATGTTACGTTTCACTCGCTTATTTGTTGGTATTGCTTTCCCAGAATTAAATAATATATTTATGTCATCCTCCAAATTGATGTGTGAAACCCCCAATTTGATAGGGAAACCATCCAATTTGACGTTAAAATGCGATAAATTATCCTTAAATTATTTTATCACAGTATTTCCCATTGGAAGGTAACTTGGAGGTTCATTAAGAGAAGTGGTTATTCTGTGAGAATCGATATTTAGATAGAGTGATACTCGTTTCACCTTCAGTTGATGAGCAGACGAGGGCTAACTACTCATATTTTGTCTTTTCACGTTCGCAGATATGGGAAGGTCGGCAATCGCTCTGTTCATCCTGGCGTTTCTCACTATTTTCGTGGCCTTCTGGACGGGAATATTCGGCTGTTGGAGGAGGTCTCCTGGAAACATCACCGCCACTGCTATTCTCATGCTACTGGCATGTAAGTACCTATGACTTCATGAATAAATTGAAGAAGAGGGTGTAATCAGTGAATCAAGTTCAATATTGGCGACCTGCCTTTGCAAGATTATTTTTATAGTTCTTCAATGGTCACAATAAACCAAGGATTATATATTTACCCTCCTTTTAAAGGGTGTTTTTTCTTGAGCGCTTTATGTGAATTTTAATTGGAAAAGTCGTCATCTGCTGTATGAGGTCACAAAGTACTAGCGACAGGCGACAAAGCAAGACAAAAGCAAAATGGCCGACCAAAAATTGCCAAATAACGTACTTTTCCCCTTTTCCCACAGATGTTGTAGGCGTATTATTGCCACAACTTTCTGTCCTCTCTCTTAAAAGCCCTCATTTGGTATTAGTTCTTGAATATGACTCGATTTTTTCTTCAAATTGAAATGCGGCAGACTAATATGTGACTAAATGATCGTCCAGGTCTCCTATCCGCTGGTGCGATGGGTCTATGGCACGGAGTTGAATACTACGAAAAAGAAAGAGTCGTTGGAGAAGAGTTTTACCAGCAATGGAATAACGTGAGTTGCATTCCTAAAAACCTGCAATTTTATGCGAGAAGTCTCTAATTTTGGGCGTAAGTGAATCTTCGAGATTCCTGGCGCTCTTTTGTTGTAATCTTTCATGTTCGCGGTAGCATTTTTTCAGATGTAATGAACGCGCTCAAGACTTAACCTTTTACCGACCAGGAAAGGTTGACGTTCTTGTTATGCGTAAAAAAAACCCTTGTTTCTCAAATGCTCCCACGTAGGTTCTGAGAAGTGAGACTATTACATCTCACGACTGGTCGTACGTCCTCGCCTGGGCCTCTATCGCCTCTTCCTTCATCTCGTCGATCTTCTTCATGGTCAGCGCGTGCTGTGTCAGATCCGAAAACCAAGAAACCCCCAACATGCACTATGTCCTTCCAGGTAACCCTTGAACCCTGGGCCCCCGACGTAAATAGGTAGCAGCGAAACCTTTGCCCTCAGACGGTGTGGATCATCGCGACTAATGCTCTTCCTTTCTATCTTCGATGTGGGGTTTCATATCTTCTAATTGCAGGTTCAAACTGGATGTCCAAATCGTTTACTGTCCCGTAATATACTTCCTTGTTCCTGTCGTTCCTCAATAAATGCGTAGCCACAGCAATCGTTTACCCATCACGGGATGGACTGTGTCCACAACCTTGTAGCTGCTGGATAGCTGAAACCACAGAGTAACCTCGGCTGAAGCCTTGAATGATCTCACCAATTCAATGTTCCTCTTTTACCCATCATGAGCGAAGCCTCCTTATGAGAGGCCCTTAGCACTCTCGCCAAAGTGGCACTATTCTCATCTTTCCATCTATCCTTTGCTGTGGCTACTGCTCCTCCAAAGGTGACCCTCTCAAAACCGGCCATCCCTTTTCATTTTATTATTACGCACTAACCATAACTCCTCTGGTGCTTGGGCATTGTTTCGCAGGTACTTCGTGACGCTTCGTTCACCGGGTACGACTGGTCCTTCTTCCTCGTATGGGCGGGTGTTGGAATCTCCTTCGTTTCCTCAATTCTCTTTTCGTGCTCGGCGCTTTGCTTGAGGTCCGAGAAAATCAAGGAGGAAACTGTCAACATGCAGTACCTCATGCCTGGTACACAAATCACACCATTACTTTCCTATTGAACACTGTAGATGAGCGGGTAGAAGCATTTCATAGCTTTTTTCCATGCTTAATTTTTCATTTCGCAGTAATATTGTCTCTTCCTCATTTCATGTAATTCATGACCAACTGCTCATCCCATCTTTTCTGATGTCACAGAACATTAAAACTCCAATTAGTGATAGCTATTGATGATTGATTAGTTGATAAAATGTGTATTTAAAAAAACTAGTTTCAGTTCGTTACTGTAACCGTATACGTATTTTTAACTCCATGAGCTTTATGCGTATTACAATTACGGCCATCCTTGAAGACAAACATCGCGCCTGGCCATGGTTTTGAGGACTAATTTCAATGTATTCATTCGATCGAAAAAAATCTTTTGGGTGTTTCGTTCTCCTCACAAGTTGTTTCATTTTGAGACTAGAGCCCATTATTTCCCCTCCTTCCATTTAATTTTCTATATGCGTGCAATTCAATTAGGTAGGCTGTATTTAGCGCCGTCTACCTTACGTTTTCGGACTTTACTGGATCCCCCCACCCCCTCGGTCCTGAACGCCTTTGCTCGTGCTAAATTCTTGTAAAAATTGGATCAAAAGATCTAAAACGCAAAAATTTGTAAGCTGAATTTTCGTAAGGAGGGCCCCGCAGCCCCTGTGTATACAAATGTCAAAATAGCTTTAAAATGTTTAAAAAACTACTAATCATAGAGTTAGAATTACAAAAATGTCCATACCTTCCTCCCGGCGTCCCAGTCTGGCACCTATGGCCAGCCTATGTGTATCCTCTGTTCCAAAAAAAAAAAAAAAAAAAATTGCAAATAAAAATGGTTGCTCTAGAGAGTATACATCTCTTTCGCTTGAAATTACAATAGTTAATTATGAATGTTTGTTTACTTGAATAACATCATGGGAAAACAAAAATTGACTAATTTCAGACCCATGGATAGGTACCCCCCATTTTTGCTTAATTCCTCAACTAGACCACATTTGAAAACTACCCTGTTGTACAGTGAATTTCTTTATCGTTTGATTCGTACCACTGAACCCCTAGGTTTTCACGGACTGACCGATTTTTATTTTAACATTAAAATATTATACTCCCCGTTACTAATTATATTGTAAGAAATCATTTAAAGTTGATAATTAGGTAATTATTATTATTATGGTCCTCGTATTGTGGAATGTGGTCTAAATATTTTATGTATGCTTTCAGTGTACCCGCAAAAGCAACAATACGCTTACCCACCCCCTGGATACCCACCGCAAGCCTACCCACCAGGCCCTCCTTATTACCACGGCTCGCAGTACGGTCCGTACAACTACTAGCGCAAGGACTCACTAAACTCGACTCAACGTATGGGTACCTACTGGATGGAATAGAGTTGTGTATTGTTCGACTCGCGAGCTGCTAAAACCATCAAATGCGAAAACTCGGTTTTGATGGCCTTGGCCATAAGCCGTGTAAACCACCCGGAGGTGATCTCTAGGATTGGACGAGCTCAATTTTCATCTATTTTCACGTATTCTCTCTCACCAAGGTGCCATGACGAACAAAAAATAAGACGGTGGCCACGCCTAGATCAGCATTTCATCTGAAGTCAAATCCATTTGGCAATTTCAACGAAGAATTAATTTATGCTCCCTTTGACGCTGATGAAAGCGCATATATTATATTCAAAAATTGATTTTTTTTCGACTCATTTATTTATAAACGACTTACCAAAATTTAATTGTATAAGATTTCTTCACCGGCTTTTTCTACTGCCGAAAAAAATCTATACTTGTAAGGAGTTTGCTATTTGACCATTGGTAAGATATCATGTAGGGCACTACTGCAACCACCTATTGATTTCCCCTCAACTTATGTGAGTTTAGTGAATCAAATCCCCTTAGGGTCCTTGCGATAAAGAACTTGTAATACATCACTTTGTATAAATATTATGATTAGCTTCCATTGAATACATATCTTGGTGAATTTGAGCAACTACATCGAATCACTTTGTAAATAATTATTCGCGTTGTACTTAATATCCCTTTCATCGCTCAACTTGACTCGCCAAAGTAACCGCGTGGTTTCTGAAGTACGGATTATTGCGTCCCACGTGGATAATTTTTCTGTTTTCCATTGTAAATAAGCATTTTCCTTGAACTTGTTTCAGCTTTGGTTAGAAAAATTGCAACTTATTGTGTTGTAACAAGTACTTTTCTAACCAAAGCTGAAACAAGTTTAACGAAAATGCTTGTTACATCACATCAAGTCGTTAGTCCTTGAAATGGAACCTTTTCAAAATTATACTCTGTGACTTAGACATACGACTATTTGGTTTTATACGCTACATTATAGTATATATAATTATTTAAACATTTGGAAACGAATGTGTGTGTGATAGCAAGATTGAATGAATGAACTATAATATTTTGGACGAGCTTTGTACTACCTTCGTTTGATTTAATGTGAACTTATTGTAATTTGGGAACACTATCGAATTATATTGAATAAGATACTAGTTTGCCCGTTGGTTTGCTTTTTCTTCTCTTTCTCTCTTTAATAAAATGTTATTCTAAAGGGAATCCAGAGTGCATACTGCAAACTGTGGGCATGTGATTCGTCCATTACGACTTTAGCATAGATTAAGCAAGGTGTGTAGCAATAACTATTTTATTGATACAAATTCAGACAATTTTGTGAGACCTCTCTTTTAACAGAGAACTTGAATGGCTATTGCGTTTGGTCACTATCCTGGATACTGGTGCTTGAAAGGTATCGTTCACAATAGATGTTACGGAATCATAGTACCTATTTATTGGTGAAAGATCGTGTATCTTCCATTTTTGAATGTGCACTCGTGAAATTAGCTGGTTACTCATCTCCACGATGGAAATGCCATATAATCTCCATTCTTGGAGTTGAGCTCCTTCGAGCTGACTGGCTGGTTTCACAGATTGATATCCTAACTGGTCCGCGACTTCTCCCACCTGTTTCAACCCTTCGTTTGGAGAAACATGCGAATTGAATTATTCATCTACCTGGGCTGAACGTGTAAAAATGTTCAGGAATCTTTTTTTACTGCTGCTTGTCTACGTGACGATTTTCTTTTTGTACGTATCCACTCATCGACTATTTTATTAAGTAATAAGAAATGTTATTATACCGACATTCTTAAATTAAATTTGACAAAGAAGTTGTGCCATTATATTTTCACCTTCTGTCTGAAAAAGCGAGCCGAGGGCTGCGTTGCAATCGCTTTATGAGGGGGACGCGATAATGCTATTACTCATTCACATACCTCAACAAACCCGCAGTCAAAGTGGAGCCCTTAGATAAATTATTTCCTGTTCATTGAGATAGGGGCAGAGAACGGTGAGGATATAACTGCAAGTCGCCAGGACGTTAAATTGAGAATGTGATGGTTGTGATGAATATGAGAAATCAGGGAAGTACCTACCTGATAATTATCGCGTAACACAAAGAATGAGTCTGCAGAAGAGATAGATAACACTTTTCTTGAATTTTGTTGAATTGAAGAAATCTTCGGATTATTAGTCAACATTCAAAGGCATGGGTAGGAAACCAGTACATAAACGAGCGTTTATTGCCCGGCGAAATGCGGATGCATCTATTTATTCTGTGTTAAAGCCTAGAACGCATTGAGAATCAACGAGTCAGCTCTCAACAAAAATAACGACTAGGTACAATAAAACTTGCGCAACTGAGGAAACTTTCAGTTTTGATAGGAAAGTCATAAACACGGTAATATTGCGGTAATAATAATAACGGTATCAGTAGTATTGTCAGTACTATCCAATATCGACGTCTTTCCTTATCGTCAATACATATTCACCTTACACCGTCATATGACAAATCACTTTTTTCTCCGTGTGCCGAAGATGTTTTGTCAAAAGTAATGGATCCCCGCAAAGTAGCTTGTGTTGCTATAATTATGGCACTAGCCAGTAGCCACAAAAAGATAGTGAAATGTTCAAGATGGATGAAGGATTTGCTGGAAAATAATGAGAACGTATTCTCACGTCTTGTTGAATGTAATTCGAGACTCTGATCCTGATGATTACAAAAATGTTCGTTTGAATGAAGCAACAACAATTGAAATCCTCAATTTAGTTTCACCTTTTTCAATCCGAAAAGACATCATAATAAGAGATCATAAGATGAAGACATCATTTATTATATGAGACTGTGTTCGCCTGCTAAGGAAAGACTTAGTTACTTTGAGGTATTTTGTCGCTGGAAGGAACATTGAAGATCTCAAGTTTTTTGCAGTTATGTTACTGTCATCAATCAACTGGTGTAACTGAAACGTGAGAGGTGCTTATACACTTTTTGCAGGGAAAGTGAAAACGATTTTTATTCATTTAAATGCATTTCAATGTAAATAGGCTTCTAAATTAAATGAAGCATTGTAGTAAAAAGCATTTATAGTGAAAAGTACTTAGTGGAAACTATAAAAGTTGAGAGAAAAAGGGGGAAAATCTTGAATAGGTAAATTGTTGTTATTGAAAAGTGGAAAAATAATTTTTCAGCGAAGCATTATTTTCTCCCTCCCGATGGTGGGGTGATGGATCTATTTTGAAAAAGCTTCCTCATTGCTCATTGATCTTGACCGAAATTGGTCTGTTCAAACTACCCCTTTTGTCCTCAAACAGTACGTCATCAATAGCTTTTTCAACAAAAGTTCGTTCAACAAGCATTGGCAATCGTTGGAGTAGCAGGTTCGTTGCTGATGTTGGCTGAATTTTACAGTTATTAATAAGCTCTTTGAAGAAATTAATTTTGTCCGGCAATAGGACCATGTACATCGAGTTTTTGGGCTGAAGAGGCTTTGTGGGCTCTGTTATCGAGGAACGAGAAGCAGTTGGCTATGAGTTGTGCATGACTGAATTGTCTTCATTCGCCCTGCCATCGTTCTCTTTACAGTTTTGATCCTGAAGAAATAATGAAGAAAAAAATCAGTTCTGCGGCATGTTACAAACAACGTTTTCCAAAGATTTTCAGTTTTAAACAGCGATATCTGTAATTTTCAAGGTCGTTATGGCCATTAAAAGATATTTTCACGTAAGATTGGTTTGTTTTTTATTTTACCTAATTTAGGAACGCATTGTAAAATATGCATTTCGTCCGCTTCAATGTCTTATCAATCGATTAATTGAGTGAAAAAAGGGATTAAATTCACTCCGTCTCCACGGTGTCCGATGAAGAAGTCACAACGATTGTGTCATTCTAGGGTGAAATTTGTAGCTTAGCTAAATTATTAAAAAAAAATTCTTTCGCAGGGGTTGGTTAGTCCTCTGATCAGGAGCATGAAGACTCATTCCAATCGATTCAGCGTTTAACATTTTGTGGAAAATGTTACCCCACTCGCCTAGATCGCCAAAAATATCAAAAATCAATTTTTCTGAATACACATTTTAACCCCCCTCCCCTCCAGCATTTTGTCTGATCGAGCTGAATAGTTTTGATGACCAGCTAAAATCAGAAAGTCCCTGTCCCGAATTTCAAATTTTTTGAGAATTTCTACAACTTTCCAAAATGGACGGCGGACGGATATTTTTGCTAATTTTGATCTCTGAGCTTTGAAACGCCCAGAATTTTTTTTGCCAAATTGGAGAGATGACTTTTTGCATGAAAACATTGGTTGATTATTCAAGGAATAACCAACCAATACGTTCACAACAGGAGAGTATTCTGATGATAGCACAGAGTCATAGTAAGTTGCCAGCCTTTTGTACTGCCGATCTATTTTACGATGATCTACAAAGACATAGAAAAAGGAATTCTTCTTTCCATGGTACCTACAAGCAAGAGGTCAAGAAATCAAGAGGTTCCTCATTTGTAGCTCAGAACTGGTGTTTGTGTCCTTCACCAAAAGAACACGATCAAAAAATTAGAAAAATGTAACAAGATTGTATTATCTCCGCATCCCGGCATTTTGGCTCTCTGTTTCTCTATCAACTTATCAAAAGGGTAGCTAATTTTTTCGTTTAGCGACTACGTTCTGACCTTTTGAAGTTTAAGGGTATTCTTTTATTAGAATTCTTCGATTTTTTGCAAGGGAATTTACTTGTTTTTCCAACTTTCGTTCTTCGTCAAGTGTAAGCGGGCTTTTGTTGATTGCTTCCGACAGCCGAGTGGGTGGTATGACTACAATCTTCCAACCTTGCCAGGTAAGATTTACGTAAGAAATACCTAGGTAATTTTTTAAATCTAAAATTGAGGAAGAATGTGCATCTACACTAGTTTCCCCACGTCACCTTACTGGCTTACTGCAGTACCTGTTGCCTCTTGTGTAGTGTACGTTTCTAAATGGAAAACATTTTTGTGTTCGACAACACACTGAACACTTACCAGATTTTAAGGTCATGAAGACTTTCATATTGCGCAAATGAGTGGTACTAGTTGGGGAAGATACTGACTTTTACAAAGTTTAATAACAATGCAAAAATTGGCGTAGGAATGATGAAGTAGAAGGATTTGTCTGCGTTTTGCTCTATGTTTTTAGTTTCAAACATTTTGAACCGATATCTGTCGTGGAAATTGGTTGGTTACTTTGAATTTACCCTTGTTGAGGGTCCCTCAGACTTGGAGTTTCGTGTGAAGAAGGTGCAATATGCAACTTACGATTGTATAACCTTCGTTCATTTCAGGATGGAGACACCGGGCTCTTGAGAAGAACGATGCAACTAAGTGCCTTACCGGTCTGCAAGAGCAAAACCGGAGGTAACTTCTCATCAAATTTCATCTGCAACGAGGTTAGTAACTGCTAGAAAATATGTGCTTACTTTTTTGTGATTCATTGCGTTTATCAACTAACTACGATGGACATCAAAATTACAGTTTTACCTGTGATTTCACTTCGTATTCCCTCATCCCTCGACGTTTTAGAGGCTCAGTGAGATGTAAGTTTTTTTTTTTCGGAGTAAGGTGAGGAAATTTTTAATAAGATGGGGGGGGGGGGGGGGTACCGCAACCAAAGACCCGGGTATGTGGAGATTTTTACTTACTAAAAACCTCACCTCCTTTTTCCTCGTTGGGGCCCAGCCCGGAACTGTTTGGCACATTACTTCAGGCTGGGTTCCGATTTCTGCCTGCTAGCTGGTCCCGTTTGCCTGAAGTTCCCGTTGCCGGGCCCTTTCCTCGACGAGCTTGCCTTCCAGGATGTTTTGGATGTACCATGCCACGGCATTCCACTTTGACTTGCTCGAGCATCCTGGTCATCATATCCTCGGGGGTGGGAGGGCTGTTCATTTCTAGCTCCCTTGCAATCTGCCATCGCTCTCTCTCCCACCTCTCGCATTTGAAGAATGTGTGTTGAGCGCTGTCCTCTTCGTTGGTGCAATGTAGGCATCCTGGAGATTCCACGATACGCATCCTATGGAGATACTGATAGAACATCCCGTGACCCGATAGTTCACTTCACCGTGTTTCCTCTCTAGCCAGGGACGTATATTGGGCACCAGTCGAGCCGTCCATCTTCCTTCTTGTTTCTGTCTCCCAGATTCCTGCCAGGAGTCGAGTATATATTCCCACTCCTATTTAGCTAATTGAGGCCAGGGCTCCTCTTCCCGTCGCTCGTACATCCTTTTTCTCTCCCTTGCAAACAGATGTATTGGTATCACTCCTGCCAGGAGGAGCACGGCTGGTTCTAATCCTGTCTTATAGGCGCTCACGATGCGAAGCCCCATCTTCTTTGCACAGTGAGCATGCGTTTTTGGTGGCATTTGACATTCAGAGCGTCCGCCCATACTTCTGCCCCATATAGCAGGATGGAGTGTACAACTGACATTAATAGTTATCTCTTACACGGTCTAGGTCCTGGAATGTTTGACATTAGTCGACTTAGGGCTGCAGTTGTCTTTGCTGCCTTGGCTGCTGCCATCCTTATGTGCTCCCCAAAGGTTATCTTGGTGTTCAGCATTATTCCCAACTACCTGACTACTGGTTTTGTTTCCACCTCAACTTCCCCCGCTCTGATTTGCATGATATTTGGGAAGCGTTTTCGTGTGAATAGTACCACCTCTGTCTTGGCAGTGGCTAGTGTGAGACTGTCCATCCATCCATGCTCCCACTCTGGACATGGTCTCATTCAACTTCTCTCTTGCTCCATTGTATTGGCCAAGATTACAGCTGGTACATCATCAGCATATTTAACCAGGGAAGTTTCCTCTGGGAGGGCCAGTTGGAATATGCTGTCATAGGATATGTTCCAGAGGGTAGGCCCAAGTATGGATCCCTAGGCTGCCCCTGATGTTATCGGTACTTCTCGGCGTCCAAGCGTTGTGGCGTATATCAGTGTTCTGTCCTGGGGTAGTTGTCTAAGACCCTCAGGAGATACTCCGGGAGATGAAAAGTGAGATGTAAGTAGATGTATAAGGTGACACCTGTTAGGCAACATAACTACATTAGAGAGAATCTTACCTGACATATCAGGTGCTGTAGGCGAGCGCTTTCGACTTTACTACTTCATTGTCAAACCAACTAATCATTTAGCCAATCAATTAGTTGGCTTGGCAATGACGTCCTCACGTTGAACCCGATATGTGCCCCAGTTATGTTTGGTAAGACTGACCCCCTTTGTAGTGAGTTTTGAGGTATAATTTACATACGAGCTTGAGCTCTTCTTTAGGGATCGGATCAAAGATGATCCAAGACTGCCTTTCAACTCTATTTTCTGCTAATTTTTTTTTACATATTTTCAGGTGTGGTTCTGGCGGCCTGAGTTGATATAATCATACAGGGCGTCTGCAAAAACTATAGGACGAAATCAATGGGCGATTCTACAGCTCATTTGCAACAAAAAATGCCACCTAGATTTTTTTATACTCTACTAAAAATCCTACAATTTTCAATTTCATGATTTTTCTCGAGTTTTCGACCTTGCCTCAGTAAAACGGTTCCAACTCCCTTAATTTACTTTTTAAAATAAAAGTTGAGGGTACCGTTGGAAAGAGCGTTAAATTTCCGAAATGAAATATCCGATTTTTATTCTGTCCTGATTGGTGGAAAAAATTGCCTAGTTCAAAATTTGAAGATTTCTTAAAAATCAACGTTTTTTCTGTTGCTTTTGCCCTATTAGAAGGGAGGTTATTCTGCGGGGGCTCCTCAGGAAGTACTTGCCCAGAATCTCAACTTTCCAATGGTATAAGAAAAAAAAATGTTAGAGGACAGTTTTAAGAGAAAATGACGTTTGAATGTGAAAAAATGGGTTTCTCGGCACCATTTGTCTAATGCAAATAAGTGTTACAGCTGTATTTTCTCACGCCTGATATATACCTAATTGTTGCCCGATTGATTTCAGGACCACGATCAGTGACAAGGATGAGTCAAATTCCAACAGAGCTGTACGACATCTTCAACGGCGCCTTCGAGCTCTTGAAGAAACCAGGTTCGCCGGAGGTTCGTGCCAACGTTTCATCAGAGGTGATCAAATTTCTAGAGATAATAAAAAATCAAAAACTTGACCAACGAATGCAACACTTCGATTTCACGCGGGACTTTTTCGCTTGGCTGGGCTTGCAAATTTTCACCGTCTCTTTGGACCCCGAACTGCAGTCGGAATTGATTGTGGAACGGTTTTTGGAAATTCTGGAAATCCATGCACCTCGAGATCCTCCCGTTTTGGTACAGTTGTTGCAGACTCTTCATGATTCTATAGACGATTCTCTCGACCGCACGTACCACAAGGCAAACGACGATGATTTATTCGTCGTAGAGGATTTGAACTTGGGATCCGCTCAACAAGAACGTTCAGAATGCGTCATCGAGGTGGATGAAATGAATGGACTTATCCCAGTTTATCGTTTCTACCAGTCCATCATACGAAGATGTTTGAGCGTCATTGCCGAGCTGGATCAAAGTTTTGCTTTTGACGCCATTGATGTCCTTCTGAAGATACACGATATTTGCACAGATAGAGTCATCCAAGATGAAGCTTTGACCATCATAGGACGTCTCATCCCAACTGTTGTTCCAGTCAGTTTTTGGGAATGGGACAAAATCTATTGCTCATTCCACGTTTTTCACTCTAACCTACGACGGCTTTTGACTCCATCGCATTGTGAACATTTCTACAACAGCCTCCATCACATTGTGAACAAGACGGCAGGCTTCGATGAAACCCTTGCTGAGATCATGTTCGTGTTGAGTTTGGAAGTGCCGCTCCTCGAAGCCGCTCGTACCCAGCGCCCTCAGTGGGTTCAACTATCAATACAACTACTCAAACTCATCAACCTCACCAAAGTTGAATTGAATTTAGTTATGCCTAAACTCATTAGGCCTGACCGTCTGGAATTTCTCCCTCTAGTGGAACAATTTCTAGTGAAAAGCGTATCAAATAGCTTAGATTTTGACGAAAACGACAACAGTTCTACTTCGAAAAAACAATTCAACGCTGAGCAGAGTTCACCAACTTGGAAAACGTGCCTTCACGTCATCTGCAAAGTCCCAACAGTTAAGTATTCCGTTAGTTTCTTCGAGGAATTGGTCAATTACGCAGCCGCCATAATTTCCATGGGTCGACGAGTGACTTTCATCCTCAACTTTAAACATCCTCAATTTCAATTCCAATTCCTAGGGACGAGGTGTTTGCGATCCCTTAGTTCTGTGCCTTTCATGTCAAACGAGTGCCTTAGTGATTTTCATGTGTTGAAATATGAAGCGTTGGTCGAGTTCGTCAAAGTCATGTTAGGCCTCTTTGGAGACGTGGAATCCTCTCAGTTGGAAGATCAATATTTAGTTGAACACGTCATTGTCATATTGACTCTACCTTGGAACAGCCACGCGGAAGACATTGACGCTAAAGTAAAGGCGTCTTGTTTAGATGGGTTGGTGAATCTTTTGTTCATCATGCCTGCTCACAAGTCAACCAAAATTGTTCACATTTTAACGCGAATCATTTATCCAAGAATTATCGATGGCGGTGATGTGCCTGAGTTGAAGAAGTTTCTGAGCTCTTTGTGTCTCCTTCTGTTCACAATTTCTGATGAGGCACTGTCAGAAGTACTGGGCATCATCATGTTGTACATGGCTCCAGACAAAATTGATCACCTGCTTTTCAACGAACCTATGTGTTACAAATTGCCGTGTTTGATCTCAAACCAGTGCACTGTACGAAAGGGCCCTGACCATTGGGCTTTGATGTGTGCTGTATGTGACTCAGTTTCAACAGATAAAGTCAATTTTGGTTTGTCAAGCGATATTGAAAGTTTGTCTTCACACTTTCTTGCGTCACTCCAAAATCAAAAAATATCAGGTAATGAAATGGCTAAGTGTTATGTTCATTGGGCAAATCACGCGTCTGGTTTGCAGTCTCCTTCCAATGTTAAGACGGTTTTTGAAATATTGGTATCAGCTGGTGTTCAAAATACTGCCATTATAGAGGAAGTAATTAATCGACTGTGCTTTGCTTCGCAAATCCAAAAGGAAGTGGTCACATCCATCTGGCATGCAATGTGCTGCTGTTTGCCCACCGCTTCTACCCAAAGCCTTATTTCAGTGCTGGAAGTAACCAAAGCCCTCCTTAAAATCACATACCCGAGTGAAATGTCAATTTTTAAAATATTGACGACTTATTACCTTGGCAGCATCGACGTTTGTGGCGTGCAAGGTCTGTTTAAAACCTGCCTGTCACATCGCCATCGTGACTTGAATAAATTCTGCAAAACGTATGAACACTACCTTTCTCCATACATAGTCAACTTTGTCTTGCAAAGAGCTGTAAAAGAGGACTCTGCCGTCACATCTTCATTCGTTCGCATTTTCAATGTACTTGGTTATAAGCCAGATACTAACATGGTTGGAATCAGTTTGGTATCAGGTATCCTGACAGAAGTTGTGAAGATTTGTGATCTCAACGAGTCAATACACATCATCTCTGAATTAGCTGAGTTGTTTTTACTTGATACCAAAACATTTGTGGAGAAACACTATGATCAAATCTTCACAGAAATTTACTCCATGGAAGACAACACTGTGGCCTCAAAGAATTTCATTTCACTATTGCGATGTTGCGAAATTGATCTGGAAAGCTCAATTAATCAAAATTATAGTCAACTTGTGTGTAAGTTGATTCTGAATTCAAATCACCCTTTAAAGATTTTCAGGTTCTTGTTCCAATCCAAGGAAAAAGACACTGACAGCGCCCAAGCACAACTAAATGTCCTCAAACAGCACTTCATTGGCTGCCTCACTGTAATTGAGTCATCATTGACTACAGTGAGTGTGAACACTGCCAAAAAGTATATCAAGTGTGTGTCGACATTTATGAAGATTTTGGGATCCAAAATAATCACTGAGATTCAAGCTAAGTTGCTGACTACTTTGAGGACTTGTTTACCTGCATTCTACAATACGCTGCCTAAACACTGCCTGCTTGCCTGGGTTTTGTTCTGCTTCAGCGTTGATGTCCAGAAAATCAACCCTTATATATCAACTATCCTCATCAACATCCTCCCTCTCCTGAACAAGTTCCCTGATGTGGTGTCCAATGTGTTCTATTACTTCATCGTTGAGAATGGCCATTATTTTTGTGATCAGTTGCCTCTGTTGTACTTTGTACCTTGCCACCCACATGTCAAAATGCAACAAGTGTGGTGTGTTGTACAGTCGTCCTTACTTGTGAAATCTAATACCAACCGCAACATTATGACAACTCTAGACAACATTTATTGTGAAAGCGCTGAAACAAAAATAGTGGCTCTAGAGAGATTACGATGTCTTCTGAAAGATCAATCGTCTGACTTGAGCCTTTTGCTGCGAAGCAACAATGAGTCAAACCAAATGTATGAAATGATTCTATCCTGCTTGATGGACAACATGGCTCATAAATGTAACAATGTAAAGATGCTATGTGGGGCTTGTCTAGGGGAATTGGGTGCTGTAGACCCAATGAAATTTGATTTCAATGAGGGCCGGCGGTTGCATGCATCTCACAAGTATGATTTAAGTCATGATGACTTTTCAGTCCTCTGTATCACTAAAATAGTTCACTGCCTGGGCAAATACGATGACAGTAGGACGACAGTGGTGTTGTACAGCACTATTCAAGAGTTGCTTAGGCATCACCTTGCAGAAAGGACTGAAGCAGAAAAGTACAACTATTTTAGTAAATTCAGCACTCAAGACCAGTACGTACTACAGCCACTGATGCAGACCAAATACATTTTCAAGGGTGTTAAAATGGATAGAAACAGTTCTGACCATTTTTCATTTGGGTACCACACAACAAAAACACCTTGCGAGTGGGCAACTATTTGGGCATCTCAGTTGTTGAACAGAATGAATTCTCGCACAAAAACTGTCTTCAATACTTGCCTGCCTGCTATGCTCATTGATATGGATATAGTGGAAACAGTTTTGCCCTATATTCTCCTTTACACTTTGCTGACATGTTGCAAGGAAGACTGCCAAACAATTGAAAAGGAAATGAAATATATTCTACATTGGGACTTGACTAAACATCGAACAAAACCTGACAATCTTATGATGATTATTGGTGAGTCAAGTCAGAGTGTCATTCATTCAGATGTTAGTCAGACCAAATACGTATCAATCATTCTGAATCTTCTGGATTTTATCAACCAAGCTGTGTCAGACCACGACTTCTTTGAAGCTGCTTTGGGGACGGTGGAAGACAATGATCAGTACACCCAAACAAAACAGTTCCTTGAACGTTTTGACCCTAATGCAATGTCTTGGAAGTCATTTGTCCAGAAGGACCACAGTCGAGCTTTATACTACTACGAAAAACACTATGCAGATGAGAATAAGGAGAGCCCTCCCAACCTGAAACCGCTCAGGAACATCTACACAAAATTGAATGACATTGATGGCCTCATTGGTGTTGCTAAAAGCTCTCCTAAGGCTCCATCTGCTGAAGAAATAATAGTTAATCACATTGTCTGTGGTGCCATTCATGATGCCCTTAGTGGTTATGAGAGGCTTTCTGCTAAGTATGAAAGCACCAGCACTTACCGTGGACTCATCCAGTGCTACGTCAACATCAATCAAGCATCCACTGCTCTTGCAGTGTCAAGCCAAATTGTCAACGGTGACAAATATATCAAGCCTGATATCTTCAGTGACCACATTGAAGCTCTATGGGGTTCAGCTCGGTTTGGAGAGGTGGATGATATTTTCAATGAGCTGAATGATGAGTTCTCAAATGGCCACAGTTGGAGCATTGACCTAGTTGGAGCACTAAACTTGATGAAAAACTCCAACAGCAAAAATGTGGTTGACAAAATCCAATCAGTCCGACTCAATGTGGTGAACAGACTATGTAACTTGAATCGTAATGGGATGAACTTGTACAGGCAAGGCTACTGGTACTTGGTAAAGCTCCATATACTAAATGACATTGAAGCATTGTCTGACTTCATGTTCAGCATTCCTTCTGGAGGTAGAAGTCACCTGGATTTGGATACAGTTTGGTCATACTTCAGTCAAAGGTTAGAGCTGCTGCCTAAAAGGGGCCCATTCGTCCAAGATGTGCGCAAAACCCATTTGAAAGCTCTTGATCTCATTTTGGATAAATCAAAACTTAAACTGGACAAAGTACAACAGAAACAAATGTCTTCACACTTGGGGATGATGTGGTTGGATTTAGCCAAAAAGTCAAGGAAGGATGGTTGTTTGCTGGATGCATACACATGTATAGGAATAGCTCAGAAGTATGAGCCACCAAAGCTTTTCATTGAGCTGGCCAAGTATCATCAGGCTAAATCTGACACTGATGCTGCTGTTATGGTCTTGCAGCATGGCCTTAACCAGCTCCCATTGGACCCTGACTTACCCACAAAACAGATCATAGCCAAAGGTAAGCTACTGACAGCTTCGTTCAATGTCAGTAGCATGAATTTGGATTTTAACGATGGCTACAATGCTTTCAAGGTTGCTGCTGAGTATTGTAACCTGGAAAAAAGTTTTGTGTGCCTTGCCTCTTATTTGTACCGTCAACACCAGAGTGAGACTGATCCTGACAACACAGCAGCAAAAAGGTTTGTACAATTAGACTCAGCTAGGAACTTCAGCAAGTCGTTGCTATATGGAACAAAGCACATTTACCAGTCAATTCCTTGCATGCTGAGCCTATGGCTAGACTATGGAGCCCGCATTGCCAAGTTGTCGGCAAGCACTTCGAAGAAAGTGGATACAAACGGATTGATGAAAACTTTAAAAGACTTCAACAGTCTACTCCAAAACAATCTAATCTGTCTCCCCTCATACATGTTTATGACAGCGTTCTCTCAAATCTTATCCCGTATCAATCATCGGCTTGCCTCCTGTTTTGATATCCTCAAGCTCATTGTTTGCCAACTCATCAAGGACTTCCCTCAACAAGCCTTGTGGTCGTTCATAGCTGTCTGTCGAACCAACAACCCTTTGCAAAAAAAACGAACTGAAGACATATGCCGAATCATCAAAACTTCCAATCAAGATTTGAGTCGTTTTTTGAAAGTTTTCAGCGAGTTTACAGAAAAATTAATTGAGATAGGCCTTAAAAAAATGAAATATTCTAAGAGGATAAATTTGAGCCAGTTGAGTCCACAATTGAGGCCTCTGTTGATGGCTTACAAACAAGTTCCAATAATGTTACCATTACAGAAATTTCTTACAGTGCATATTTCCACGAGTAAAGCTGGTGACACTAAGCAGCATGTGCCTTTTCCTCTGACTCCTGTGTATGTTACAGATGTGAAGGAAATTGTTTTGATGTTGTTCTCTGTTCAGATGCCTAAGAGATTGGAATTTGTGGGAAGTGATGGAGCCGTATACCCACTCATGTGTAAGAAAGATGATTTACGATTGGATTCGAGGATTATGGAGTTCAATTCAGTGATTAATTTGTTCTTGAGAACATGATTCTGTGGCTAAGGAGAAGGATTTGTCTATCAGGACGTACAGTGTTGTACCATTAAACTCGGAGTGTGGGATTATTGAGTGGTTGTCTGGGCTTTTGTCCCTGAAGAGCATTGTTGTGGACATGTACGTGAAACTGGGAATACCTCAGATGGCAATAGGATCGATAAAAAAGCTGATGTTGGTTCAGAAGACGAAGTGGAGATGGCGGAGCGGCTGAGGAGATTTGTTGAAGTGATCCTGCCAAAAAACCCTCCAGTGCTCCACAAGTGGTTCCTCGAGCGACACCCGTCGCCCGATTCGTGGTACCACTGTAGAAACGCATTCGTCAAATCATCAGCCGTCATGTCGATTGTAGGATACATCGTGGGTTTGGGTGACCGGCACGGGGAGAATATATTAATCGACTCTACAACCGGTGAAGCTGTCCACGTGGACTTCAACTGCCTCTTTAACAGATCGGACCTGTTGACGTACCCTGAAACCGTACCTTTCCGCCTCACTCACAGCATGGTCCGGGCAATGGGCGTCACTGGAGTGGAAGGCCTCTTCGTCAACTCCTGCGAAGTGACCAACCGCGTCATGCGCCGCGCCTCCGAGCAGCTCCTCTCTGTCATGAAGCCCTTCCTATACGACATCGACGTCAAACCATCTCGCAAGTCCAAGACCCCAGACGCAGCTGACGACCAGGCCAACGAAGAAGCCAAAGTCAACATTCAAAACATAGAAATGCGCCTGAACGGGGTCGTCCGGTGCAAAAACGACCAGTTCGCTCCGCATAGAAATTCGAAGCCACTTTCCGTCGAAGGACAAACTCGCATGCTCATTCGTGAGGCCACTAGTGAGGTGAATCTCTGTCAAATGTTCGCTGGTTGGGCGCCTTACATGTAATTTAACCCAAGTAGGCTCTAAGAAAGTTTCAAAACAGTAGTTACCAATGTTTGAAATTGATGTGTGTATTCTGACTGTGATAACATTTTGTATTCGCTTTTTTGGCGCGTTGAGATTTTTCTGAAAGTAAATTTTTGGGATTCACCCGGTGCAACAGTCTGCTTTTCTAAAAACTCCTATTTCCCTTTCGAACAACTACTTGGTTGACTCAAAATAGATAAAATAAAACAATTGATACATGCTGATTGAGAAAGGGTGCACTTTCATTTGTTTCTCTTTTTTCTTAACTTTTATATTTTATAAATAGGTAAAGTGAAAAACATAAGAGAAAATCAGTCCCCCTAACGGTCAGTGTCCGTGCAAGGGGTAACGAGCTGCAGGAGCAGAATAAGAAATCGACGCTAAGTAGTAATAAAAAGAAAAAGAAGAAGAACAAAAATACAATAGCAAAAACAAAGATCAGGAAAGATATGCACAACCAGTTTGGTTACGGAAAGTATAGTGAAAATAGTAGTATAGAAGGTCATCATAGGAACTTAGAAGTTAACTAAGGAAGTGTTCTCTCAGTGTCTTAATTAGGTTAGGAAGCTCATTGAAGGCTTTTGTCACCCATACAGGAATAGTTGTTCAGTGAGGCAGTGGTTTGGACGAATGGAATGGAGTAATGTCCCTGCCTTTGAAACCTAGTGGCAATTTCGTGAACTGAATATTGGTTGCTAAAAAAGGAATCCCATTCCCCATTACAAAGTCCCATTTCTCATGACGAAATTTATTGGTCATTCCCCATTTCTGGAATGGGGGATGCGATTATTGGTATTGATTGAGCCTTTTGAAATTCGGGCTTTTAGGACATTTTTGAAGAAAAAAAATTGAGCTACACTTAGTTATGGGGCACCTGAGTTATGGGGTCAAAATCCGTGTTTTCAGACGTCCGTAAAAATCACTTTAGAAATTCCGTTCCAACACAGAAAAATCGATCTCGACAGTCAGTATGTCATGATCGTTGCTCAGAACAATTGGTCGGAAATTGGGTACCAACATATACAATTTGCTGCTTGAAAAATGAACACAAAAATCTATTCTCCGATGCTAGGCTTGTGGGGTGTCGTGAAACACCGTTTTTTGGGTACTTTGTTGATTGGGACTAGTTCCAGTCCGATTTGTTGACACCTATTGTGCGCAATCAATAATGAAGAAGTTGCAGATTTAAGAATTTATAATATTTGGGTTGGGAGCGGCTAAGTGATCATTACAATGAGGAATGATCCCTTCTTCAATTACTCTCCCATTTGATGCTTTTTTGTTTGTTTGGTGGTATGGGTGTCATTCAACAAGATGGAATCGACTGATTTCACCCTACTTTTTACTTCAAAAGAATGGCCATTTCCATCTCTGGAATGGGAAATCGAAGCAGCAATTTTCCCTTTTCTAATTTCAAGGAATGGAGAATCCCAAAACCATTCCCCATTACATTATTTGTCCTCATCAGTTTGAGACCGAGCACGCTTCTCAGGGATGAAAACGCACGCAGAAGCAAATCTGAAGGAAGTTGGAGAAAAATGACAAAGTGATTAAGAATAGTTTATTCAAATATTTATTCTCTTCGAGTATTAATACGATGTTCATACAATATCAAGGTTAAACCTAAGATGAACTGGGTTAAAATTACGTTAAATGTTTGTTTCATAAAAAACAAGTGCAACGCTCAACACTAAATTCCAGCTTTTTAATTAAAATCAATAAACTAAATGTAATTTTTCGAAACCTCAGATTAATAGAGTATCATAAGACAACGCAGGCGTTCAAAATATAAAATCCGAATGGACGTAAAAATCAAATTTCACGGCTTAGTTGGGTTTATGCTACAATTTTCGTAGTCAAAAAATAAATTGATCCTTATGATCACTTGTTACGCCACACATTTCTAATCAGGACCACTATTTGTCAATGGATATAGGAGGCGTGAGACTATTCTGCCTGTCTGGAGCGCTGGTTCAAACAAACGGCCAATATTGCCTTTAGAAGGGGAATCAGTTTTCGTTCGACGAGTATTTTCAAGTTATTGACGGTACGACGAAGCGTAATTTAGAATACAATATTATGAATAACAATTTCAATATCACAATTCGAAAGTGGAGACACGTATGTCTTTAGAATGAGGCGTATGTGAATACAGGAAGGAGCAGGTCCTTCATCAGGTGGTGAGCCAAAACAGGATAATTGGCCCATATAGTCAAATACACGATAAAAGTGTTCAGACATTCGATGAATTCGTTCAAAATACGTGAGGCGAACACACTACTAGTATAGATCGTGGAATAGAATCGTGATAGCGATCAGGAATGGCGTTCATCGTGTCATGAGCGATATTGGTATCAATGGAACTGGAGGAAAATTCGCAATGAAGTGATGCCACTTCCTTAAAATTGAAATAAATGAAAAATAAAAAACTGGAAACGACAGCATGCTCTGGGCGGATTTCTACCCTATGACTTAATTTTCTTGCAAAATACGAGTATTTGAATTGAATCTGTTCAGAATGTGTTGATCATGGAGACGGATAGTATAAAAACGAACCCTTTGAGGGCGAGTACAAAAAATAATAATCAGTTTCGTAATTTCATTGTATAGAACCACATTTTCTGAAACACATTTTCCCTCCATAGGCGATTTCCTAGTCGATTAATCGTTATAATAGTTAATTGACGACCTACCATGCCTTACTACGTACATTTGAGATGGAAGATCATGCTAAATTTCATTTTAGTCCATTAGGTGCGTGTCAGAACTAACAACTTCGACTTGTGAGAAATATTTTCACCTAACCATGCTGCATCTTACGCTGCTTTCGTCGGTAACCAAGAACATCTTGCGGCACAATATTTATGACGAGAATTTCATGAAGCAAAGTGAAATTTATAGGGACATGCTACCTTCAAGTGAGAAGATCTTCTAAAGGGAAAACAAAAATACGGCAACACCTACTACTAATGCTGTATAGAATAAAAACATAATAAACGTCGTTGGTTAAAACCCTCTTTTAGAAATAAAACCTTCACCTAGCACCCCTCTATATGACATAGACATGTACGTAAAATACTGTCATTCTATATTAATCCCAGTATGAGGACCCAAAGGTTATGTAACTCAGTAAAACTTAAGTGGGAATGAAACAAAATGACGAGAAGTAGAATTGTTGCTAAAAGAGTGGCTCGTGTGTTAGGGAGGTTTGTTTCTAACGAGTTTAGGAGCAGTGATACTGTGAATTAGTTGGGATTGAAGAGAAGGCGTAGAACTAGTCCACAGAGGTCGCAGTTTGTGAATTGTTGATTGGAACGCAAATAAAATTAATTGAAGGTTTCTTTGTCAAGAACCCTACTATCAACCTTGGTAAGGGAGCCGTACTACCTCTCATGGTAAGATAGGATGTACGGCTGCCCACTATGGCATTGATGAGAGACTAAAACAATGTCAAGAAAACACTGAATGAATTTATGCAATATTTCCAATTTTCAGAGGAAAGAGCTAGAAGAAACGAGAAGGGGAGAAATAAGGGGTAAGAAAAAGGTTTCAAGTCTGGATCATAACTACGCTGCACCTACTCCTCCTCTTAACTTGATGCATCATCTTGATGAACCCATTCAGCATAGAACATTAGAACGTTCATACAGTACAAGTATAATGTCAAATTTAAGTTCATGAACTACAATGTTCCATGGGCCCTCCTCAAGTAACGTTGCAACTCCTAATATTTACTGATATCGATATTTTCAGTCCATATTTTCGATATTTGTATCAATACCAGCCTTCGGAACAAAAATAGAGATATCGGTAATTAAAAATGCAGAAGATTAGACGTTTTTCATAAATTCAAATAAGCAACGAAAAAGGAAAATAGTTTCTTTAAAATTCGTCATGATCCAAAATAGCAGATGAAGATAAAAAACGAATTACCTACTATGATGATGATGATGTTAAGAAAATCAGCGGCTCCAACTAAGAATAAAAACCCTGGGTTATAAGAAAATCGATTATATCGATATAAAATAACGATTTTAGAAATCGATGTACAGTCCGCTTAAGGTTCAACATGAAAAGATGATCAAGTACTATAAAAAAAAAGTAAAAACTCAAAAAGGGTAGATTTTGGTTGTAAGTAGATATACCCTGCTTTCATGAAGAAATTTCGGATTCAAAAATAGCATTGCTCACCGACCATGGCCGCTTTGGAAACATAAATTACGATAAGTCGCATACTCAAAAGCATGAGGAAAGTTTATGCTCTACAACTTAGACCGTTTTAGAGAAAAATCCCTGAGTATCATTTCATTACTATTACATCGGCTCATCGGATTTCATCGAAATAGACAGAAATTCAAGCCAAGCGTGCAATTAATAATGGCATAATGATAGCGTACAATTTCACACCCCTTGTGTTTATGCAAAAAGTTTGGGACAAACTGCGAACATGATTGGTGCATAATTTGATACATTCTAATTCAAGTAGCAAAGAAGGGTGTGAGTTTATGTGATTTTACAGAGCCAAAGGGTTTGAAATACACAAATGGGTACTTGAAAATAGCGAGACAAAAATAAATCAACATGAATTTTAAAGGTCTTTTCTTCTTGATACAGAGACGAATCAATTATTTTTGGGCATGTAAACCAGTGTGAAGGAGAATATAACGTGATGAGAATCGTCCCAATGATAAACTCCATTACATGATAGTTTATCGCAAACAATGCTGCAGCTTCATACCAAGTTTGAAGTGTTGAAATGAATTCTCTCCTTTGTCGCTTTTCTCGCAGCGGGTACCTGATAACACTGGTCAAAATGGTGCAGTTTGAAGTGAGAAAGCAGAACGGGACACGTCTAGCGGCTGTATCGTCCGAGGTAGGCGTTGCAGTTGGGGCAAGTATGGTGGACGTCCATGCAACTGTCGATGCAGCAGGGGAGCAAGCAGCAGCCACACCAACACCTGGAAAGAGAGAAAACGCTTTGAGATTTACTAGGGGTGACATTTTTATCAGAAAACACGTTTCAGGGTCCAAAATACAAGCATGCTACAAGATTTTCTCTAATGGATAATTATTAGTTGGAGCCAGATTATGGACAAAAAAGCGAGAGTAGACAGTCCCGGACTCAATCAAATATGTTCAGCGTTCCATATTTTGTAGAAAATTATACGCCACACGCCTAGATCGCAAAAAAATGTCGATATCTAATCTCACTAATGTTTAGTATTAGTTCCGTCAGCTTCTGATAAGCCATCAGCATCAGCATGATCTTAGTTATGACCTTCCAGCGTTCGTTCTTTGCTCATCACTCACGGTTCTTCTTCTTGGAAAGACAAATGGGGAGTAGCATTGAGAACGTTAATATCCTCGAATGGAATATGGACATTGAGGTTAATCAAGTCGTACATTCTACAAGTCCGACGGTTCCCTTTTACGCTTCGCCCGAAAATCTTGAAAACCCACTTTCGAAAGAGGTAGGTAGGGACCCATTTTGACCCATAACCACTCCCAGTGGGCAATAATTTGCACGGGCCACATCTCAATGGATTCAGCGTTCAAAATTTGGCGGAAAATGATACCCACTTGCCTCATTTCCAAAAAGTCCCAAAATCGAGTTTCAAAAAACACATTTTTACCCCAACCCTAACCTACCCAAATTTGGTCCGATTGGACTGAACATTTTCGAGGACCGACCAGAGCCAAAAAGAGGGTCCCTGACCAAATTTCAGATTTTTTGGAAATTTTTCTACAATTAAGAACGACGCAAGGCAGAGTGTCATTCTTGTTTTTGATCCAGACATCATATGACGCAAGTTGTCTAATTTTGGGGCCGATTGGAGGGACCTCTTCTAATTTTGGGAATGATCGCATTATGTTGATTATTTAGGAATACCATAAAAATTGAACAAAAAACTGGCACAAATAAACAGTACAGAGAACGAAATAAAATCAGTACAAATTGTATCTGATGGCTGTTGGCTTTGCAGATTAAAGAATAAGACGAGTTGCACACTATTTTATACGCAATGGTGGTTCGAATCGGGTATTTGATGCAAATGTGTGAAGAGACAGAAAGAAGCTACGGAAGTATTATTATAAAAAGGAGTATGTAGTACCAACATAAGCAAGGCTGCTTTTGGGATTTTTAGATTCTCGTAGGCCCCCTGATGATTAAATTGGCTAAGTTGTCCAGAATGTAATAGGAATACCTTTCCTAGATGTGGAGCAATCGCGCTAAAATGTCAAAATTTTCAGAAAATGTTCTAAAACCAAAAACGGCGTGGACATTCCGGTTTTTTGAACTCATTTGGGTTTCATCTTGCTGTCATATAATAGGTAACACAACTGTTAAATACTTAAAGAGGTATTTAGTATGTACAATGCTGATGTTACAAAATGAATTCCCTTTGATTACAAACTCAACCCACACGGGGCCAAGGATTTATATTGGTTTTCTGATGCTGTCATATAAGAAAAAACGAGGTAGAAACACGATTGCGAAATACTTGTGGGGTTTTCAACTTCGCGTTGCTGTCACAAAGCTGAAACTTGAGTTGAAAACACGATTACAAATTACAACTAAAATATTGCTGTGTTGTGCCTCGAAATGGACTCCCTCTTTAAGTAGGTATAATGTTAATACTTGACCGATCGAGCTGGAAGGTTTCGAGAGCACAAAGAAAAGAAGTCCTTGACCAAAATTTCATGTTTTTAGAAAATTATCTACTACCCGAAACGGCGTGGACGACGTACGGCGGATGTACATTTTAGTTATTGATCTATGTATACATCATGTTGAAACGTGGGGGAAAAGGGGAGAAATTGGAAAAAACTCGAAACCGTAGGTTAAGTATCGAAGGAATAATAAACCAAAATGCAAATTTTTCAACGGGATTAAATTAAAACGCGTTTTACATAAACCAAAATTTGTCCACATACAAAAATGGTTTTAAACGTGGACACAAAAATACGTGCACGCATTATAATACAGACAGATGGCAACCTTTCTAGTCTAGTTTTGAGCCAAAATTTTACTTACCCAAGTAAGAAGATGACGAATCCGGAAAGATAAGCGATGAGTCCGGGTTTTCTCGTGGTGGAGGATTCAATTTCAAATCGACAGTGGGGACAGATCATGTGAGTTGACGCTGGTCCAACGGGCACAACAGTCGTCACAATCACAGTCGGCTGTTTCGTGACTGATTGGAGAACGCAAGAAACACAAATGAGAATGGCTTTGAAATCTTGATGAATTGAATTGTACTTAACTTTCAAGCTCATAGAAAATATTCGTGAGGGGTATCACCACGCTAATGAAAATGCAGATACATGATGGTTTTCCTATACTTTTTCTGAACTCTTAACTACAATACCAGTTTAATTGTCTACTAATCTCCATTCATTTCTACGCATGTTTATTTCAGTAGCGTAATAAGATTTTCGTATGACCTGTTGCATATAGATATATGGCCTTTTATTTCCACGAAAACAAGCAAACAATGTTAGATGAACCTCCATTAGTATAAAAGAGACTCCCCCTTTCGTTGTACTAATGATGGCCTAACAGCCAAAATCGATCCAACAATGTTCGTTTGTTTTTGTGAAAATGAAAGACTATTTCGGCTAATCATAAGATCCGAGAACGCAATCTTAACAATCGATATATCGCTACTTTCGAGTCGGTATCATTGTACTGATGACAAATCTGAGAGCGGTGTTTTTAGAGGGAATGAGTGTGTGTCCACCAAAATTGGATTTCACCAAGGATTCACCCAAAGGTGACCTGGAGCAGGAGGAGGTGAAAGGCAAGGAGCCATTGTCATACAAACAGCTACTCTACAGCTACAGCTGTTATTCGACCATTTTGTCTCCCAATTTCTGACGGGACACGGGGACTTTGCTGCCAAGCTTCATGGGTTCAACCTGAAGACATCCCCTGCCTGCCAATGTGGCCAGGTAGAGACAGCCCACCATGTTTTCATGGAGTGCTCAAAGTACGCAGCCGCAAGAGAAGACTGGAAATCAGTAGCGGCACCAAATGAGAGATCACGTGGAAGGAAGCTGTGGGAACAAATGACACATTCCGTGCAACAACGGGGTTTGTGCTAACCGTAATGCAGACCGAAGGGTGGCCTATGGCCAAACAAGTCAATTACCCTCCTCCTGTTCCCGCCCACGCAGCCTCTGCGAGGCCCTTCCTGGGCACTGCTCTGAGCAGTGGCGAATAGCGTGGCAGGAATTGAGCGGAACCGACCGTCTAAATGAGCAAGCGCCCTCACCCCCCTATAAGAGCCAATAGGCGAAGGAATAGGGAAAGAAAGGCAAGATGAAAGGACGGCCTATGGCGGACGGACATTGGACAATTTTTGATCTAGACACCATGAAACGTCCTGAGAAATTTTTGAGTCAAATCGGAGAGGTTGACCTTTTGCATGAAAACATTATTGATTATTCAAGGAATAACCAACCAAAAAGATCAAAAGTAGCGATATATCGATTGTTGAGGGTGCATACCCTGATCTTGAGATTTACCGACTACTTCTAACCATTTCTATCTGCAATTTATATCCAAAACTTCGTCGCGAGTGACTTATTGCGTCTGTCGCATGGCTGTTGCCAGGCGTGTAGTCACTCAGTAATAGTAGAACAAATCAGCTCGTACATTGAACATACCAGGTTGAAAAGCCGTTCCTCCAGTGGCCTCTCCATAGCTCGGTGGTGCCGCGGGTGGAGGGCCAAATCCAGCTGGAGCCGATGGAGCGTACGGCGGGGGGGTTCGTCACGTTCCTGGAACGATTTGGCACATTATCAATCCACGAAACATAATAAATCATCATCTATCCCAGCAGAGAAAACCGTGGTTTGCATTGAACTATTGAGCGGCCCAAGCGAGACGATGAAGGTGCCAATTTTCAAAACAATATGAAAGATGTATGATAAGGTGTTATATATAGTCCAGTCATCCGGTGGTTTTGGATCCATAAATTCCCTCTTCCATTCTTTCTTCCTACCTAACAGTGCTATAGCTAGAAATGCCGGTACATATGCACTGTTGGAGCCCCTGTCATGGCGCCCAAATATATCGATACGTCCTGTCAAGCGAGATAATCGATTGTTTTGTGACGTCACAATAAACGCGTCAAAAAGTCACTGCTCAAAGTAAATGCACAGTTATATGTGACAATCCATATATGTACACAAAAATACACAATTTAAAAACATATACGCTATAATTACGTCATGATCACCGCCCAGGTCAGACCTGCCATCTCTTATCATGACAGTAACATCGATACAGTGATCTCGAAGTCGATATTTAGACGCCTTATCAAGCGTGTTATCAAGGGGCCTCCGACAGTGCATTTCAACCACAACAATTTATTAATACAAAATAATTTGAAAATTCAGTTAACAATGAAGTCATCAACTTAATTACTTCAGGAAGGCCAAAAACGACGGACTATTTGCGGGTGTTCCACTCCAACTTGAAACGTTTCTGAAATCGCGTTTTTCAAAGTGGGCAACATTTTCCAGGAATGAGCAAGTCAAACTAACTTCTTCACCAAGTGGTGGCCGAAATATACAGGCTCAAATACACATGCCCAAAAATGGTGACAGAAAAAAGAGGATTCTTGCTCATTTTATAGGTATTTACATAGGTTGAGGATTGGCGGCCGGAGGAGAGGGTGTAGAAATAACGGTTCTATGGGTCCAATGTGGAGGAAATATGTCAGTAACGAGACGACGGAGTTCCTCCACACCTCTTTTTAAAAATGTACACAATTGAAGCTTGACAATAGTGTTTCTAAATTACAGGTGACCAACACAAGTGGCGAGAATTAAAGAAAATAAATAAATATAAGATTCCTTCGAACCGCCAAGTTCATCGAGTGGATCTATTTCAAGTTTCAGTATCAGCGAGGAAAGATACATTCAATGGACGGGAGATGAACCTTTTAAAACACAAAAAATCGTATTTTAATCAAGTTTATCTGGCCCTACTGCTCAACTCACAAGAATTCTGTATGAAGTGTATTCATCATTTCGATCCCAGATTCACTTTAGGAATAGAACAGATTCAGCTTATTTGAAACTCCCTTTGATCCTGCCAATTGAACACATTAAATGAATTACATCCTCTTACAGAAGCTATTGCCGACTGGAAACTGGCCTTCCTTATCCGCCATCACCCCCCCCCCCCCCCCCCAGAGTTTTTATATTAGCTGATAAGAAATCAGAATATTGAGTCAGAATTTTTCCAACAAACTTACAATGAGGAAAATCCGCTGTTCAACCGTTCGTCGGATTATCCAAAGAATGCCTCCAATTATCATTGTGCTCCCCATGCACTCGATTATCAAGATAATCAAATACTGCGATATATTTATTTATATATAGAGATGATGTCGTTATTATTTAGACCAAAAAGTACAAAGATGTAAGTTGAAAGTTATCCGTTTAATTGGTATGAGTGCGCAAGTAACAACTATTTTCAGGTACTAATTATTTCTGTTCGGTTTATAGGTACAGAGCCTTTATGCGTTTTTCCTTTTATTTTCTCTCAATAAGAGGATTTTTCCTCATAAAAGTGTTTTCCCTCAAACGGGCTAACTTTCCTTATTGTGGAAACACTGTCAGAAGGCTACGCAACTGTTACCAGCTTACCCAGCTTTAATAATATCGATATCGAATCGCACTACTCAGACATCTCAATATCAATAACCGTGTTCATCGCGGCTATAACTCGTATATACTATAACGCACTAGTACCTAAAATAAAATGGGTTTTATACGTCTAATGTCATGTACTTGAAATTTATCCTAGGACCAGTTTCTCAGTATCTACTCTAGGGAAGAGCTTGTCTGTTTATATTTTTGCCAAGCTGCGAAAATTCATATCAGAACTGCGATTCTCACCTAATCAATTATCTGATGTCACCAAAATTGTTCGACGTATTTTGATAATAAAGATTTCATAACACTTCAATGCGCCTTTCTTGTACCAGAAGCAGACGAAATCGGTACCCGGTGATTGAAATTTTCTCAGTATAAAAATCAACTTTGTTTGCTGCAAGCTGCAACGCTAATAATGCTTTTTTTGAACCTAACAGACACGGACGGGCAGCTTTGGATGTCAAGGACGTCGATGTTAGGTACCTACCACCGCGGAACGGATTAGGCAACAAGGATAGTTCCCTGGAAGTCACTATTTGGAACGTTTCAGGATTATTATCAAGATCCACGCAAATGAGATGCATCAGATGGATCACGCCATGTAACAATCACACGGATGAGGAATCAATTGTTCAGCGCTGGTCTTAAAACTAGCGAATGGCAATGGCTTCTGTATGTACATTGGTGCAGGCGATTGCATTTACCAGTGCAATAATGCAGCATTCCGCGTGTTTCTAATAACATCAGATAAGGATAAGATAGAACAGTTACATCAGACGAAAACAACTGAAATGAGCGGTCTAAAGAGGCTCAAAGAGCAGGCTGCAGGTTGCTCGTGCAAAACAGCACTAAAAAAACTGTCACGCTCCGCTAAAAAATAAATTGTTAGATAAATACCATCCATGAGCTGGTGGATCAGTGGAATTCATGCTGCGAAAAAGAGACAATCAATGAAAATCTCAGTCAGAAACAAATGTGAGCTCACGAGAACATCAATAGTATTCTTGGCGATTGTATCCAGAATGCAGATAAATTATGTCTGATTCAGATTTTGGAGGACAGTAGACAATAAGAGCGACGTTATCTTTTGTGGCTTCAACGAGAAAATTGTAATCACGTAGCCTTGTTAGGATGACGTGTTTTTCATCAAACAACGTTTTGCTTACAACAATGTAACTCGAAGGCATTTTATTGTACGACGGTCTTGCAAAGTACGGAGTATCCCATTTACTCAGGATCCACAGAATATTGTGGTAGTAGCGAGTTCATTGATAAAGGTACGATATTCAAAACTTACTTGCTCATCTTCTTGTTCGGTCGTTCCAGAAAGATTTCAACCGGATCACAAAAAACGTGGACAAATCACGACTTTTCCCACACTGTTTATGTCTTTAAGTGTTGAGTAAAAAATAGTGCAGTATTTTTTGCTGAAAACAATTGCAAATTGGGTTGGGCTACCACAATAAATAAGTGTAAGAAATTAGGCACAACCATAACAAGTGCTGCCAGTGTTGCCAACGTTTCGGGATTAGGAGAGAATCGCAAAATCATAATTTTCAAATCGAATCGGAACTGCCAGGATTGAGAATAAATTGATCACAGATTCAATGAATTTACTTAAATAAATTACAGATTCAAGCAATTTTTAATACATATCCTACTGTGCTGCTACCTACTGGTGAGTGTGAAGACTAATTGCGCCGCCTTCCCGCGCTCGTCACAAAAAGTATAAAAGTATACTCCTATCCGATGTGAGTTAAACCTATGTAACCTGTAATAGGTTTAACCTGTGTGTTAAACTCATCTCTCTACACGGTCTTGATCGTGGTGTTCCCAGGTGCCAAATGATGTTAATTCGTCATCAGAAACAATATTTTATTCTTTTTATTCCTCGCCCAACAAACTGATCTTCTCTCCTCTCTATTTTATATCCTCCCCCAGAGTAGAAAACCCAAAGTACCAAACAGTAACAGGGAGGCTATAAAGTATAAACTACAGGAAAAAATCAAATTTAAACATTACATAACATTAAAAAAGTAGATAGGTACTACCTTCTTTATTCAATAACAAAATAAGAACACATTTTTGCACAATGTTGACTTAAATGGATCAATAATTTATAACCAAGATGCTAAATCATAGCTAAAACTCGCCTAAGCTTACCTCAGTAAACAATAGAAAAATATAAATAATTTAGTAGCTTAAGGCTTAGTAGGTATACCACGTTAGCCTTGGTAGCTGGTAGGTACATGAGACATCCTTGATGATTAAGGTACTTGATTGCTATGTTACAGTTTTTTCACCGTTTCGTTCGACTTCCTGTTGGCTGAAGCTTTCATACCAATAATGTTCACTTATTACAGCCCTGGGCCTCAAGTCAACGAGATAATACTCTTGAATCATCGGCAAACCACGGTGACATTAGGATCTTTTTCCACCATGATATCAAGTTGTAGGGCGGACATACCAAATCGACAGCAAATCTCATCATACGACAACCTGCCGGTGAAATGAGGATAGAGAGAAGCAGCTTCGCCAGATACGCCTTCCATTACCACCGTCGGATACTGCAAGAATGAAGAAAATGTCCAACTTGTTGCATTGAAGAGATGTTGAGGCAGATTTGTTCAGCATTTAAATGTCTCCGAAAAATTGAAGACACACTAATCAACATAACGAACCTTGTGTATTCGCCGGATTAACCCTTCAACAAGACCGAACTGAACCAGTTTCCGTTCATCAATTTTTAGTGCTTGTAAATTGTATCTAAGGCACAAGTCCTTAACGGTAGTTCCATGATTCATTGAGCAATACAATTTGAAAACGTCCCGAAAGTGTGGTAACTGCCAACCTGAAAGTAGATTTCTTATTAGGCTGCCTAACGTAGGCCAGACATCTCTCGGTTCTTCAGAAAACTAATGCATCCACAAGGCATCCCCCAGAAACCCCATAAGATGAGGGTAATTAACGACTTTACTCAAAGAAGAATATGTTGAATGCTCGCAAATGCATTCTATTCCATGAAAGAAGGAAACCTTATATTCTTATCCTTAAACCCTTCTTCCATGGCTATTCCCTGGCGGGCCTCACCAGGCAACTATAAGTCCAGCCAGTTCATGTTCTGGCACTTACTCGATCTCGAAACAGCTCTCAAGCAATCTTCTTGCATTTTCTTTTCGCTGGCTAAAGACCTGAGCTTGGACGTTACAGCGTAACAATTCGAGTACTGGAATATCGGTACTATGCAAATCACGCCGTAATACCTGCAAGATAAAGTTGAGTTAGCTCCTCGTCTACTGTGGTTAAACTAAACTACCGTACGGTACGAAGTTGACTAATTTTTAAAAATGCAGAACTCACACTAAATTTTGAAGACAAGTTTTGACCAGGTTGTTTTCAACGTCGGCTAGAGCCGCTATTTTTGCCACGTGATTTATACCGTCGACATACGGGAGAATCTATGAGAAAGAAAAATGGTTCAATCGAGCTGTAAAATATTTAAAAAAATATAAATTTGGCAATAGGGTAAACACGGACCTGTTGTGTGGTGAGATCCCATTGTTCACTTTGGTAGGTGTCTAAATTCTCAACTATGACAGGTACCTGATGATCCATCACTGGAGGTGGATCGGTGCGGAGTTTGGTCACTTTGAGATGGGTAGAAGAAAACCCTTCTAGAGAGGGCAGAAGTACAGATAACCCGAAAATCAAAATGTTATTTTTCATGTTGAATTATGGTTGTGCAGATTCTTTTAACCGGTAAAATAGGGCAGGGTGCCTACATTAGGGGAGTGGAAAATGACCTATGTGATGCAATATTAGACTTTTCAACATAGCCAAAAACTG